>JAOTQQ010000079.1:8705631-8811719 GCA_026546715.1 Gallinago undulata | reverse complement strand
TCAGGTTAGATATTAGGAAATATTTCTTTACTGAAAGGGTTATCAGACATTGGAATGGGCTGCCCAGGGAGGTGGTTAAGGCGCCATCCCTGAAGGTATTCAAGAGACGAGTTGACATGGTGCTCAGGGACATGCATTAGTGTTGGGTGGTGGTGGGTGTTTTGGTTTTGTTTTTTGTTTTTTTTTTCCATTGGTTGGACTAGATGATCTTAAAAAAGGTCCCTTCCAACCTAAGTGATTCTGTGATTCACTTTTCCTTCAGCTCCTTGGCTCTAGCTTAGTATAGCTACTGCACAGATTGGGGATGTTTAAAAGATACTGCCTGGGTGCAGGATCACTGGATTTACACAACCCTTCTCAAAAAGCAGCAGCCCCCCTCCTGGAAGGAGGCTGGCGAGGTATGCACAAGGATGGACCCCAGCCCAAACACAGATTTCCAGCGCTCCGTAACTTCACTGAAGGCGGTCGCATTGTCCTGTGTTACCCCATCACCCCCACTTACCCCAAGAGTACGGGTCGGCATTCGCAGCGCTCTTTGACTTGTGGAGGAACAGACTGAGAGCACTCTGCTCTGAAGGTTCTCCATGCTCGGGGACAAACACAAAGCAACGCACGTGGTAAAATTGGCTTTCCACGGCGCAGTGGAGTGGCTGAAGGGCGGCTGCGTAGGGCAGAGCCCCGGGCATCTCCGTAGAGCAAAAAGAGCAGCAGCACGGGCAGGCCCACAGTTAGCACAGGCTGGAAAGTCCTCACGGAGTCTGCTGATGACACAGATTTTGCAATGCTCTTGATACATCAGAGGGTTGGGGTATCCCACAAGGCTGAAAACTGAAGTAATGGGTACTCACGGTAATTTAATAACACGAAATACGAGGCCCCACATATAGTGATGAGCAAGAATTTCAGTTATAAACAGAGCAACCCAAAGTTAGAAACTGCATAGGAGGCAAGGGATCAAAATGCACCGATCAGCTGTGGAGGAAGTAGGGAAAAAGAAAAAAACAGTAATTTCTTGTGTGGGCAGAGAGATATTGCTGAGAAGATACGGCAAGTACTAACCAGCATTGTACAAGGCACTACTCCTTGTCTTGAAGGCTCTGAACAATTCCATTTATCTGTGTTAAAATATAAAGAAGAATTAAAACCTCAAGAGTTTAGTAGGGAGGCATCATAGCCAGTGGAAAGTCTTCAGTCCTATGAGCTAAAACAGCCTGGCTTGTTTAGCCTAACTAAACAAGGGCTGGGAAGAAGTATGGTTGCTCTCAGAAAACACTTCAGGGATACACCAGGAAGGGAAAAGACATTTTTTAAGTTAAAGGATAGTACTGGCACAAGAACAAATGGGTATAAATTGTCCTGAATATATTTAGGCAGCACATTAGAGGATGATTTCGATCAGAAGAGAGAGGTCCTAGGACAGCTTCCCAGGGGCAAATAACCAAGAACAGTTTGCAGATGGGATTTATTTACATTATTAAAAGGATTGCATGATATATTTACACATCACAGCGTAAGGCTGCTTTTGATGACCCAGAAGCTCTAGGAATCCTGCCTCCCCTGTACACTGGCAACTGCACCTGAAACCAGGACTTAAATTTAAGCAAGATCTACTCAGTCTTAAGATAATTCATGTCTGATTCTTTTCCAGCTCACACTCTCTAGTCATGCCAATTTTCATGTAAAAAGAATGGGATGCAGTGTATTTACTGCAGCTGAAAAATACTATTACAAGCTACCCTTAAACACATTGTCTTGTTGAATCTCATAAAATTAAAGATGTCAATGTTAGGTCTTCTTCATGCCAATCTACAGGTACTCTAAGTCTCAGAAATATTTGTTCTATTAATACGATAAATATAAATAGTCAAAAATTTTAGAAATTATGAACCAACACTATCATGTATTTTTATTATAATTTAAAGCATTTTAGGTAGTTTAGCAAGCATTAAACAAACAATTCCCACCTTAAAGAACTACATTGGAAATAAGGATTAATACTTTCCATTTCTTCTAAGCATAGATCAAAGACAGGAGCATGGTCTACTTCTTTCATATTTTCCTTGAAAAATGTTAAACTGTAGCACTGAAGCTCATGTTTCCTTATGCTGACTGAAGAGCAGACAACACTTCCGAAAAGTGAATAATATTTGCATAGCCAATGAACATCTAATAACATGCAGTAAGACAAGTAATGTCAAATTTGCATGAGATAGTATCTTTTATAAACAGCTAATGTCTCTCATTATCCCCTTTATGAGTCAGTTGTTGAGGGTTTTCTTAAAAGGCTCATAAATTTCATTCGATAGGTTATAAAAATAACAACTTGATTTGGATATTAGCTTAAAATGTTAATCACATTTCAGATTGCATATGATATAAATCAGTGCTATCAGCCTTTATACACACTACAATAAGGTGTCTCCCATTTTAAAGCATTCATGATATCAACATTGCATAGTATGAAAAAGTTTGATCTGAAATTGTAAATGTTAGGATTAGTAGATGCTACTAAGTCTACTTAACCCATACAGATTGCATCTGTAGGGCAATTTCTGGGTACCTACTCCCAGTCAGGAGGACTAGCAGGTGTGTATACTGCAAAATATTGGTAAAAACCACTATGAAGAGATTTAACTTTTAATGAGAGCTTCTGGTATTTACTATCAGCTACTCACATTTGTATCAGATAGAGTGATTACTCTGTGATTAATCAAATTAATGTTACACTCTGGCTTAATTTTTCCTATAGCAGTCGTGTTGCTATATGAAATCTCGGGTTTACATTTGTTGGAGTTCTATCTCATCTGCCACTGCAAACAGAAACTGGCAGTTTTCACTTCATACGGTTTTGCAGATTCACAGTGAACACTGCATTTTTCTTCCTCTGTTTGAAAACAGAGCAAGATACTCGCTCACATTCATAAAGCGTGAGTGAACAGAGAGGGCTCTATTCTGTCCACCCTCACCAGGTTCAGGCTGGTGTAACTTGGCACCAGGACAGTAACTTCTAACTTACCCTTTTGTACTGGAAGGAGGCTACCAAGTTCTGGGATTTTTCTCAGCTGAAGCTGGATGAAGTGTACACAAAACAGTTTGCAAAATAATGAATGGTTTCAGCAGTCAGCCTTCATTATTGCCTGGAAGACTCAATGAGCCCACTACAGTTGTTTACTGTATTTCAGATATTTCCTATAGTAAGTATAGAAGTTCAGACACTGTTTGTAGTGATTTAACCTTGTTTATTTATATAGAGTGGTCTAAGCTGCTGCTAAAAGCATGCACTAAACTCATGCGCATTTAGAGTAACAAGATGTAATAAAAGATGGATTGTGTACTACTATGCATTACTGTTAACTTTTAAATGATTTAAAGCTAAACCAGTGCTTTCTTTGTAAGAATCTCGCTTCTGTTCTCACACTAGGTACACACCAATTTAATTAAAACAATTTTGGTACAAGCTTCCCCTGGAATAACTATAAGACAGCAGATTCAAGTCTGATGCAGAAAAAGAACATGCAAAATTCAAAAGGTTCATTTTTTTCAGGCTTTCCAGCTGACTCTCCAGCATCACAGGCACAACAAGGCAAAACTGCTGTTTTAGCAGTGACCTGTTGGCTTCGGGGTATTTAGAAACGCGACTGCTCATGTGCAAATTGATTCAACACTGAGTTTACTCCAGTTTATCACACCTTGAGTGCTTCAGACACAGCACTTGCAGAGTCCCTCCGCACCGTGCCAGCGGAACAGGCTCCGTACTCCCCAGGCAGGGTGCTTGCGGCTGATGGAGGTTTGCACAGAGACATGGCCATCATTTTATGCCTCAGATTTACCGTTCACAAAACAGGTTCCCTCAGTGCAAACGGCCGTTTAGAGATGAGTCCTGATGATTTATTTATGCTTTATCCACGCTCTCTCTCAGAACTGACTAGGAAACTTTCCTCTTGATCAAACCACATAAATATCCAGTCATGCATTACTTCAATATATAGTTATTTCTTATAATTTTTAAAAATTAGGAATTCAGTAAATTAGTTTTATCCCTTCATCTTCAAACTCCAGTCAAAGAGTTGGAAAGGAGAGACTGTTATTGCTTTTTTAAGCCAATGGAGGCATTTTGCCCTTGGTTTCTATTTCAGGCAGTTTACCTGACCGTTGCTGCCTGAGGTGCACAGACCATTCAGGTACCAAATCATCGTAACAGAGACCAAAATGCATTTTATGAAGCTAGGAAGCCCTGAAGGATAGCACAGGGGTTAAATGACTGCTTTTGTTCAGCTTGTTGCTTTGATTTGCCAGGGATCTTCCCAGGGGCTCTGGCAGCAGGCGATGCCTGTGTCTCCTGAAGCGGCTTACCTACTGATTGGAAGAAAGCACCAACTTTCCATCCTGCCTGGTGAAGTTTAACTTAGGAGAATAGACACAAACTGAATACTGATAATGGTAGAAGAGGAGAAGAAATAACTCCACATCAGCTGAGCCCTTCTAATTGCTGACCCCAAATTTGGGAGTTAGAGCAGAGTTTTGTGAGCTGCTGTTACTGCCGCAACAGAAGGAATCCCTTCTCCATAGAAGCGCTTGTTTCTCCCCTTCCCAGAGTTATGGCTCACTAGACAAGCAAGATTACACAAATATTTTAAAATTTGGCAGCCAGCTCAAGTATCTCTTGTACAAAGAGGCCTGCTAGAGTTAGAGGCAGCTTAAAGACAGACTTCTCTGAAACTGGAAGCAAAGGACAGAAGTTTTTGACATCTGGTGCATGACAAGGAGTGACATGTTTTTCACCACCAGCCTCCCCTATGCCCCCCTTCCCAGTGACCTCTCCATCAAGCACTTGGATGTGCACATCCTTGCAATGGGAATGGGTTACACCAGAGAAAAAAAGTAGATGTACAACAGCAACAACAAAAGGCAGAATGATCAGGAGGAGAATGTTGACTCAGCCAAACAGTATTTCCCTTGCCCCACCACACATTCCTACTTTTTCTGCTCATGTGAAAATTGGTGTGAACTTCAGTCAGTCTGATTGCATAAGGCTGGAGAGCACAGCATCCTCTTTGCTTGTGGCCTTCTTCAGAGGACAGAGAGATGTCAGATCTCTGAGTAGAGGGTACAGATGTTTTCACAGGAGTTAATGAGCACCAGAGGCCATTCTGAGAATGGTCCTGGTGCGGACGCGCTCTTGAGAAACACAGGTAGGACCTGCCTGGGCAGAGCCAGAGTGGACCCATAGGGCCCTTCATGCTATTGCTCATGCGTGACCTGGAGATGGAGGGAAAATTCCCCAGCTTTACCTTCTCCCCCATTTCCTCTGAGTTTCACAGTAAAAGGCACATGATTTAGGTCCACACTTGCTAACAACTTAAAAAACTAAACCCAATAGTGCTTATTATATTCAGTCATGGTGCATTTTACCTTCTGCTGGAATCATCTCATGGAATGCTGATTTTGAGAACTACCTTCCTACAGTGAAAATGGGATAATCAATGAGAAATGATATCCAAACAGATATGAAGTATGTAAATAGACAGGAACGGTTTGTACGTTCCAAAGCTTGGGCAGATCTGCTTTTATTCTGAGTAAATGATAGATCTGCAGGTATTTCAGCCAAAATGAGGAAAGAAAGAGAACATCAATATTTATTTTGACTCTCTATGTATTCTTATTTATTAATGTTAGTAATCTGGCTGTGAATCACAGCATTCAAATCTTATTTGTATAAATTTACATTTATAAATCTGCTTTATCTATGATAAATTAAACCTTGAAGGCACCAATAAGGTCTGAGTCTGAGAAAGGAGCCAATGAACTGCTGGCGTCACCATGGAAAGCAATCATGCTGTGAGCATGACTTTTAATCATAGGCAGCAAAAGTGAAGGTTAAAAAAAAGCCTGCAAATGCTAATTAGAAATGATCAGCTCAGTCCTTCACAGGCATATACACACATGTAACTTCGCCTGCAGACAGTTCAGTGTGTTTCCTCACATCCCAGCATCTTGCACACAGGTTGTACTCAAGATGCAGCACTTGCCACCTTCAGCAGTCAAACTGCCTTGTATTTTCAAACTTTGTATTTCAAACCTCACCACAGTAAACGTGCTCTGATTCATGTTCTAGAGGAGCCCCTACCAAAACTTCTCATTGAACCTGAGGGTCTCCAGATTAAGCTAAATACTTAACCAAAGGCCCAAATGCCTATGATGATTGTTCCTGTTACCAGTCTCAGTGAACACTAAGTCGACATGAGGGGATACATTCACACAATAAAGCTAATCTTTTTGGATTCTGTTTGGAATTTTATACTCTCCATTTTTATTACAAAGTTTTAAAAGGTATTTATTAAGTACCGAGAGAAGAAAAAAAAAACACTAGATTAGCAAGACAGCACAATCACATCATTGCTGAGTTGACAATAAGCTGCTGTCAACTCTTACAGCGTGTGCAAAATAGAAGAGGGTTTTACAGCCTGTCACCATCTCCTGACAAGCAGGTAAGGCGCTGATAATGATCAAAACAAGGCTCCTTCCTGAGGTTTAACTTCTCCCAAGGATACTCTGCAAGATGACAGTTGTCAGTTAGTTCACAACTAGAACACGTTTTCCCTCCCAGAGTGAAAATTGTGCTCCTTCCCAGAAACACCCAGAGAGCTGAGCTCCCTCCTTTGAACTCCCCTTTCCAAGCCTGGCAGGTAACGCAGGGGCACCTGAGCTCTGTTTGACGTGGCAAAGGTTTGCACCACTCATCCCTCAGGGATTTCTACCAGTTTCCAGCTACCAGAAGCAGGTATTTCACTGCTGTTTGTGTTACGAGAAGCAGCCACTAGATAACCCAGCGGGGTCCTCTTCGTGTTTGATAACTGTTTCTGAAGCAATAGCAGACATTTTGGAAATATCACCATTCTTCACTCCCAGATTCTTATTCCAGGAATATCCAAGCAGTAAGAAAACAGAAAGATAGAGATGGGTGTAGGAGATATTTGCCTCTACTTTGGAGCACACATTTAAACTGCTTGTAAACAACAGGTGAAAATAACAGACCACCTAACTACAGTCCTAAGGTAACTAAATGAGGCAGATTGAAAGTGAGGGCTTCAGACACATTTAATGAGTGAATGTTGATGCTTCCAGACCTACAGGCCAGATGGTCCTATTTCTACAAAGCCCAAGGATGGAAAAAAGTAAAAGCCTCCAGGTGTCTACTGTACATTTCAATCTGTGATAATATTCAAGAAATGACAAGTCTGATAAATTAAAACCCCAGGAGGCAAAGCCAAAAACAAAGAGAATTTATAGAGAAGACATAATTTATGCAGTGACTTATGGAAACAAAATAGCAATTAAAGCTGCTTCCTGTGAAAGAATTGTAGTCATTTTATTTAATCCAAAGAATGTAATGGTTTTTTTTCTAAAAAAAGGCTAATCTGGAACAAACTAGTATTTGCTAGCCTTCACCACTCTTAAAGTTTTCTTTCTCCTTTGGACTTACACCACCTGGCATGTCCAGTTCCACCGTTAATGGCTGTTATGTTGCATACTAATGTACTATTTACACTTTGCACTAACATTATGTACAGCCTTGCTGCTACAGTAAGTCTCAAGCAGATGGATCCTGTGCTTCTGCAAAAGCCCATTGCAATAGAAAGGGGACACTGCCTGCACACCACGGTGACTCAGAAAAAAGAAAAATAACGCTGCAGAATGATCATCTGGTTGAACCACAATTTGGGCATATAACATTTTAAACACCACTTTCGACAGGTGTGATTTGCTGATTTCAGTTTAGCTGCACCAGTTTTCATCAGGAATGCTTTTACATTAGTAATTTTTTAAAATTTAGAAGAAAAAAAGGCTATTGCCTCCTTGATTGAAGATAATGTTGCTTGAGCTATGACATTCCTTATTCCAAGCAATATAAGCAAGGTGCTCTGAAAGCGAGAGATTTATTTTCTCAAACAGGCAGGGAAACACACTATTGAACTTATTAAAAATACCCATGTGGGTAATCTCATTTCAGCTTCAGTGCTCTCTAGTTTCAGTACAGCAAGGTTTTACAGCATATCACTTTTGTACCATACAGTCTTTCATTAAGATTCCAAGTTCTCAGAAAACAGGAGGTTCTTTATTTTTTAAATGTACCTATATTTCAATATGCTGAAATCACTTATCACCAGGAAGCAGAGGTGCTGCCATATGAATACTCACTGAGTAAGGCATTAGCTCATCCAGGTAAGAGATCTGAAACAGAAGCCCACTGAATTTGGTCAATGCTACTGCAAAATCAAGGTGAAGTACAAAAATGCCACATTCTCGTTCAGCAGATGTGAACTCAGAAGACTTGTGATATTCTAGACATGAATTTGAAAGTTACCCATCACACATGCTATCGAGGAGAAAAATGACTTTTTTTAATAAATGACATAAAGACCCAAAGAGGTAGAAAGAGAAGGCAAGAGTCACACTATGATAAACAGGACCTTGTTTTGAGGAATCATCTCCAAGGGAAAGGAACAAGATAGTTTTGTGCACCCAGTGGTATAGAAGCACGGTGGGAAAAGACTTGATGGTTTCAGGAGACAACAGCCAAAGGAAACAAATTAGCCTACAACAAGCAACATCGTCCTTACTTCCCAAAGATTATTTACACTCTACATTATTTTTTTTTCCTCTTGACTGCTCCAGATCATGGTCCCTAGGAGTGAGACCACACTGAAAACCATGAATCATGAGAATCATGGTGCCTGAGGAGCAGCATGGGAGATGTGACACTGCCTCTCAAACCTGGTAGCTCCCAGACTACAAAGCTCAATGAAAGTCTATGTCTGGATTTCAGATGCTCCATAGCACTGGATGAGCTAATAGCTCCTCTACTGTTTTGTTTCATGAGGGTTTCTTCTGTCTTTACTAGTTCTTCTAAGGCATAGAGGATGGAAGGACTCTCCAGTTCCACTGCCACAGAGACGCTCACTTCAGAATCAATTCAAAGAGGAGCATATGACAAAGCACACTCACCACCATGCCAGTTGGCCCTGACGAGCACACTCAGCTCACTGATAGTGGCCAGGGAAACACAGCAGCTCCCCAGATACCCACATCTCCTCCCTTTGCATCAAGCAGGATGTAGCAAGAGAGGAAAATAGAGCCATTCAAATATTAATGTTGTGTTATGTTAAACCTGGTGTCATTTTCCTCTGACCTCCTCCCCACTGCTTTTCATCATCACATTGCAAGAAAAGGAAGGTCTTGTGACAACTAAGTGGGAGAAGAAACATGCACAGAAGGAAAATCGTATTTTTTTAAAACTGCTGGATTTTCTAGGTTTTTCTATCAGAAAAATCTGATACTTTGGAGTTCAGCACTCTCACAGCATGTTCTGGGAAATGTTGAAATTTGCATATTCTATCAGGAGGTAAATTATAAAAGTAGCATCTATTTACTGTATAATGAACTTCAGTGAAACTAGCCGTCACTGGAGAGAAGCCTTACATCAAAGGAACCTTGTAAACCAAGACTTGCACAGTAGAGGTGCAGTGTATCATTTCCATAGCTGCCCCCCACAGCTCTTTGGTTTTCTTTCTTTTGCTGGTTGTGTGTTATATTTAGCCACTGCTCCTGCATTCCAGCTCAGTACGTCCATGTGTGCAATCTTGCACTTACTTTCTCTCTACAGTTATAAAATTTATGGTTAATGACAAAGGACGAAGCTGTTCTCTCCCAGAGGTCATCTCTACAGAACATGCAGATACTGCACCACTTCCATTTTTCCTGTTCTCCCACAATGCTGCCCTAAACAGACCCAGTTTTGGGTCTCATTAGTGGTTACTGTTATTTTTCTTTTTTTTCTTTACTTTTATACATCATTTTCCAGTTGCATTCCTTGTTCGCATTGAAGAATTTTTCCTCTCTAAAATGTGTTTTGATGACTGAATCTGCAAGCAGCTGCTTGGGTTTAGAACACTAACAGTGAGCATGGCAACAGTCCTCTTAAAACTGCCAGAACTCATCCTGCAATTATTTATTATTGCTGAGCTCCCAAGACTTAAAAATGTACACTACAATAGTCATTTAGTTAAATAAATATTAGAAAAAGATTAGGTTGATTAGAGGAAATTACTCAAGGCAACAGTTTCAGTTATAAACCCCTGAAGAAACTGATGGAACAGAAAAAAAGAAGAAATCACAGATCACAAGTAGAAAACACTGATCTAGGACACACCTCAGACTTGCAGCATGATCAACTATATGCACATAATTCCTGCCTAATCTGCCTTTAAAGATCTCCAGTGAGGAACACTCCAGAGCCTCTTGAGGCAATCTCTTCCAGTGCTCCCCATCCTCATCATTAAAAGATTTCTCCTCACTTCTGCCACATCAGTTTTCTACCATATGCTACATAATGGCATTAAAAGCCCCATCACCACACAGCCAATGAGAGAACATTAGGAGCCCTATGATTGTTCCTAAACTACTTCATGCTTCGCAACTGGCAGAAAAAGAATGGCAGTGCATAAGGGAAAAATCCATGACAAATGACAACAAATTTCTTACCATGAAAAATCAGCTCACTGAAACTGGTGTTACTTGGGACCCGAGTTGTATCAAGATTGTGATATCCCCTGTTCCAAGTCAAACCAGTAAAGAGCCCAGCATCGGGGCAACAGGAGCTGTCTTTGCTGCTGCTTCAGCTGTATTTTTATAACTCCCGAAGAAGTTTAGGGTGGTTTAGATGATGAGAAAAGGACCACAGAGGCGTTATTTTGGAAAGATGTGTAAAACTCAGAAGGGTGTGGTTTAAAAATAGCATACTGCTGCACATCTTTACTCAGCTCACAAATGATCTTTAACTTGGATTATCCCAGAATCCACTTATTTGTTTCAGAAATATGGGCCTCTTTTTTTTTTTATGTCAAGATATAAAATCAGAAAAGCCACTGAATTTTGAGAACCATAAGCCTTTTCAAATTAAAAATGTTTACAGTATGTTACTTCCTTATTCTTAGAAAGTAACATGGCTTGGCTATATAGAAACAAATTCTTATTCCTTATCTCTGCTGAAAAACACCTTCTTTTACAATGTACTTCACAGTTTCCAGATTAGTTACACTGTTCTACTAGCTCAGCGCCTTCTTGAAACTAAATAGAAACAAACCAAAAAAAAAAAATTCTCTATAAATGATTCTATTTTTTTTTCTAGACCTTCTCTCTTTCAATGTCTCAGACTGGAAAGTGGAAGATGGTGTGTGTTTTGAAGAAATTATGCAGACTGCAGATTTTCCACTGCTGTTAATGCTTACATAACCGATCTTCTTCTCCTTGATGTTTTTGCAATCTTTACAGACCAAGAAGATACAAAACTTCTATATTGGCATTTTCCAATAAGCAAATGCTAATAATCTTGTAAACAAGCCTCTCAAATGTTTTCTAAAATCTCAGTTTTCACTAAAATACTACTACTAATACAATTTTTAAAAGGGAGAACTCTGCTATGTTTGTCCTGGAAACTTTCCAGTTTGAGAATTGCAATCCCTGCAGATATATCTATGTGCATTTGCTGAATATCTGAAGCAACAGCTGATGTGACCTTTCAGTAGCAGCTATCTCTGCTCTGATCATTCTTTAAAAGACAACATCACCATCAGCTAATCCATTGCACATCAAAGCATAAAAACATCAGTAAATTCTTAATTAATTTAGTAGCCTGCTCACAGCCAAATATAATAAATAAGGTCCAAACAACCTACCAACCTTATCCCAAGCATTACTTTAAACTAGAAAGAAGTGAGGCATCTAAGAGCTTTCATGAGGGCCTCAAAGGATTTTGCAAGCTACCTACTAATTATACTTCACCATACATGCATGAATACAAGGATCTGATGTAGTCCTTTAGTTTGATCTGCTATTAATCAATGAAAGGTAAAGTACAGCTTTCAGTATACATCCTGTGTTCTCATTGCTCATCTTTCAATTGAGTCAGTGTTGGCCATAGGTGCTTAGCTCTTTTCCACAGATTATGGTACCTACCAAATAGCTGGAATAGATTATTTAGGCCCATCGTGTCTAACCGTGAGCTAGTAACTCACTACAGTTTTTATGAAGTCTGTTATTCCAAACTTGACCAGGTCGTGAGGAAAAGTTCAGAGGTCCCCAACACAGAAGCTCTCTGGCTGGGCAACCTTGGCTTTGCATACAAGTTGAAGAAACTAAATACTTAGCATACAAAAATACATTTTATCAGCAGAACGTCAACATTCTTAATAAAGGTATATAATTACCATTAAACAGTCAGAACTTAAGCCACTTGCTAAGAATAGAGCAAATCAGAGGTGGTGTTGTGAACTAAAATGTGTCTGTATTTGGAGTGAGGATAGCGAAAAGGGGGCTTGGCATTCCCCAGCAGTGAATTATTGGGCTATATAGCAATAAACACTTAGGTTGTAAAAGGAACCGTAAACGGAACCACAAGACCCTGATTTATGTACTAGAGAGATCCTGGTTTCAGATCTAGATTAATTCTTTAATAAAGATGCTATCCATCACTGAAAAAGACCTGCCTTGGTTGTTTATTTGCCTATCATGAACAAAGAGTGTTAATTATGTTGTTTCAAATATAGCAGGCCTTCCGTAATACTTACGGTCTGCCACACTGCAATATGTCTTATGCAGGAATGCATTATATTTTCAATTGAAAACGACTTACCAAATTGAAAACATATTTTTTTGTCATTGTAAGCCATATATTATATTACAGCTTGCGCTGCTACAGGATAGCAATAGAAAAAACAATCAAATCTGTACCTACTTTTACTGTAAAATATAAAGTTGTGTATTACTTCAATAATCAGTAAAATGAATGTCACTAGGGATGAAATGAAGCTAAGGATTAGTTTCAGGAATGTCAAAATGTTATTATCTGTTCTGAAAACATTTCTGCATGCAATAGTATAAATGTCTTAAGTTGAGGTATTCTGACCATTTTTCTATCACCTGGAATAGAAATGTCATCAGGACAGTAGTTCTTACACAATCTTGCCTCATATTTATTTTGGTTACAGGTTCTCTTCTAGGACAAATCAAAACACCAGCAAAATTACATTAAGAAAAAAGTATTAACCTGATCACAGCTAAAACCAAAGGTGAGCTGAGACTTGGTCGGCCCCAGTTGGCACTCTCTGTTCCTACTTTTGACTTTTCCCTCATTGGAGCTGAATGCTACAAAATAAAAGCTTCCCCAAACCCAACACATCCAGGCCAACTGAGACAGGTATAACAAAGCCTCCAGGGATTTATCAACTCAAATCTAGGATGCAACTTTTAAAATTATTATAATTTTTTTCATCATTACTCACCGGCACAATTCATTTAGGTCTATTATTGTTATTAAATTGAAATGCATGAAATGTGGGTTAAAATTCAATGACAATTAGCTTTATATAACATGTTAATATCAAGCTTTTATATGCATTTGATTAAAAAAAAAAAAAAAGCCAACCGTAGCTTCTACAGTGTCAGCTAGAAATGGAAGAAAAGGTTTTGATCCTAAAAATAGGTATTTCTGATTTGAAGTGTAGATTAAGTTGCAAAGGCATAATCTATTTTTTTTAACTCAATACATTGTTTTAAATCTCTGTTTTATTCTAACAACTAAGTGCGAGTACAATGTATTGTGTTAAATAGCAGTCAGGAGCCTAATCATGTAACATTAGCTCAAGCTCACGTTGAGCCTTACCCAAATATCACTGAAACCAATAAGTAGCTTCCATTGATTTCAGCAAGATCCATACTCATTTCCTCCCGACCAATAATGTGTTGGCATTTTCTAATATCCTTTTGCAGGGTTCTTGGTTTGCTTCCCCCTGAGACCTCTACCACAGCTAAAAAAAGATAATGGATTTTACTTTATTTTTTAATTGAAAACGAATACTTCTATATCCTTTAATCCAACTTCTGACAATTATCTGCATGGCCACTTTATTCTTGTCTCTGAGTTAAAGTCTCCAGTCATTAGGATTTCTTTATCTGAAGTCTCTGGATGAAAAATCCTGTTATGGTGAAAATAAGAATTCTAGCACTTCTCAATTTTAGAATTGAAAAAAAAATCTTTTCTTCCATTCCACCTTCAATCACAAAATGCAAGCACTCAGTCTCATTAAAAATCACATATCAAAACCTGAAGTTTCTTGAGTATCAGCAACTCAGCTTTGGCTTAAAAATTGTTTTGCACATTTGTTCAGATAAGGTGTGGGTTTTTTTCCTAATTCTGTTTTGTAATCCCGAGAGTTACATTTCTTTATCACTGTATTGCTAGTTTCAGCTAAAAAGTTTTATTCCTATTCCTTCCCAGGTTGTCAAGCTTATGCCTTTAATTTGCATTTTCATTCCTTTAGCTTCAAACCTATAGTACAAATTTGTGCATGTTTTTTGGTAAGCCAAGAAACCAGTACCTAAAAGTTTTAGTAAAACCTGTTTTACAGAAAATTAATTATAGTTTTGATCTACAGTTTTAAAGCCAAAAAATCTTTTTTTTTTTTAATTTTTCTGTCTACATTAGAATATCCATTATAATTTGTTTTCTTCAACAACTTCCATTCCCTTTAGTTTTTCCCTTTTTCTCTGAAAGAAGTTCCAGTCAGTAGCCATGTAGTCCTGACTGAAACATGCACCAGTTTGACCTTTTAATTTTGTTTCAATTTACTTTAAAGATAACACAAGACTGATGTTAATGTTTTGTAGCTGGGACACCTGTATGTTGTCAAATCTCCTTTAATATATGGTGGTTAAAAGTGCTTATCTGACGCTCAACCGGTACTCACACTATCCAAAATGTTTTTTCTCCTGATTTACATGATTAACTTATTTAATGAGGCAGAAAGAAGGTCTCATCCATTGTAGTTAGTCACAAGCAATGCAGTACTGAATAAACAGTAACAGCACATTAATCTCTCTGACTTTTCATTATTATCCCCTAACAGGAATACATTTGTACCTGCTTTCATGGTTAAACGCACTGTTTTCTGGTTTTAAGAAGGAAAGAAAAAAGCAACTCCAAAAATTATGACACAGCATATTAAGAAATGCATTTGAGAGATTGAAGAAAAGGCGTTAGAGCCCAAGAGGAGTAGCACAGCCATCTGTTAGAGGTCATGCAGACACCATTAGAGAAGTTTAGGAAAGGAGAGCATAGGAAATAACTCACCCACAAGGAGGGAAGCAAGTGCATCAGGGCTTGCTCTCTTCTTCTTTAAGTGGGACTAAAATAACCAGAAATGAATAAAAGATCCTGGTCTTCCATGTGTGAGACAGGGAAGTCCACAGTCCTTTCACATGCACAAATACATGGGGTCTTTCTGTCTGCCCCAGCTGTTGGCCCGTGCTGGTGACCTCCCGCACAGAATTAGTGTCCTCAGAGGCAGAAAACATAATTATCTATTCTGTATCATCTTCTCCTACCATTTTCTCTCCAAAGAAGGAAAAAAAAAGGCATTTAGTGCCATATATAGCATAGTTCAGCCTGTCATCATTACTGTGTGAAAGCATCTCCAAGCACAGCCTACCTCCCAGTCAAATGATCATTCAGAATGACTGATAATTCATGGAATCTGTGTGAACAGCCATTATGCAACAGAGAGCGTGTGTGGTCCACAGAAAAGTATGATGATAACAGTAAGACACCTTCATTACAGTCTTGGCTGGTTTTTTGGGTTATATGACACCTTAGCCATACTGCTATGCCAATATTAAAAGTCTCTCACTGTAAACACTGTCTGCCTCGGCAACACAGGGTGGACATACAGAACAGCATTCCCAGAAAGTAAACCCTTCTGACTCATCCTCATCCTCTCAGTCAAACCACCACCAAAGTCTTGAATCATGACTGCCCCATCCCTGGAGGTGTTCAAGGCCAGGATGGATGGGGCTTTGAGCAACCTGGTGTAGTGGGAGATGTCCCTGCCCATGGCAGGGGGTTGGAACTCGATGATCTTTAAGGTCCCTTTCCAAACCAAATGATTCTATGATTCTATGACTTGTCTTGAAACGACCGTTTTCTCCTTCCAGAATGGTTGGAGCAATTGAAGATGATATAAAATGCTCCTTTACAATCATCTCCATAGTAATGAGAAAACTGGTTTTTGCAGAAGCCCTGTTTTTAAGACACCATTATCTAAGAGATGATTAAGATATGGGTGAGGAACAAGGTCCAGAGGTAACATCTAGTCATTACTTCATTAACCACAATGGATCAAAATTTGGGCAAGATCTCATAAAAAAGCAAGCCCGTGAAACAGGCCACCAGTTTTCCAGGTCTTGCTGAGACAGGAATGCTGAGAGAAGGTAGAGTGTAGATAACCCCACACCTCATAAGGTAGCCTCCAAGAGTCATGCATGATGTGAACAGACAAGAAATGGTTCATAACCTTGCAGGTAAAAATACCAAGGCAGGACCAAAAGTCCATTGCTTTGGAGATCCGGCCTTTCATCTGAACTTTTGGAAAATTTTGCTTCCTACTAAAAAATACAGAGTACAACAGTTGACACAAACCTATTCTGAACATTAATTCTCTGACCAGGCCACTGATACTTGCACTCACAAACCGAAAAAGGAAAAGATCCCTCTAGCCAAGATCGTAGATTTTCCACAAAGGCTGCACGTCCCCAGACCCTCAGACAGGTCCATGTGCCCACACCAGTTTGCAGCAGATCCTTTCTAGCAGACTACAGGGAGTGCATGTGTAAAGCAGGAGAGAAGCAAGCTGTGAGCAGCAAAGTTTAAGAAATATGTTCATACATATTGCTGATAACATACATTTGCCATTTGATAAATTCTCTTTGTAAATACTTTTCCCACACACCAGAACCCTAGATCAGAAATTACTTTAACACGGTATGAAGATGTATAGTATATGTTTATTTATTTAAAAATGTATAGTTTTAACTTTGGATTATTTTTTTCTTTCAGAATCTATGAATATCATAAGCAATACATTTGTCTTATCCATTATAAAAAACCTTTGTATCCTAGGAATTAAATATTAGGTAGATTTACCTTTGCATGCATAAAAAGGGCAGTACCATTGACCAACAGTACTGTGAAGATGGCAACAACTCTAGATCAGATTCTGTTCACACAAGGTTTTTTAGAATTTTTTTTATATACATTTTTTTCTAAGAACAAAAAAAAAAAGTTTGAAGGAAGGACTCTAAAAGTAAGGAAGTGAACAAAGCAAGTTTTCTTTCAATTTTCATCCTTGTGCAGAGTTGAAAAACTATCTGGCTGCGAATCAGAATTTGCACTGGGCTGAGCTGCTGTTGATGATATTTGTTCAGTCCCAATGCACAAGAGCAAGACCATAATCTTCTGAATCCACTGGATTGATGTAAAGTAAGTAAACATTTTGGAAAGACAAAAGAGTTGTTTAAGACGAAAAGAAAAAGTAGTGATCAATAGGAAATAGAAATTTCTAAATGTAGAAAACCAATGAGAGCAGAGAAATTGAAGACACAGGGGAAAAGACAAACCAAAACACATACACACAAAAAAACCCCAAAACCAACCAAACAAAAAACCAAACAAAAACCCAAGCAAAAAACCAAACAAACAAAAACAACCAAACCCCAACAAAACAGCAGGACAATGCAGAGAGAGAGGGTCTGGGATTTGCTTTTGTCTCTTTTCTAAACACATTGCAATAATATAGGTCTATGATGCGGCAGAATGGTAACACCTTTAGTAGTACCAGACAGGGAAGAAGAGTTCAGTAATTATCACCCATCTGTATTTGGAAAGAAGCCAAGCGTAACTCTCCCTTCACTGGTAATCAAAGTCCACAGTCGACAACATCTACTTGGGATAACTCGTACCCAAGATTTGTAGCTTAATGAATCTTGGGGCTTCACATATGCTCCAGAAGACTAGAAAGATGTGTGTTTGTAATAAAGTATAAAATATTTGACCTAAGTGTTCTTAGTAGGAAATAGCCAAAGACAAAGAACTGTCTTGCTATCTGATAAAACTGAAAAAGAAGTTATCTATCAGAAATAGATTTGGGGGAATTGAAAACAGCTGTAACAAAAAGAAGTAGATGGTCCTAATCAAGATATTCTTAGACAATTTAGAAACAATGTCAAGATGATAAAATCCACAGATGATGCAAAGAATGACCAGGTGATAACACCAAAGACACAGCAGTCATAGGAGTAAACATAAGCTGGCAGTATTCAAGTAAGACATATCCTAATGTAGCCAAGTACAAAATCTTACCACATACACTGATCATCCTCACAAAATGAAACTCTACATCCCTGAAAGGGGGGTGGGTCACATTGTGTTAATGCATCAATGTGAGTCGCCACCCTGCAGTTAAAAATGGTGATTACTAAATAAATATGAATAGGGAGGTATTTTTCACTCTGGTGAAAGTGGTAATAGCTTTAGTATCCATTATTTTCCTTTTAAAATATTAAGAAGTACGGATTATACCTCTGCCAAGAAAGAACGCCTTACAGTTGATGGGAGGGCTTTTTAAGCTTATCAGAAAGATGACTGGAAAAAGACTTGATTACAGAGTGCAGTAATGCTCAAGATGAAAAACTGTTGGTTTTAAAAGGCTGCTTAATCCAGTTGTGAAGCCAGAGTAATTACCAGTGCTTGAAAGCTAAACCAGGCAAATTGAAACGAGGTGTATGTTTTAAAAGTGAGAGATTAGCCAGTTGAGCAAACAGAGGATGACTGGTTTTCTGTCAGTAACTATTGGACTGTCTGTTATTCTGGGAGTTTTTTTCTCTCTGAACATAAATTCCACTCTGGAACTAGGAAACAACTCAATAAATCTTTAATTTCCAGTGGAAACAGTTTATTCAAAAAATTCCTAACTAGCTTTAATCAATTTATGGATTGTGCTATATATAAGTTTCCTCAAAGTTGAGCATAGGACTGTTTATAAAAAAACACAATGGATCTAATAAAATAAAATATTCAAAAAACCCCCAAAATATATGCCATATACTCTAGACTCAGAAGATAGTAACTAACAAGTATTACTGGTTTATACAGCTGCTCGTTTTGTTCATGAAACACAATATATGCCTCTGTCCTGAATTTCTAAATTTATTCTTTAAGGATAACCTGAATAATCGGATATTCATCAGAAGAACAAACCAAAGAACACACACAGCACAATAACTCTAACTACATTACATAAGAATAAATCTAAATTAACCTTAACTTCATGCTATTCCAACAGAATTGGGTATTAAGTCTGATTCAGAGGAGCTTTACTTGTCACTTCATATATCTCATATATTCTTGCTCAACCATTCAACATAAAACTATTTTCCAGCTCTGATATTCCATCATATTAAAACAGTGTTAGAGACAGAAGAGATTCTGTATACTGGAGTTTTTCAATATTTTTGCCGTAAAGAGATTACAGTTAGAAAAAAATGAATGGAATTATTTTCCATAAAAGCATGAAGTCTGATCTAATCAAAAACATTTTGCAGTGGAAATGGGGAAATGTAGAAAATGAATAATTTTAATCTTCCCAACTGAAGAATACAGAAAGGTTCCATTTCAGCTTTCATTTTGAATAATTTCATTTCCATCATTTACATATAAACAGAATAACCACAAATAAAAGGAATTAGAACATAAAATTAAAGCTACTTGACCCCAAAAAGCTTTACGGTGTCTTTGTACTTCCAAAGAAATTTCAGGACAACATTGTCTCTTGTCTTCACCGAGCTTCCCCAGATGTAGCAAATCATATGTCACATACACAGATCATGTTAGTATCACAGATATATCTGGGGCTCGTCATTGATCATCTCTCCCATTCCGTCTATGCTGCTCTGATCAGGAGATGTCACTACAGTCATCTTACAGGTTTTCATTAACGAAGATTGCTACTTGATCAGTTAAACAATTACAAGTTCAGAGTAGACGAGTTAAAAAGCACATCCTGGACCTTTCTATTTTCCTCAACTGACAGTCCACCCAACTATGAACCAACATGACAGGGTGATTTGCAGGTGTTTCAACATAGTTGCTCCTTTGTTACTTTACCATTAACATTTATTCTCCCCTGGCAATAGCAAATAATCCAGTACAACCAGATGTGCTACCATGCAATGGACATCAGGACTACTAGATTAGATATTTTCCCTGCTAAAACAATTTATTTCTCAGAAAGGCTGATACCTAGTTATACCATCGAGCAGTTTCAGTATAGTGATGCTGATCTCTGTTATATTTACGAAAAGTTAATAACTAAAGCTGGGATTGAGAGTTCAACAAATAATGTAAAAACATACCAGGTTTCACCATTAGTGCCTGGGACACAATTTCACAGGGAAGTTTTGGTAGTTGTGTACAATTGTGTGACAAAGTAACCTGCTCAGTTGATGTGGGGCAAGGAGTGGATATTGTCTACCTGGATTTCTCCAAGGCTTTTGGTATTACTCCCCACAGCCTCCTGTGCTGGACCATCTCGTCTAGACCATACTGTTGCCAAGAAATGTTGGACCAGATGATCCTTGAGGTCCCTTCCAATCTGATATTCTATGACTCTATGATACCCCCTGACAGCTACAGATATAATCCAACAAGTGTGTACCAACTATTAAGTACTATGGTATGCAAATTCAGTGAAAATAAAGCCTTGCACATGTTCTGTGCTTTGCTCCAATTTTAACTGATACAGAAGGACAGGAAGAGTCTGTTTCAAAATAAAATCACTCATGTTAACTATAAAAAAAAAAAAAGAAGTAGACACTGGACAGAAACAAAAAGCAGGTGAAGTATAACACAGGAAGGTGCAATCAATAGAAATAAGAATAAAGAGAGAATATTAGTAAAAAATAGGATCAAAGCTAAGAATACATAATCCATAAGTCCCATTTCCTCAGACTGGCAGCATCTATGGAGCAGGCTGACTTTTGTTAGTACAAGCCGTGTTTAAGGAAACCTGAGCACCGTGTAGCCTCATAAACCACTGCATCAGCCCTTAGCTCTACCCAGCTGGGAAAGAAGATTTTACCTCATTGCTCACGCTCATGATTAATATCTTACTTGCTCGTTATAAGTAATAAAAAACGGAGACATAACGGTAGAATGAGAGATACAGATAATCAGGTTAAAATACACACACAAAAACTGTCGCACATACAAACAAAGCCCATCTCCACCACTGCTTCTTCTGCCTCACATCCATTGCCATGTGGCAGCTCAAAGGGTTCCCTCTGTCCACAAAAACTAAAACACCCCAGCACTGGATGCCCCACTGAAATTACAGGCACTGCTTGGGTAGTTCTAAACTTTGTGTTTAATTACAATTTTCCATTTGCCAGTAGAGATTAAGGACTACCCAGTAGAAACTATTTCTTTTAGCTGCCCCAGATCGAGCTCAATAGACTTTCATTTGGTATTTTTGGAATAAATTTCTCAAGACTTGAAACAAAAATAAATTCCTCAAAAAGAAAACCAAAGCCAACAAAATAACAGTAACAACAACAAAGCTTTCTGACACTTACTGGAGGTGTAATATTCCACTTCTTTACAATTACTGTAGTGTTCAAGCAAAGAACAAGAAATATACAGGAAAAATCAAAATTCATTCCAGCACTGCATTAGATACAGCGTACCCAAACATGATACAGTTATTATGTGCAACCATTTCAATTACAAAGACTGCTAAAGCATATAATTTGACAGCCACTTCATAAAGTATCTCTTCAGCTGATCTGACAATAAGGATCAGGGCTTGCAGATTAAGTGTCAACTTCCCAATAGCCTGTGAATGCTAGCATTTACTTCAAAATCTGTTTTCTCATTGTCCACATGCTAAATCCGAGTTTCTTTCAATGACAAGCATCATAACCCAATGCAAACTTTGAAAAACTCCAGTTACTTAAAATATACACTATCTGCAATGTGTTTTCAGCCTGTATTTATGTTCTTTACAACATTAGATCATTTTTATGTTCCAACATGTTGGATATTGCTTAAAAATTAATGACAATTACGACAACAGAAGTGTTATCATGAGAATTGTTTACTCTTTGGAATTTTAAAAGTATTCAACAGTCTGGTTAGTATTAGTTTCTGTAAATTAATTTTGAAATCTGATAATAACAGTCAAGGTCTATGGCAGAAGAGCTTTCATGATGTGACACCTAATTATAACACAATCTTAACTATCAAGCAGATTAAAAATGGTGTCAGAGAGCCAAACAAATATGTCTAATTAAATGCCTCCAAATGGGGGAAATGGAATAATTTAGTAGGTTTAATTTTATACTGTTCAAACAAAAAAAAGTATTTTTTTTCTTCTTTTTTTTTTCCCATAGTTCCACATATATTTGTTGCTTTGAGATGTATGGGGTATAGCAGCCTGAAATATCTATATATAGTCCATAAAAATCACACTCCCAACAAGAAATCATACAATGCAACATTTTGTTTTCCAAAGTACTTTCTTTTCCAAAGACTTCACAGGATTTTCAGCAGAAAACTTTCACTTACTTAGTGTCTCAACACTGGAGACTTTTCTCCATATATTTAATGAGAAGATACAGCTGTTCATAATTGCTATGACTAAGGTAACATTTAAAAGCCATATGTAGTGACATAAGCAAATCAAATTATTGTAGCTATAAAAAATGTCACCTCTCAGCCACCAGGATATGGTGTTAGTCTTTCTTTATCTACTGACCTTCAATTTAACCGCTGAAACCAAAGGGAGGACCAGTGTATTCTTATTTCATTTTATTTTGCTGATTTTACAAATTGGTAAGAAGGCTCTCACCAGATGAATCATAAATATCAATATGCAAATTAAATCAGCTCCTGTCATGTTTGTATAATTAAAACTATGAAATGCTTTTGGCGTTAGTAACTGACGGGAATTTAAACATCAATTTGGTGAAATAAATAGTTGGATCCTAGAACAAACAGCAAAGATAATGCACTAAATTCATCCTCTGTTGTTGCAAAAAAAGCACGGGGCAGCAATAGCAGTATCACATGAACCCAATCTACCAGCAATTATTTGATTGAGGGTTTCTGGACACCTAACACAGTTTTCAAGAAATCACAGAAAAGGAGCAGACATAAGTCAAATAATTGAGGAACTTCATATTTGTATTGCACAAGCACTGCTAATTTACTGCAAGCTGTGCAATCACGCCTCATTCACTAGAAAGAGAACATGCAGTATCACATGAACCCAATCTACCAGTCACAAGTAGAGTTTGGTGCAACGAGGCATTTTTCTGGGCTCATTCTCTTGGGCGTCTCTAAAATTGACCTTTTTTCTGGAGCATCCTCGCTATTCAAACTTCCCTCGGTCTGGCTTTCACCCCACTGTCTATTCCTCCTCGCCTCCTTCTCAACAGACTTTTAATGTTTATTGCTTATTGCTGTCTCCCACCTTACCTAGACTCTGTTCTCACATTCTTCAGTGCTCTGTTTTTCATGCTTTGCCCCTCTTCATTCACTGGTAACTTTAGTCACCCGCAGGTTTTTACTTACAGTACTAGCTTAATGTAGCACGCTCACAAGCCCAACACTCTTCCCAGGAACTTTTCTTTCTGTCTCTTCCCACATATACTCCGGTCCCAGCACAAGCCATTTCCAGCATGTCACCAGCACTTCAAAACCTCGACATTTTTCAATCTCTTCTAAAAGGTTCCTTTCTCTCCCTCCTTTATCACAACCAGAAATGATGCTATTTACTGTTCAAATTTGTAATCTCAGGTTCCTTTCTGATGTCCTGCTCTCCCTCCTTCTTCCCCACGTGCTTTCTTTCCTTAGCTCTGGTTGCTGCTGAGCACACACAGCTACATGTAAAATCACTGCATTGCCCCTACCAGAAAGAACTAAGTTTAGGACTACACATGCTGCCTCCACTCTGTACCCAAGGCGCTGCCCAGGCGAAAAGCACTGAGGTGCTGGTAGATACCATTTAACACTCAGGATTTGGCTCCATTATTAACATTTGTCACGGGACAGCTGGCACCATTTCCTGCCTTGTCCTGGAGAAGGCACAAGTTATTTCTATTACTGGGAAAACAGAGGAACAGTAATAACAGTTTTGTTCTCAGCTTTCACTAGTTATAAATACCGTCTGATTTCATGGGACCTTTGGGGACCAGAGAGCATGAAAGTCCACGTTTTTTGGCAGGTTGGGTAACAGCTTTAAGACAAGTCTCTCTGATCTGGGGATTTTCACTGGTACTCAGTTATGTTTCCAGTAAACGACAATGAGATCTCCTTTTAGCTCCAGTCTACTGCTTTGCTTCAGACTGTAATTTAGTATCTTGCTGCTGTGTGGAATAGCCATGCCAGTAAAGACATTGTGATGGCTATGGGGTTTTTCCCCTTTATTGAACTGACATTCACATTTTACACTTTCAAGCTGTAAATTACTCATTTGATAATTATTTATCCAAGGTGTCACTTTTTCAAAAAACCTCCCCCCAAAACCCCTCACACCCAGTAAAATGCCATTTGCAATTACTACTGTCTTTTCTAATTATTTTTTAAATGAGTATGTTGTATATGGCGTTCCACTGTTTCAAACCTAGCATGCTTTCCTCAAATATTTATCTTCCCTCCCAACTTGCTCTCAGAACACAAGAAGCAACACAGTTTGCCTATTATATCACTGCTAAACACAGCCTTTTTAATTTAGCAAAGTAATTTGAAACATATTGTTTCAGTCTTTAACCCATTTATAAATCCCTTTAAAAAATATTTGGAAGAATTTAAGCTAACATCATGTGGATCCTTCTCCCCTTCATTTAACCTTACTTAACTTTCCCAACTAATATGGTATCTGATAACTCTCTTGCAGCTCTTTTATTTTCTTAAAGAAAGGATAGGTATAAATGTTGCTTCTCCCTTGTTTCACGTAAAACTAGAAAATGATGTTATAGACAGATGATCCAACTTCTCTAGTA
This sequence comes from Gallinago undulata, assembly GCA_026546715.1. Classification (NCBI taxonomy): domain Eukaryota; kingdom Metazoa; phylum Chordata; class Aves; order Charadriiformes; family Scolopacidae; genus Gallinago; species Gallinago undulata. The sequence continues at coordinate 8,786,771 of JAOTQQ010000079.1, read as the reverse complement.
ATTACACGTCTTAGCTTGCAGCCACCTGCAGCCCACTAATTGATATGTTATGGATTTCATTTCTTATTGAATAGCACCATGAAGTCATTACTTATAACACAGATAGAGTAAATAGACAATAGATTTTTTTTTTTAATCTGAACCTTTATTATATGCACTGAGCCTAATAAAGTTTGTGCAGTCAAGAAGAGAACACCTCCTATCAGCCTGTTTTTACCTCTTCTTCCCATGAACTCCATTAGGTGTTTAATGGAGCTTGCTTTGCATGGAAGTAAAGCAGGGAGTATTTAACGAGATGAGCACTGCATAATTTACTTGAAAATAGTGAATTATGTATGTTTGGGAATAAGTGAGTAAAAAGCCTTATTATGCAAAGGTTATATGCCAAATGTATAAATGGCTATTCATGTATAAACTCCAATCTTCTTTACTATTTGTTGATCCCACTTGTTGCAGACTGATGGTACAGCCAAGCAGCCTAATCCTGTGGTATAAATTCTTATAGAAGTCATTTGAAATACTTTAAAAAAAAAAAAAATCAAGGTTTTGCCATCACTGGGAAGTCATAGCTATACACACATGCACATTGTTGCTCTGAAAGGGTATTTTCAGGGTGCTCATTTTAAGAGATGTTGCTTCACTTCTACATAGCATTAGTCCTATGAAACAGTGGCTGGAGATAAGCACCAGCTTGCTGGTCTGTCCATTCACCTGTAAAAAAATGCCCCCTTGGTTGGCAGATCCCGAGAAAGACCAAGGATGCAGTAAGAAAAGTGTAAATTTCTTTGTCAACAAAAACAGATAGTCCATACTAGTAATGGATGGGGTTCACTGCAAACACAGCACATAAAAACTCATCTCACCATCACCTTGGTGGGCAGACTCAGTGTGGAGAAGTTTGCATTTTACAAGACACGAATTTTCTAAATTTCCATGACAATATTTAAATACAAAAAGCCAGTTTTAACATTTGCGTTCCTCCTAAAGAATATAGTCATGCTCTTTCAGTATGTTTATAAATCTCTTCTATTACTATCAATTTGAAATAATTGACAACGATGGATTTATTCCTTAGGTACTACTAAGTAGTATGCATATTTTCTAGAAAGCTAAGATTAGTCCTTACATGCAGCAATGATATATAGAATCATAGAATCATTTAGGTTGGAAAGAACCCTTAAGAGCATCGAGTCTTATCATGTATTTAAAATTTTTTAAAATTTAGTCCAGCTGAGTAAAATGTTTTCAATGCAGAAAGATGAAAGGATCCAAACATCTTCACGGACGTTATTTCTCCTGAGCTATTTTCACTAGACAAAAAACCCCCAAGCTGTACAGATACTAAATGTTTTTTTTGCAGCCTCTCCTGGTTTTCTATGGTTTCTTGGGATGGGGCTGGGACAGAAAGAAAAGGTAGAAAAAGTAAAAAAGTACTCCTTGGAAACAATGCCCAAACCATATATTCAAGTAAAGGAAAATAATCTGATCTAATAAAAATTTTGAAAATCCCAGAAAAAAAGAGAGCATGAACAGGTGAGAGTCTCAGTCTAAACATTTAATTTAAACATCATCATAATTTCATCACAATTTTTTAAAGAATACAGTATATATTTTTGCTACTTAGAATATTTTAATTTTCAGATATGCTTGCTATTCAGTTCAAAAGGTAATGACCAATAATCTGACAAAAAAATTCTTGTATTTAAATGTCTTTTAAAGGGAATTGGTATTCTTCCAGTAATTACTGCCTAACTGAAGTCTAATACCATCTGATTATTTTCAATAAATCAAGACTTTGCTGAAGTGTGGTTATCAGCACTATTGCTGAGGAAAAGACAAGACGCAGTCTTAGAAGTTAGTTGTATTATTCAGGTAGCAATTACAATAAATTATATTCATTTCTTTAGTCCTCAGCCACAGGTCAGCATCCCTTATGCCCAGCAGCTTGCAACCCCACAGCAGAGAGATGCTGTGTTCTGCCTGTTCTTCAGGGGCTGCATTGCTGAAGGATACACTGACTCTGCCAGTTACATCAGAAGCTAATTAAGACATTTTACTTTCCTAAAAATAAAATGTATTTCCAAATTCCCCCATCATAGTAGGTTACACTGTGAAGCAACGCAACAGCACTAGTCTGCAGATAACTCCTTCATATGAGGATACACTTTCTCCTTTGATTTAAGTAGTAAGAATTGAAGAAACAAGAACATAAATAATAAATTCCAGTACAGCCTATCTATATAGTTATTTTCTAAATATTCTTCATCCATCTGGGTGTTAGTGTCTTTCAAACAGCAACTAAATTATTAATCTCACAAACTGCCTGATACTATAAAATGAATATTAACTGCATAGCTGCATCTTTTACCTTCTTGCTTGCATTTTAGATGAATAACTAATTCAGCTCTCTTAAAAAAAAAAAAACACAGAAAAAACCCCCTAAAACATAACAAACACTCAAGTGGTTGCCAAACTTAGCAGGGTACTGCAAGGTACAAGATGTTCACATTTATATTCATCTGTGCAAATGGAAGGTATAATACTGGGACACAGTGGCTGTTCTTTCCAGATAATTATATTTTGGAATTGCAATGGAGCAAACAGAATTTCTTCTACACGGTGCAGAATTTCTTACAGCTAAAGATACTACATCTTGCAGGTGCAAGGAGATAGCATAGTCTAGGGGTTAGAAAAGCTCTCTGCACTGTAAAAAACAGCCTTTGAGCATTCCTCGGTGCTACTTCCTGTGCATGAATTTATCATCTTGAAGTGATCCATAATGCTGACCTTGAGACTATCTCCAAAGAACTAGCCTTCTTTCAAGACTCGCTCTCCTGATTCCTACAAAAAAAAAACAACAGCAGGAGGATGTGCATACTGAAGACAAGGGTTTGGGCAATGTTTCCAGTCTCTGGCTGTTTTAAGACTCCTGACCAAACTCTCGTGAGTGGGCAGCACCCATTAGAGCCCATCCTGCAAATCTTCCCATGTCCCATACTTGTCTACCAGATATATATCTCTCCCAAGCATCTGTATGTACCTCAGATGTAGATACCACCTATAAATATTGTATGGAGCCCTTCATGAGCAGGAGGAAGAGGATGGATTGCTGCTGTTCACTGCCTCTTCCAACATACAGGTGATGGGAGGGCTGTAAACAAATTAAAAAAGTTCTGTCCTTCACACAGATGTAGTTAAGCTGAGGAAGTCCTTGCCAGAGGACACTGTAGGTGCTGATGTTTTATAATCGTTCACAGAAGAGGCGGCCAGGTCAGGGAAGAGAAATCCCTTGACGTTTCTAAAAAGCAAACCCTGCCTCAGGAACCCACCAATGACAGAGGCTGGGAGATCTGGGAAGAAGCAGTCAGTATCACATGTTTTACAGTAAAAAACTGAAAAATACCTTTGCTCTGGGCTACTTGTAAAAATACAAATGATTAAAAAGACGTAGAAGTAAAAAAAAAAATAAAATATTTAGTCCTTCCAGCAATTGCTGTCCCAGTTCTTGCCCTTCTATAGACATTGCTCTGTGCTAAAAAAGTATTTCACACCTCTGTATCCAAAATAGTGTCGTCTTAATTCAAAAGCAACAACACAAACCTGTTCCTCCAATTCAAATTAATGTTACAGATGTGCTAGCTTTATACAAAACAATTAAACAGACAGTGGATTAAAACAACTGACAGAAACAACAGTACATTAAGCTGCTAAGATAATTTTATCTATTGGATATTCAAGGAGGAGTACAAGAATGTGAAATACAATTAGAGTGGATATTCAGCTACAAGACTTCCTTGCACCTCAACTTCAAAGATTAAACACACTGTTATGGTCTTCAAATTAAAAAGAAAACATCAAGTTTATTCATTCTGTTTGGGTGAAGACATTGGTGCAAGAGAGCAAGTGGGTAGAAAGTAATAGCTTGTCTATTGTTAAGAAGAGGGTTACAAAAACTATTGAGTGTGTACTTGTTGCTTGTATCAGAGGAATTAAGGGCACAAGAAATCCTGCTGAAAGGCAGATAAAGTAATGAAAAAAGGACTACTAAGATTAATTAAATATAAGAATCCTATGCATGGGAGATAAAAGTACGTAAGCAGAACCAGGCTGGCAGGGCACTGCCATATGTCCTGCACTCACCACTGCAGTATGAGAAAAAAAAAAGAAGTATTACAAAAAGGATAAAGCATAGACAGTAATTTGAACTAAGAATTATTCCACAAGAAAATACAAAGTTGGGAATTTTTTTCAGTAAATACTTCCTTTCCCTGCCCAAAAATGCAGGCTTTCAATGGATGCATCTGCTTCTCAAATTCACATAATAGTGTAATCATAGGGTAATCATGACAAGATTTTACTAAGAAAAGAAAGATTTATTGGTATTTTCAATTTTCAGATCTTCTACTTCAAAAAGCCCTTGTGGCCCAAAAAGGGCAGAGGGGGAGAAAGTTGTGGAGGGGCAGACATAGAAGATGATGGAGATGATATTATATTACCTGAAAACTAGTTTTCAATATTAGGGGTAACATAAAATATTCTCTTTTTTGTTGTTCATCTTTGTAGTCTTTCACTTTTGTGACACCCCTGTGACCAAAGACCAAAGTTCTGTTTATTTTCTGTATTTCCTCAATGTTTCATATCAAGGCCCTTGGTCTAAATTTTCTGATGAAGAAAAAAACCTAAGTATATCAAATGTAAAGACTGGAACAACACTGCAGATCCTACATTTGCTGCAGTGATTACAAAGTAATTGTGATAAAACCCCCAGAAAATTAGATTTACATTTAACCTTCTCCAACCCTGAAAATGCAGGCTCTTGTGAATTTTTATTTAAAAATAAAGTAGAAATAAAATCATTCCTAAATGTGCTTTGAAGAATATACTAACTTTTGGTTCATTTCTTTACTGAAAAACATTACTGACTCTGTTCATTACCAGAAGTCTTAATTTTGAGTTGCATCTTGAGGGTATTTTACAAGATTTGCCTGTATATGCAGTACAGTAATTACTTTTTTGAAGTGCACTGGAAAAAGGAAATGAAGTCAGCAGGTTTATGATCACAAAGCTTTTTGATTTAATTAAAAGTCATTAACAGCAACCCCCACTATTCAGTTGCTGAACATGCCCAAATAGACATCTTAAACCAGAAGCTATAAACCACAGGCTTTACAGTTTACTCAGGTTGAATATATGGCAAAATTCAAGGTTTTACCTGTGCTACAGAGTGGACAGCAAACAAGACAATAAAATGAATATCGTTATAAAAAAAATAAATGTTGAGCCTAACGTGATTAAAGGTTAAACTTAGTAGAAGTAAAGCACGCTAATTTATATTATATTTCCTTCATGAATGTGTTGTGTATTAAGTCTGTTCTTGATTTATGGCATTAGAAACTTTCTAAGCCACGCATTTTAATGCACACACTCAGTCACAGCTGAATCACTCACTAATGTGCTATATTCCCTGATGAGCTGGCCAATTTAATATCCAGGCTGATGCCAGAATCTCAACACAATGAAAGCCCCTTCATTGACATTCCAGTGTAATATCTAATAACAATTAGATTCCTTTGCCTTGGTATTGTAACTTGCTATTGTCATTCCAACAACAGATGCTTTTCTTATAAACCACTGAATTTACCCAAATTTAAATGTCAGGCGGACCAAGAGAATGCACAGTCCATGAACCTGCACTAGGGAAAAATGAGCTCACATCTGTCTCATTATAATACATTGTATTTCCATTTCATTTAGTTTCAATTCTTGGCATAGTTTCAAGCATTTTTTCAATTTCCAAACCAAACAGCATCTTAGCAAAAGTTAGGTGCTGTTTATTTTTCCTTGCTATGCCAGAAAATATATTGTTTGCTGGTATATTTTTTACAGTGTCACACCAGATCCTGGCACAATGCTTCTCTCACAAATACATTGTTGAACCAGACAGGAAAACAACACAAGAAATCACTATGCAAAAGCTACCAGTGTAGAAATTCTAGAGACGGGTTTCCTGATGAACACCAGTGCATAATTCCAGGTATCATGTACATAACTGAGTATAATTTTTGTGTACCAAGCAATTAAATGAATGGGATTTCACAGGGGAAAGTAAGAACACAGCCAGGTTCTGGCAATCTACAGTAATATAGGTTGTAATGCTGGAGTTTTACAGATACTTAGTGATGCAGGTAATGTCTCAAGGAGTTTCTAAAGTACTTTAGTATTTAGGGATTAGGTCCTTAGATGTCATCTGATGCACCCCATTCATTGCACATTTAGGTACATCAGTGCATTAAAAAAATCTTGTTACTGAATGCAGTATCTGCAGATTAAAATAATTGCTTGTAGGTGGATACCAAGTTTCCAGATCAGTTTCCATATAAATCATTTAAAGTAAGCAATAATAAATTTTAAGAGCATGGTGGACAATTGCTTTGTCTGATTTTCTTAAAGACATGGGGGAAAAGCCCCAGTAAATTCTGAAAGTCTAAAATGACACTAACATGGTGAGAAGGGAAACCCCATTTGTCCTAAAATATAAGGCAATCTCAAATGTTATAGTTTTACCATTATTTCCAAGTGATGGCCAGTCTCCTGTATACTTGCAAATGTAGAATTTTCAGAATAAATACACCTGCTTCATCCAAGGTTAGTTTGTTTATTCCCAGTCTTTCAATATTTTTTTATTGTTAGGAATTTTAAATGAACATTTTATTGTAGAGTTCCCTGGCAGCAGTCCATGTGAGTTGGGTGTGTAGTTAGAATACAAATGAGAAAATTAATTAGTTGGTGACAGTTTGGAATATTAGTTTTCAGCTGCCACTTTTTATTAGGTCTCTTTTTCAGGATGTACACTGAATGATTGACAGTTAATTTCAGAAATATATAGGATTTTTAAAAATTTCATACTGAAAACCAATATATTCTAACTCATTCTTTCTTGGAAAAAAAAAAACCACACCAAAATGCCATACAGTACTTAAGTCGAATGAGTACACTGCATGGAGACGCCTTAGTTTATCCTCTGTTTTGCCAGATTCCATCAGAAATCCCAAGTCTCACACACTATAAAGAGTGTGTTCATTTTCTCAAAAGGTCAGTTTCTATATAGCATTATTCTCCAAACACTGACCTGCAGATATATTTTGTATCTCAGTGGCACCGCTAAAACTCTGTGAACCACTGTAAAGTTTGTGTTAAAAGTGGAATTCATTACCTCAGGAATAAGAATTTGACCGAAAAAAAAAGAAAATTTTAACTACTTTGAAGAACACAGTGTAAAAATCATGTTTCCTGAAAAATAGATTTCATAAGTTTACTAGAACATTGGGACAAGATTAACATTTTAACGTTGTAGAGCTTAACCCATTTCAATGTAAGGTAAATATGACACCGTGATGGCTTCCTCACCGCTGTGCTTCCATTTATTACTTTTTATTATTTAACCTTGGCATTTTAATTTCTTTGTTATTTGTGTTCTCCTGACATACACAAAATCTATTTTTAGATCTTGATAGAGCATTTGTAGGTCTACTATATTACTGTGCAAATGCAAATATGCAGATATCTTATTAAAATGTCACTGTTTCAGAGACGTCTTTGGTGCAAATGTCGTTATTTAGATGAAAACTGATTGTCACAACAGCAACGGATCTTGTGTAAAATTTCATTTTAGTCCAGCCTGTTTTAGAATTCTACAGCTTTCAAACCTTGTATCTGTCTCTCTGATCCCTCAAGCAGATGCACTTTGTTTGTTCTTATAATAGAACATGTGTCTGGCCTTTCACCGATTAGTGCATCAATGAGAACATAACAAGATATTCACTGGTTCTAAAGGTTTGCACATCAAATAGAACTTTAAGCAGCTTTGTGAAATGAATTTGATTTCTTAAAACCTCAAAACCGCTGACGGATAGGGCTGGAGGAGGTTGTCGATGCCTGGCATAATTAGTGTGGTCCAGATACTCATATTTGTCGACAAAATTCTCATGTTTTATGTTTACTATCCTAGCTTTTCTAAATAATTTCTACCACCTTACCTAAGAATCATTTCTGAAACATACATAGAAATGTAAAAATATTACACTTCCAAATTAAAATCCCATATCTTTGCAATAACTCTCCATATCTATATAAAGATAAAAGACATCAAGTCAACCTTCACAGCAGCAGCTCTTCACCACATAGAACTATTCCTTGATCACAGTTGTGCAGCAGAGCACCCTGCTGTGCTCCCACCGGGGATTCCTCTCTGCCTCTCTGAAAGTTATTGCTCAGAATAGTCACCACCACAGTGCACTGGGCTGGGCATTCCTGGTGAACACTGAAAAAAACACGTTTTCAAAGGTACTTAAAATACTGCTCCTATTCTGCTTAGATTATCTGAATAAGTAGCATTTATGTATAATGGAAGAGAAGTATTAATGCTTGATCCTAAGGAAAGGATCTACATTCCCGACTGGAATTTGGTTTTAGCTTACAGAACTCAGACCTGACTCCAAACCTTTGTGTACTGCATAAAGTTGAGAACATTTATTTCTGAAATTAGAATGCAGCTATGATAAAAATCTGTGATCAGAATCAGAGTGAAAGACACAGCAAAAAACCATTTTTTAAAATGATTTCCAGCTGTCATTTCTGTTTATTAAATTGATTTCTATAAATTTCCATAAATTCCTTGGCACAAAAGACTAAGTTTAGTAATTACTCTTGAAAATATTATCCGTTCTTCTGCAGTATGGTAAAGAAAAAAAAAGCTTTCATAAAACACATGCAGCAGATACCCTAAATATGCATTATAATGAAATGCTGGATTTTATCTATGAGGTATAAACATATTTGATTAAAATAATGCATATAACAGCTACAGTAGCTTGTCAACTGTTTGTGGAAAGCTTGCATGCCATCTTCCCAGCTGTCAGAAGCTTCAAAGGAAAAGTTTTTTCTTCCCATTTTAAGCAAATCTTATAAAATGCATACGATACTGCCTGCTGCAAGAGGGGACCTGTTGGCAGACCGTGCTCCATTCACTCCGTGGGGGAAACAGGGACACCAGGCTCTGGGCTTCAAGGTGGCCTGTGACTGGAAGCTCTCCCTCCACGCGCAGACCTAACATCTGCAAACTTCCCTGTCACCCGGGTTTCTTCAGAAAAGTTACCCTCATTCAATCCCGCGTCTGAAAGGGAGGAAGATAGCAGCTGCACACGTTCACGCGTTATCTGCAGTTCAAAAAGCAGGGAAGTGAACAAGCAGGGAGCTCTGTGGGCAGATCTCCCTCGGGAATTAGCAGCCTCCCCTCCACGGTCAGCAATCAAAGTTCACTCTACATTCACAAAATGCAAGGCAGTAGGCAAGGAAAAAGAGGAGGGACATACTGATACCTTTCCTGCTATCTACATTTCTTTATTCAGACCGTGTATGTAGATGTTCATGAATGTAAAAATCAGTTTAACGTACCTTTATAATATTTATCTTTTTCCTATAGTGTTGAAGTAAATATATTGAAACAGCATCAGGCTCCCGCCATCATTGGATCTAAGCTAGCTGGATTTAAATATTTCTTTGAAAGGACCTTTGCAAACAGTCAAGAAAATATTTAGAAAAGCAAGCAGAAAAATCAAAGGAACAGGCCAAACTGAGATGAGAAAAGATGTACAAATGTCAACTCACAACAGCATCTTCACTAACAGCCATTCAACCCAGAATCTCATAATAGACTAGAAGTGCAAATTCCAGACTCTCCTCACTATGAAAACAAGGAGAATTTTCTATTCAAAATCACCAGGAATAACAAAATGCAGATTTACATTTGTGCCAATAGAAGAGAATGTATCATATAAATTAAAATTGCCAGCAGTCAGACACATTAAGTTGGTTCTCACAAAGATCCCCTAAAATCCTAGCAGTGCTGTTTTACCCATACAGCCATATGATTATTGAGCAGCATTAGAGACAGAGAGCCTACTAAATGTACACTCTGAATTCTCCCCAGGGAAAAGAGCACTTATGTTAAAAGGTCAACAGCACTAATTCCCTGTAAATGTCTTTTGTTCGAGCATGAATCCTTAAAAATTCACGTTTCATAACCACCTCCTTTTCCTAAAATTTTTGCCCCACTTTTAAAGCAAAATAAAAACATCGGCACAGAATCATAGAATAACTTGGCATGAATCTCGGAAGGTTGCTCAGGGGCTTGTTAGGCTGAGAAACCAATACAGTCAACATAGCCACAGGAGAAATAAAAAATACAACCCAAACTCTAATATAAACTTAGGTTTGTATATCTAGTCTCTGCATGTCCAAAAGCAGAACATAGCCAGCTAATTCTCCAAGTCAAAGGACCTATTAAAGCAATATCTAAGTGACTTCCAAAGCCTCAATTAGTGAAATAAGTCTTTAAATAAAAAATGGCCTCTTCACAGGATTCACCTTCTTTTGCAGAAAGGACAATTTGAAACTTTAAAAGAATACTCACATTCCTTTAAGTTTTTCCTCTCTTCCTTATCTATATTCTGCTGCATCACAGCACTGACCTCAAAGGCCAAAGGACTAACAGTTTTCGCTAAAGCAGTAATTCAACTTTAAATCAACTGCTTGGGAGTGTACGGGAGTACTGCCTCTCTACTCTGCTGGAGGAAAGAATGACCTCCACAAATCTCTGATTTACACCAAATTGACATGTGTTTAACCATTTTAGTATTAAATCCACTATGTACTCTAATGGTTTTTGTTCCTTTAAGAATTCACCGTCTGATTAGAGAAATTACAAATGCAAGTTCTGCCTTCTGATTAATGAGTCATGAACATCAAAAGAAGGCAGCAAGTGACCTTTCTTGTTCATTTTTGCAAAGCTTCCTGTAATCAGCATCACAAATATTTTGGCAGAGTTTGTTTATCTAATCTGCAGTGGAGCAAAATCTATTTTAGAATGCTGTTTTCTACCTATTTTGGCTCTTCTACACGAAATGCCATAGTGTTACAGGTGTCTAGACTCTGATAGCCATGTGCTCTTATTCAAACTGTATGTAGCCACCTAACCCAAGTTAGTCAGATTGGGGCAAGGATTGCAGAAAAAAATAAATAAAATAAGATTTAATGAATACAGTGTAAAAATACTGGGAATCCCCAAAATATTGGGAACTGAAGTTGAGCTAGTGATTTTATTATTGGGGAGGTTGAGTAACCAGACACAACCCCTGTAATGCTGCTACTTAACATGCTGCGTATCAGCCAGTCTAAGTAAATTGGTACTGTCAAAGGCAAAAAGATTTTGTTTTGAGACCAGAAACCAGGTAACTGATTCTATCAACTCAGATTAAATCTTGATGCTGGACCGGGGATCTACAAAGGAAAAGAGCAGTACTTCGCAGCCAAGTGGTGGCTTCCCCTGAGAATAGCAGGTACCAGGGAATATTGTCAGTATCAAAATGGCAAACATATTTATTAACCTCAGGAAACTGTCAAGACAGCAGCAGGAGGATGTAAAAGCCACTCTTCCCCAGCCTCTCAGCAGGTGAGCACCTAAGACATGGTGGACACCCTTGGAGTGGCTGGGGAAGAGAAGAACATAGCATATAACAGCAAGAACCTTCAGAAGGAGAAAACTGCTCTCTTTATAATTTTTCAGATACTCCCTGGAAATCATCATTACAGTTAGTTCTAGGAATAGAAGAGACAGTGCTAAACATAAAACCTAATGAAGTCCTGATGGATGATATACAGAAACAAGTATCCTAACTGACCTTCCTAGGAACTAGAAGAAAGGCTAAGGAGAAATACAATGTATTTTGATCTCAGGGAGGTCAAGATAAATCTAAAGCCATTGAAGATATGGTGGATATACACTTCTATAAACAAAAAAGAATGTTAGTTATGATTTTTTAAAAGCAAGTCAAGCAAAACTGAGTGGAAACCTCATGAAGTTTTATTTTAATAAGTCTCTTAAGAGATTTTTCAGGCTCTTTCTAGTGATGATGGGATTTTGCAGTATTTACAGTAGCCATGTAGCTACATATCCAAAAAATGGTCATGCAAATCAGTTGTGCAGACAGAAGTACACTAATTCGAATATTTAAGAGGCAGAAGTCATCCATGTAGCTGACTTTTTCATGGTACATTAGAAAATTTAGGAACAAAATGTATTAGCATTCTTCTGCACACAAAAGGTTGATTTAGGGGAGACTAGATGAATTAATAACCAAATATGGTAATGCATATCAACTACAGAAAAATCTGCTATAGAAAGCACAGACATGGTTGAGGAAGTTTGGTTAAAAGAAAAAGACTGAAGTACTAATTATTTTCAAAGTAAAGGGATTATGCTTGCAAAATTTATTTATATGTTGATCCAGAGTATGTAATCTTTATTCATTAATTTTGTATTAAGAAAAGGTAAGATCTGGGGTCTGTTTCCATCACTATCAAAAAATATATGAATGAACTGGCTTTTTGCCTCAACTTATATTTTCTGAATGAATAAGAGCATTAGCTCTAAGCAAGACACATTGCAGCAGCATGTCGCACGAGGCTCTTCTGTGCCAGCAGAGAAAATCGGTTTCCTGATTTTGTCGTCCTATTTCTTTTCCAAGGGACCTGTTGTGCCTGTAAAATCTTGGCAAGGAGAAAGACAATTGTGGGCTGGATAGCAACAGTTGTGACTATCATCATCATTTGTTTGCAGAAGATATTATGGGAAGAGGAAGCACTGTACAGCTCCCTCTCCCTCTTCGCATGCAGCCTCAGAGTACCCTTCTCAGCCCGGCTCTCTGCTGGACAGGCTCTCCTGTGCTGGAATAGCTCATCCAAGCCAAGCAGGAAATCTCTTAATGGCAGGGGCACTTCCCAGAAGGGGAAGGTCATCATCAAGTGCATCAACAGGGCCAGCACCCTTCACCAGAGTTAATTGCTCTCTCTAGTTCAGCATTTGACGTAAACTCTCTAGGGCTTAACGAAGCTTGTTGGTACAGGAATGAGGAGGCTGCAGTCACGTAGGTATTACTGCCCAAACTGCACAGTAAAACACAACTTCAGTCATCAGTGATCTTAAGATGGCTTCTCCCACAAATGCACCTGTAATGGTTATCTTCTACAAAGAGGATGCCGTGTATGGTCCCAGCATCAGTTCTAAGTAGAGGTGATTTGTCTCCCAACTTGAATTCATGATCAGCTCAGCATTATCAATACAATTTCAGAAAAACAGTACAACCTTGTATTGTCTTGAGTCATATAACACAAGTACTTTTGCTCTTCCTATATATTCCTATATCTTTCAGAGCTGGAAAGGTGGTGGTGGTATATTTGCACAGAAAGGTTCGGTCCATTTCAGAGGGTTTATCTTCACTCCTTCACGTGGGCACTCAGAACCTAGAAGGTGCTCAGACTGAACAGATAGAGAGAGATATTGATGAATAATAAGAATATTTCTCTTTAAGAAGAATTCAGGATTATCTGAGACAGCAAATGATGCTTCAAAGTTTAGGCCCATCCAGCTGGAAAGGCAGATGGCTGGCACTCTCATCCATCTTGTGTCCAGAAACGGAACAGCCACCTCTGGTCCAGATTCCTTGCCTCGTTAGGTGCAGGAGTGGTGCAAGAAATGACAAGTGGCTACCAGGGGAATGCAGCACAGGGAGTAATAAACAAAACTACAAGCCTCTGACCAGACTGGTAGGAGAAAGGAGAAAGGAAGTTGGAGAAGGAACACTATACGATGGAGTCATAATTAACGAATCTCATGAGGAGAAAATGGTGAATTTACATCAGTTTTCAGAAACATTGATTTAAAGGAAATGCTAAAGATCGAGGAAGTTGGTTGCAAGTCAACTTCACCTGGATAAAACAGGAGAGATTTTTAGTTACTTTGTGTACTGAATACAAACTGAAGCCTAGAGATTAAATGTCAACAAACGAAGGCAAAGAATTAATCTCTTGTGCCGTATCACCTCACTCCCAAATCACTAACAAGCCACTATCTATCTAATCTCTGCTTCAGTTATTGACAATCTTCATTTGTTTCATCAAGAAAAGGGACAATCCATTCAGGATTCGGCATACATCTTCCAAAACAGAAAGAAATACTTAGCAATAAATGGCAACAAAGTGATTGACTTTGCACACTATAAGCAGACTGTGCCTTGCTTTGGCACAGATGTAGTAAAAGAGCATAGAAAGCATTACTTTCTACCCTTTGTATATGCATCTACCTCAAACGCACACTCAACTCATTCTCTTTGGAGAACAGCAGAGGTGTTCCTTTTCTGTAGCTCTAGAAAAGAGGACCGAGTCTAAAGTCACTCTTTCACAGTCCACACCAACACACTTAAGGGCTTGCATCAGCTGTTAGGGGGAGCAGGCATCGCTCTCTGCACCTTTGGGTAAAATTATGCAACCTCTAGGACAGCTCTCCTGGCACGCTGTGGCTTACAATAACATCTGATTTCATGGGACATCCCTTTTGGGTAAAACAGGCCTTCAAGCAGACAGCAGTGTCATATAGAGCTAAAGAGCTGCACTTAAGAACTTATCAAGAATAAAATTATCTCAAGGAACTCATACAGAAACAAACGACATTGTTCTTTATAATCGTTGCATTTTCAGGGGTAGAGGTAGACGGTTTTGTATTTATTCATTTCATACTTGTACCTCATGTTTTGTAGAAAGGCCTCGTGGTAAAGCAGTTTATTTGCAGGTGAAACAAAAATGTCAAGGGATTGCTGTCTCTTGGCCACTGTTGCTACTGTAGGGGTGAGATTCCTGCATAGGAGAAATTAGGTATTAAAAGTCAAAGGTAAAAAGTTGGATGCTGCAGTCATGGTGGAATTTATAACTTAACCATTATATTTGGAAGCCAAACCTCCCTGAAATGAAAGGACATTTTTGTTGCTTTACAATACCAGCAGACTCATGCACACAGAGCTGCAACAATTCACCTTCATTTTGTATTCAAATTTATTTCTATGTAATTTAAAGGTCCAACTCCCTTTTTTTTCTAATTGAAAGCTAAGATTCCTTAATGCATTTTTTGGTAACAAGATGATTCTCTGGCGAACATCAAGGCCAAAACCAAAACAAAAATATCACAAAGTAGACAAAACCCCTGGTACAGGTCACCACCAGAGCCGAATAATAGACTTGATGGACCATTAGTCTGTTCCAGTGTGCCTGTAGTCAAAGCCAGCAGGAAAGAAGAAGAAACAAGCAGTAAAAGAAATAGACTGCAGACTAGAAAGAAAAAGAGGAAAATGATGTAGGGAAGTCAGCTAAAATGAGAAGCTTCTCAGTGAGTTTCCCACTAACATTTTATCTCAACATTATGGCTGAAAAGAAATACTTATGCCGTGCCAGGTTAAGTACTTTGCAAACAAATATATTGCAAGCTGGGCTGGGGAGATGTAAAATCAATGCTATAAGCAATCCTATAAGCTAATATTGGCTCATATTTCTAGTGTTTACAGCACTTAACCTGCACCTCAGGGAAGTCAATAATTATTACATCAGTAATGAATGTTAAGGTTACTGTGGCAAGAGAAACTGAGAAAATTTTGTGATTTTGTTATGACAAAGCCTGAAGAAGCAAAACTGGACAGTTCGGCCAAAATTTCTGCTCTGCCTACCTGCCCACTTATCAAGTGTAATTTTTGTGCTGCATTTATTCCTGTAACTAGAAGTGCAGGATTACTGAATTTAAAAATGAAAGCCAGAGAACAGAATGCCAGAAAGTTCACTAATAGTAAAGTTCTGATAAAAGCATTAGTCATAACAGAATAATCAGATAAAATCAGAAGGTGAATAAGTTCACTAGTAAATCTGAGGAAACGTAACATTCCCAGTGCTGAAGGAAGACCATAATTTTTTTGATAATACAATACAGTATTCACTCTCTAATGCATGACTGTATTTTCTAATATTAATGTTATAATTAGTTAAAATAATACAGTGACAAATCCTGTGTGTTTATCAGAAAATGTATAAAAAGCAAGCAGATAGAAGTGACTTTACCTGGCAATATTTCAACATTGTTCCAGCATGTGCCAGACATCCGTAACAGTTTACATTCATGGAAAAGGGATGGACTGTGTTGATAAGCACAAAATCAGAATGATATGAGCCTTGGCTTAGTCCCTAATGCTAAACTCTCTGCAAATGTGAAAGCTGGGCTCTGGAGATAGCAGACAAATGTCATGTTTGAACAAATGATATTGGGAAAAACTAACTAGAGGTCCCAGAAATAGAACTACAGTGAGGGAGCAAAACCACAAGGGTAGTTACTTCCCAGATAGTATCTACTTCATTCAGGACAAGATGGAGGAACACAGATTAGAGACATCTCTATATTGCTCAGTCACAGAGAGAAAAACACTTTTAATGGAATTATAAAAGTTTGAGATACAATAGGCATATTTAGGTCATCTAGGCCATCCTCCATCACTCCTGGAACTGAACTAAGCCATGTGACAGGTATCTCGGTGCTTTGTCCGGATTAAACGACAGGAGGTGGCTAGGGATATGCAAAAAGACAACAAAAGTATTCATTTCACTGGCTTACACGAAACAATAATGTCAGTATAGCCAGTAACAGCTACGCTAGCCACGACAGTTGTCAAGTATGGCCAGTATTGTGTTATGCTTAATGGGACACAGGAGCTCAAATCACTACACTCAAACTGCTTGTTCCTCATGGGTATATTTTTCCTACGTTATTCCAGACCTTATTTTTCTGACATGCATTTCACTATTTTAATGCAGGTTGAGTCCTTTCTAGATAATTCCACTTTTTTTTTTTTTTTGTCCATTGAATCAAATTTATAGGCACTTAAATACCTCCCAATTGTAGAAACAGAATTATAAAAAAAAAATAAAATAAAAATCAACAGCATAGAGCTATGTAATTTCCTATTGGCCCTACCACTGATACACTCTCATCACTGTTGGGTTTATGTTTACATGTAAATACATTTCAGTTTCTCAGTTTTCTTAGCATTACCAAGGTTCTCACTACTCCAGAATCACCAACGCCTATTTTTGGTGCAATTTATTCATACAGCTATTTGCAAGCCACGTTAGTCTCATCTTTATTTATTTATTAAATGAGTCTGCTTTCTTTTGAGCAATGTTTGGGTTCTACTATCAGTAACAAATGTACTAAAAAGTCATATATATATGACCAACCATTCATCTCTCTTCCTGTGCAGTTAAAACTGTGACCTATATTAGAATTCACTTGTTTTGATATTTTGCTGTTCTGACCTTCCCTATTCAAGTCTTGACTAAGGCCCTACTTAATTTTGTTTAATCCTTTCTTCTTCTCTTACTTAAAAATAAATAAATTAAGGGGACCATTGTGAAATATTTTCTAGATAAAGTCTTAAACCCCCCACAGGTTATATGCAAGCAAATCATGGCTTTCTTTGGAAACAGCTACCAGCCAGAACACGTTTTCGCTGTTTCCCATCTTAATTCTTCCCATTAAACCCCAGAAGTTCAAATTGGCCCTCTATCTTATATCATCTACACTTTTTTAAAAGAATTATGGGAAGATCAATGCTGCACTGTATCAGAAAGCCCAGCTTTAAGGAAAGGAAAGGAATTAGGAAGAAAACCTGGGAGTGACTGGCAGTAGCAAAACTTGGCAGAAGACTCGGGAGGCAAAAATTTTCACTCTTCCCTAAAACGTTTAAAATACCATTGAGGAGTGAAATGGGATCTGTTCCTTGCTAGAGGTCAGCTTCAAAACAAAAGTAGCTCAGTAATGGGCAGACACGGAGAGGCTTTGCTGGAGTCAGTGCACAGAAACGGCACAACAGACTCGGAGAACTGAGAGAAAAGAACTAAATTTAAGAAGTAAAAAAGAAAAAAAAAACGAAAGGAGGTTTCAAGCTCAGAGCTCACTGTATTTCTAGGTTGAGGGAAGGCAACACTAATACAATAGGAAAGTAACTTCTGATCACAGGTTCAGGAAACTATGCATGCTAATGCCCAAAATATGGCATTTCTTGGAGCAATGTGTGCTGTGCCCGCTTCTGGGAGGGCAGAGCACTAAGCCCCTTGCAGTGGCATAGAGGAGGCACATGCAGCTCTGTCACTTTCTCCCCCAAAGCGTGCAAGCACAGCACGAGCAGTGCACACCCAGCAGGAGACCCAGGGAGCAGAGCTGCTGAGGGAGATCTGGCAACTGTGGAAGAGAGAAATTACAAAGAGGCAAAAATATCTGAAGATGCAAAGAAAAAACATTCGGCGATACTCAGCACAGCCGCTGTAGAATACATGAAGTCTCAATTATTTTCTTTCAGCAGAAGTCACACAACCTGCAGTTTCCAAGTCCTGATCCAAAAGAAAGGATTTTTCATTATCTCCTATACCAGTGAAAAGTCTTTTCCTACCTAGCAACCCATGCTGAGAGCTGCAGTACATCGGCAACTGAAAACAGGTTCAGTTTTGGACCCCTCACTATAAGAAAGACACTGAGGTGCTGGAGCATGTCCAGAGAAGGGCAACAAAGCTGGTGGCAGTCTGGAGCACAAATCTTATGAGGAGAGGCTGAGAGAACTGGGGTAGTTCAGCCTGGAGAAAAGGATGCCGAGGGGAGACCTTACTGCTCTTTACAACTACCTGAAAGGAGGGCGTAGAGAAGTGGGGGTCAGTCTCTTCTCCAAAGTCACAGGCGACAGGACAAGAGGAAATGGCCTCAAGTTGCACCAGAGAGGTTTAGACAGGATATTGGGAAAAATTTTTACACTGAAAGAGTTATTAAGCATTGGAACAGGCTGCCCAGGGAAGAGGTTGAGTCACCATCCCTGGAGGTATTTAAAAGACAGGTTGACATAGTGCTTAGAGATATGGTTTAGTGATGATTTTTGTCAGATGGTTGGGCTAGATGATCTGAAAGGTCCCTGCCAATTCCCTAGGTGATTCTATGATTTATTTCGGACTTCTGAGTCATAATCACACACATACAGCTTTCCTGCGCAACTTCCACAAAACTTAAATATTTGGAAAGTGCCTATTGTATCTATTAGTAATGAGCTGGAAGTAATGTAAAGTGTGACAAGGCAGATTGTGTGGAACCACCAACAATCTCTGATAGATGGAGAACGTTACATAAAAACTGCTGCTTCACAGAGTCTGGTGCTTACTGAAATTTAGGAAGAAATGTCTGAAAAATAAACTGGTGCTACAGTAAACAATTTAGCTCAAAGAGTGAAGCTTTTCATACCAAAACCACCCCAATTAATTTTGACTCATAATCCTTCCTCCCTTTTTTGCATACCTTATTAAACACAATCACTATATAGGGCAATCTGTTCAGGGTCACCGTTCAAGAAAAGTGCTTGTAACAGTATCTTATATTTCATTGCTTTACAGCATCCTGTAATTCCTATTTTAGCCTAGGACACAGGACAATTTTGCTGTTGTGAACAGCTGAGCTGAAAGCATACAATATGATTTATGGTATCTCCAGTATGTCAAGGCTGGGTTTTGTTAACCTTACATCACTGTGTCTACTTCCCACTCCACCTGTTAATTTGAATTCTTTAAATATTTGTAATAGAAGTGGAACTGTAGTCACCATGAAAAATTGATTTAAAGGACAAAAGCAGATAAATCCTTATTATCAGTTCTATAGATACCCTTAAATATACAACAGTTGTGAATGTGCAACCTCTCCTTCAGTATCAAGCATGAGTATCACAAGGTTGTTCTCCCATTTGCTGTAACTATCATTAAGTATTAAGGAGATAAAAACCTTGAAGCCACAGCCCAGAGAAGACCAAGATCCCAGAGGGAAAACCGCAGAGAAATGGAGTGTCATAGCAAATTTGTGCATGCTCTGTTGGAAGACCACCAGATCTTTAGGCTGCACAATCAGCCGCTAATGACATAACACCACATCAGCCCCCGGTGACAACAGCAGAAGAAAAAGCACAAATGTGTTGCAATTGCTTTTTGCCAGACAAGGTTACAAACAGGACATACCAAGGCAGTGTGTTTTAAAGCCAAAATTCCTAAAAAATGACTGCATTCCAAAGTAAAACATGGTTGATCACAAAGTTGATAAATCAGAGCTGTAGTTTTAGCGAAACAGATACAGCTACACTCATCAAGATGATCTTGGACAGTGATAAATATGATCTAGAAAACACTAGTCCTCACATTCACATCCCCAGTGTTCAATGTTGGTTTGCATCGCTGTGCACAACTGAAGAGACAGCAAAGGTTTACTTGGAACAATACCAGGAAAAGAATTTATTTTAAAAACCACAGCAAATTTTCTGAACTACTTTTTATGAAGGTGTGTTTATTCTCAGGTTTTAAAAGTATAGCACTATCAATTCACACTCCTTTACTTAGTAATTCCAACAGAAAACAAATAGTAAAAGTTTACTGGGTTTCCACCATTCAAGCAGTTTAGAGAATTCCAACCCTATAATTTAAGGTTAAGTTCTACCTTGCCAAAAATATCCCTGAAAAGGTGGAACAATACTCCAAAGTGCCAGCACACTTTAGGATGCATGATGTGCAAATGAGCTGCTGCAGTGGTGCCATTCCCACCTTCCTTCCCACCTTTCTCATCACAAATTCAGGAAAAGGGAGAATAGTAGAGCCACAGCGAAAGTGTTGCTGGTTTTCAGCTATATGGAGTCAAATGCAGCGGCATTAAAACTGTTTAAACTTAAGCCAGAAGGCAGGCCCAGAGGCCCAATGGGATTTGAATCGTAGTTTTAAGTCACCATCACTTTAGTATTAGATTTGTCTACAGCTATGCAACCCTGAATGGGTAGTGGTGGTGATTAATTTTACCTTCTTTCTTGTGCATTCCTTGGATCTTTTGAGTACGTGAATGAAAAGAATAGTACTCACTCTTTCTCTTTACAGCTTTAAAATCAGCAAGTGCTGTGGAGTTGCATTTCTAGTTTCAGTTGACTAATTTAATCTTCTAGGTTAATCAAGGAAATGGAAAACCAGCCCCCCCCAAAAAAAACCCCATGGTGGTATTAAAGAAGAATAAACAAACTCTCCCTTGACCTATCCCACTGCCTGAGGCAAATCAAACTGTTCACCATCGCCGCATCTCACCAGGTTCTATTAGAACATCTCAGAGTGCCTGGGCACTCCCTTCCCAGGGCAGCCGTATCCTGCCCCAGCTTCTCACAGCTGACCATGGTCACCCCTGCATTACACTTCTCAATTTGAAGTCTTGGACCATTCTGCATCTTTGCCACAGAGTGTGCCACAGAGGTTTAATATCCTGGAGCATCCCATTTCTTTTCCTGATTTGGCAAAACCTCTAACCCCTTTGAAGTCTGACCTTCACTAATGGATAAAAATGGATTTCTGCAGCCAGGACTGTAGTTTCTGCCTCATTTTCTGTAATTAACACATGGAAAAGGTAGACTTTGTCACCTTTTTAACCAACTGCTCATCACCTAACTGCTGATCCTATCAGACCAACAGGGATGATGAGGGGAAGATGAACAGGGTCACCTAAAGTGATGAAAGCAGATGAAAAGAAAATAAATTGCTTTAAAAGCACTTATTGTGTAGTCAAAACCAACAAAATTTTGTAAGGACTATACTCTATCGCGCTCAAGATGGAGGTCATAAAAAGGAAAACCAAGCAGCAATATATATACACATATACATATTTATATCTCAAAGCTGACACCTTGAAGAAAAAAGCAATAAAATAGAGCTCTGAGTTTTCAGAGTCCACGTGCAATGGCCTCTTCCATTTATAAGTAATCAGGTCTACTTTCAAATACAGCCCAGAGCCAAAGAGATCGAGTCAGTCCCAGTAAACTGGGATCGAGTCAGTCCCAAAGCCCACTTTGAGCTTTTACATGATCATAAACTATTAGTAAATTTCCATTTTTAACTGAAGAAAATTATTCTCTTCACATTAAAAAAAAAGTTCTATTTACTATAGTTAGTAGAAGTAATACAATAAGGTGTGAGTGACCAACTATACAAAAGGAGCAACATCAGCTAATTGCACTCTCTGTTTTCATTTCACATAAAGGAAATTTGAGTAGGGAAATTTAAAGCAAGTATTTTGCAAACAGCTTATATTTTAATGAATAAGAATTAGAAACATAACTGTATAGAGAATATATGAATAAAAACTTAAACCC
This sequence comes from Gallinago undulata, assembly GCA_026546715.1. Taxonomy (NCBI): domain Eukaryota; kingdom Metazoa; phylum Chordata; class Aves; order Charadriiformes; family Scolopacidae; genus Gallinago; species Gallinago undulata. The sequence continues at coordinate 8,764,647 of JAOTQQ010000079.1, read as the reverse complement.
AGACAAGATCCAAAATTAGCATAGAGGATTATTGCTTATTCCTCAAGCCGAGAGCACAGAAACAGGAAAACAAAAACATTGTGGAAGGTGAAGTTTAGGTACAAAAAAGCACAGGAGGAGGCAGAAGAATGCAAAAAACTTCTCACTGAAGACATTCTACTGTAGGCAAATGTTTGAGAGGAGTTCAGAGTTTTCACCTAGTAATGGCAAAAAATTCCAAAGGAATAACAGAAATAAAGATAGAATCCACATTTGATTTTAACTGCAAAAAGGGTAACCAAATTATTGAATTTTTGTTTGCATTGTCTCCCTTCAGAGCAAAAATATATAAAACTATATCTCTAAAATCCAGGACACTATGTTCCTTGAGGAAATAATTTATCAATAGCGAACAATAAAACAGCAGCATTTACTACTTTAATAAAAAATTACCATTTGCTTTGTTCTGCTGTTTCCAAGATGCTTATTTTCTTCTAAAGAAGCATTTGCATTAATCTTATCCAGCAACCCATTGTTTTTATCCTGCAGTTAGCTAAACTTCTCTTGTGTTTGATAGTGTTGCTGAAATTATATATGACAGTGCTGATACAGCTATTCACTTGCATGTTCAGGCCTGCATCAGTAATGAATATTTCTCAGGCTGCTTTGAAGCTTTGGTTATGAAAATAGAATGAAAATGTGATTACTGTCACAGTAATACTGCCAGATTTCTTAATGAGACAATATTCTTTATTTTGTCTCAGACAAAACATTACAAATAATACTAAAACACGATTAACACTTAAATTAGGCTTTACTGTATTACATAATAGATGAAATCTATGCAGACGTGTCTTTTTCTCTCATCCTTCACAAAAACTTCCTTCAGATATTGTCTTTTTTTTAATTCTAGGTGGGGATATCTTGAAGACAAGACAAATAGAAGACTGATACAAATGATGCCCTGGTTTGATGGCATATTTTTTTTCTCTCTCCATTCCTTCATGCTTTCTTCCCTACCCTGTCTCCACAGAATTCGCTAGATCTTCTTATAGTGTGACAAGCAGAAATAAGCCCAAAGTGAAACATGGAACCTGAACATCAATGATGTTTTGGACAATTCAGAGTAGATTTGAATTAATTCATATCTTTAAGTTATAATACCAAATACATTACAAAATAGAAACTTTTTTCTTATTCAGGAAGACTCAGTTTGCAATAACAAACATGGCACAGGTCAGGCCTGAGGGACACCACCAGAAATCCATATGTGGACCTGATTGCGTCCACCTGCACACCACGTTTAAATTGTAGTCCTACATCTCTCAATACCATAAGTGCTAAATTCTCTCCCATTGTTCTTTTAAAGGTTACCACAATACTCCAGAAGTTCAAAGGGCTCTCTAAATCTCCCTTTTTAAAAGACATAGAAAGGAGAATATTTTAGCTCCGAAACCTTTGTGTATCAGCTGTTCTGAGTTTCACATATCCGGTAGAAAATGTTTACAAATAAAACAGATATTAATATACCAGGTCTGTCATGTATTCTGTATCACTTGTACAGAATACTGCTATTTCATAGGAAAAGATATAATAGTGAAATGTGGATCCACATTTTTGTGTGTTTATGCATACATATATAAAGATATGGCTATCAGTTAACAGGAGTACCTTATGGGAAATCCTCTAAAATACAATTTACATCAAAATGTGGACCGTGTTTCTTACTATGTTAATCAGTGTGGCATTCTGATCATTTCAACTTATTCATTTTAATTCTATTTTTCAAATTTACTTTAATTTATTAAGAAGAAAGCAAAAAAATATGCTTCTCAAGTTACCCAATAAATGCAAAATGCCTTAGAAGAGATGAAGAAAGTAAAAAAGAAAAAGTCTCAGCCTACCCAGTCACATTTCCTCACTGAGCCGCTCTGAAAGCGCCAATGCAGCACTGGAAAAAAGTATATGGGTCTGAAAAAAAATATGTAGGTTGTATTTTAGTTATGCAGTTAGTATCCACACAATATTTATCAGGAAAATGCATTTACTCATACAAGAGCAAAAATATTGTAACATATGCTACCATTGGGTTAACACATTTATTTCTTCTTCGTTCATTTATGATAATAGCTTTCAATGGCTGAATTAAGTTCTTTGACCTTACTGAAAAACTAGCTGCCACTCTCTGCTAGTGTTTAGGGGGTGTCCAGAAAGTTGGGCCTTTGCTTTTCTAAATAAGCAGAGATAACAAAGGATCATCCTTTCCCAGACTCCCAACGCTAAGTGGAGTTGCCAGTGCAGAAAGACCAAAGACTTGAAGCTCATGGCTCTCATATCTCAGGGGAGCAGCACTGGTCAATAATGAACTGTTTGTACTTTCAATTAATAATTATCCAGATGAAGCTGGTGATTACCACCTGAATCTCTGGGATAGGACCACCTGGCTTGCCAACCACCTTAAATGAATTTCAAGGAAAGAATGACAGGTCCTGCTCCACTATTCATAGCACAGCAACAAGAGGTCACTTGAACGCCGATTAATTTTTGTGGGCACAGCTATTTTTCAGGCTGATACAGTACTTGTCGCTTCACAGTACTCTTGGAATTCTGCTACATCCCTTTCACTAGTTTGCAATATGTAAGTCAGAGAAGTAATAAATTCCTCTGTCACAGTTTTGTGCTATTTTCTTGGAAGGGAACATGGGAAGATGGAAGACAAATTGAGCAATGACAAGGACATTAGCAGAACAGCCCAATAATGTAAGCTCAAGTTATAGAGCTTGCATTATTCAGCCCGGTCTTGGGACTGATGATGTGTTTCAACCTTTTAAGGACATGGAAATGACATTGAGAAACACCGCCTAAAATGTTTCCTTTTCCAAATATGAAGCTGTTAGGTTTGGGTTTTTCCAGCTCTCCCACTTTCTTTGTTTTTCTTTCATCAACTTGCTAAGCTTAGGCTCCATTCTCTTCCTTATTTGCCAAGTGTTTACATATGCATAGTTCCAGGAACCTGTGGTTTTTCTTTAGTTTCCGAAATCACTGTGCCATATTTTAACAAGGACAGAGAGAATTCAACTGGGTTATCTGCCTGAGGTTCTATAAGAAATTGATCCTAATGACATGGCTTGAATTGCTATGCTATTTACATTCTTAGACAATTTACATACAAATAATATGAAATTAAAGTAAAATTATTTTCTAAAGTTATGTCAGATTTCTGATAGAATAGCAAAAGGATGAATATTCAGGGAATATTTTTACAAAAAAAAATTAGAACTAAAGAGAGAAATAAAGAAAGAAAGAAAAAGAAATTACCACAATTTTGTCCATTAGCTTCTCAGAAATCAAATCAGAGAGTATTGGTTCACACAATTTTCAAAAGATGAGGGAATCATGACTATGTGGTCACTTACTGATATTTTTTCTCCATAATAATAAGCAGCAGCATTATCTCCCCTCATATTCAATCAGACGACTTGAATTACAGCCCCAGATTACAATCAATAACTGCTGGTGACTGAGGTCATACAGATGCCATCAGTACACTTATCAGGATAAATCACTGACCTTCACCTCTGCCTCCAAATGATACCAGCACACTTTAACACAGATGTTGTTATGGTGAGAATAGTTCAGTTTACTACATGGCACTGAAAGCCTGAGGAAAAAATAACGGCAAAGGAGCAGTGAACAAAACCATGGCATCCTATAAACATCACCTAATATTTAAGAAAAACTGTAATATTTTTTGTCAAAATTTTTGATAACTTGTTGTTCTTATTAAACTACCTGATAGTGACTAGAAGCAAATGGCTTATTACATTAACTGTTATTATCTCACTGTTACTTTCCATCTCTTGCATGTGCTGTTTTTATCTGTCTATTGAATCCTCTTAAATATAGACTATATGACATTTAAAGAACACATAGGTTTGTGATGTGTACAGACCAGGGCTAGAATAGCGATGTAATGTTTTCTAACTGGCCTGCAAGTACCCCTGCAATACCAACATTAGTAATATCTAGAGAGGAAAACAGCAACGTGACCAATTATGGGAACAAGCTCATCAAAGGAAGAAAGATTTTACAGGAGAGAAAGGCTGCTGTTATAGCTGCTGTCAGCAATATTAGGAAACTGAGGGACCAAATGTTAGCTGGGACATTCCAAATGAGTCCTGAACTATAAACCAAATGGTAATAAACAAAGCTATTTGTCAGTTGACCCCCCTTGGATGTTGTTAACAGGCAAACAGCATGGCTATAGCCTATGGCAACCCGCAGACTCCCAGTGATAAAATCATGACAGCTAACAGATGAATCCTTTCTGAATTCTATTAAATAAATTAATAATCTTAGCAACATCATTACAGCAAAACATCCATCTTCTCCAACAGCTGTTCTTCCCTTGCTTGTTGCATTTATTTTCTGTGCTCTTGCCGTGCCTTATGCAGTACAACTTCACTCACAGAGACTGAACTTCAGTATATCAATGGCAGACCTATAAAAATAGACTATTTGCATTTTTTATGCAGTTCCATCGGTCTGTGCTTTTGCTTGAACAGAAGAATACATCTAGCTACTCTGTCTTTAAAGTAAGCAACAATAAAATTTGGTGCTGTCTGATGAGAGTCAAACGCAAACCTTAAAAACCTTAAAAACACAGACTTTCATCTAAAGCCTCTTCTGAATCTTTCAATTTAGCAACCAAGATATTAAATTACATCTAATGTGCTCTTGCTCCATCTTTAGCTGACTACCTAATGCTAAACAAAACTTGTTGGAAGGTAAGGTATGCTTTAAAATGCACCTGCAGCTATTGCTCCTGAGTTTGTCCCAGGGTTACAATCTGCACCTCTGTCACCTGAAAAGAAAAATGCACGTAGCATTCCTGGGAGAGATTTCTGGAAAAAACACAGCCAAGATAAGCAATAAACAGTTAGCTTAGGAAACAGAAATGACAAAAAGAAAAAATTTCACACTTCACTTTAGCCCACTCATCATTTTTCCCGACTCATCACCTCTATTTTAGTTCACAGACCACTATATTGTTACTGTTTGTGATACCTAAGCACTTTTGTCTAATGCTGGACCTGGACAATTTTGTTTTGCTTTACCTACTACATGCTCTTTCTAAAATTGCATGGAGAATTTAATTTTCTATCTCAGATGAAATGGTGATACATAGAAATCTTAGTAACATTTGAATCATGAAAATCACATTTTACTTTTCAGTGACACCTCCTAGGATATATGCAACCAAAGTAATACTTTGCAGAAGTTGTTTCCCAAAGGAATAAAAATGCACCAACCACAGATGATCTTTCTCGTAAGAGCTCTCACCATTTCTTTTGAGGCCCCTAGTACAGACAAGTATTTATCATTAAATAAACACGCTTAGCATCAGACACAGCCTCCTCTATTTCATCCCCTGTATGGGAAATAATGTTTTTCTCACATGTATTTAATATTTCAAATCAAAGGAAAGAGACTCATGAGTTCATTTGCTCTGCTAGTCCTTCTGTGCTGTGATTTCCAACTACTGTAACAAAAATTCTTGTACTTTGTTTTATTAAATCCTGTTTTTTTTGAAAAAATTCCTCCTAGTGGCATAAGTTGTGGGGCCTCTCTGCATTTGATCTATGAAAAATTCTTGTGTAGTTTAGATTTCCAATGACACACTTATATTACAAACATCCATTAGATATTTCATTATAATGCAGAGCAGAATTTGCATCACATTTTTGTAATATAGTCTGCATGTTATTCTCCTTTTTCCTGAACTGGCCTTGGAACGTACTTCAGAACCTACTTTTGTCAGACACAAAATTATTTTAAGAATAACTACGTGCCCTGAACATACATGGCAGTATTTCAGTGGGGCTTAAGATTTACAGAAAGTTCCACATTAGGAGACTTTTTTCCTATTTTTAATTAATTTCCTTAAACTTTTCCTTCTCTACTGCAACACTGTTGTTCACTCAGCAGTTAAATTACCTATAAAGTACAATACTCTGTATTGCAGAGATCATCTCAGTAGTATGCTTGCAACACCACTAATGATAGAAGCATCTTAAAGCTTTGGAAAAGTTTCAACAATTGTATCTAAATGAGGAACCTTAAAACACCAATTTTATTCTGGATCTTGTTCTGCTACTGACTGACTGTCAAGATTAAATTCAGCTCCTCTCTTTAGGGCATGGATATAAACTGAGGATAGCGGTACTTAACCAGCAACCAGAGAACATATTGAAAATTGTGGCTGACAATGTACTTAGTGTGGATTTTGCAGTGAGACTAATTCAAACTCAGACGAAAGATCTAGCCCTTCACATATCCTTCACAAATCACAAAATACAATTGCTGCATCATTATTTTATTTACATTTTCACCGTCTTGTCTGGTTATCTCATATGGAAGGAAAAAATGTAGAAGTAATATTTTGTGGAAAATGGGATTTTGCATAGGAAGACGCTCTTACAAAGCTTACAATCCCAAAAGTCAAGGAAATGCAGGGTTAGTATGCTGTGAGTAGATTACCCACACACACCTCTTTTCAATGACGGACATTTTTGAGGTTCCCCTACTATACTGTTAGGTATGCAACATACAGCAAGTGGCAAATATTTTTCTCTGAGCATCCTACAAGAATGTCTAACAGACTTCTCACTCACTGCCTAAACAATAGAACTGAAAGAAAAGATAAAATTTATTATGCCCAATCATTTGAGGTACCATACCTAATCATTTAAGATAACTATGCCTACATAAACGTATTATCATTAAGCAGCTTCAATAATCATATAACTAGAAAAAACATTTTAGGGGTCTATAATGTTGGGAGAACACAGTTAAGCCTAATCAGTTCCCACCTCCTCTAATTTATATTTGTATCTATTCTTGCCCTTCTCTAAGATGATGTTTGTCTTGTACAAGAAAGCATTCCCAAGGGTTTTTTTTTCCCCTATCCAGAGCTCCAATGTAACATTGGCTGTCAGGAGAAGGACTACATAAAGCATTATCATATTTAGGTGTTGAGCCTAAACCTCCTTCCATTAAGTCTGAGATACACCTCATCAACCTGTTTGGTTTCCTACCCACACCTGCTGTGGCATGGGAATTCCATACATCATTAATTTTTTTCCTGCTATTCCCCACATCTACGTTATGAAATCATTACAAGTAGACACCATCAGGCAAATGCAAAACATGTGGAAGGTGTGAGACCTAAATATGCATTACACACTCTTAGATGTGTAATGAAGATTTTAGTAAATTGTTAATTACTAACAGTAAATTTCAAAGCAACAAATATGAAAAGGAGGACATTTGGCCCCCAAATCATATAAATAGTCCATCATCATAGCAATGTTTCACCAAAAGGACACTCAGGCCGAAGTTTGAATCACAGGCTTTTAAGCAATTCTAAAAATTTGCAATTTCTTCCTAAAGACTGACCTTGACTAGAAAAACACTGCTAATAAACTGAGTTTAGAGCTGCATTTTTAAAAACAACAAACAAAAAAAATACAATTGTTTAACAAAGGGAGTTGCTCATCTTACAGCACAAGCAGGATTCATGTAGAATGTGGGGACATAACACCAAAATTACACAGCTACCTTAGTTTCTAATTCACCCAAACTTTATTTTTTAGCTTCAACATCCTTATGTGTTACCCTTAAGCTGTTCTGTGTAGTAGAACAGACAGCATGTGCCACACTGCCCAGGGAAGAGCACAGAGGTAGGAAGGTCTCCCTGATAGCTGGGGAGTCCAGGTCCTGCTTCAAGAATATTTCTGTGTTTTAATGATGGTTCAAAGTAAATTATTAATTTTATGAAACATATTAGAAACATAGCTAGGAGGCCCTTTTAATGAGAAAGAACACCTTGCCTTCCTTTCTCCAGCTCCATACGTAAGCAAGGAGAAAGCCCTGCTTAGGCTTCCCTTCAAGAGGGGAAGCTAGTGTCAGAGGCTCTTTGCTCCTGTCCTTCCTGTGTTTGTGCTTCCGTCACCTCACTGAGATGCAAATGTCCCACACTTCATATAGCCACATCATAGACCTTGTCAGGAGCTGATGCCGACAGGTGATAGAGCCAGGACAGAACAATATCAACAGGCCTGCTTAAATCAGCACAACATTTGAAAGCAGCGTTCAAATTACAGCCTGATTCTTCCAAGCCCTTCTCATGATATGCTCAGGGAGCCAAACTGCTTAACGTAGGGTCGTGCAACCCATTTGAGAAGCCAGAGACCGAGGAGGGAGGCATTCGTGCTCAAGTCCTTCTTGGACCACGGCCAGAGTATTTTATAGTGGAAGATAAAATTTAATTAAGTTTCATAGGTTAAAAACATTTCCTCGCTGTTGTTGTCTGTCATAATGGTTTAGAAATGCATAATCAAATCTTTTTCTCTTTCATCCACGCATTTATTATTAGATTATTGCCCTTGAGAGCTCAGCTGCAGACACTAATTTTCTGTACTTTTAGTGACTATTGAAACCTTTACTTTGAAAAAGAAATAGAAATATGACACAAAACATGTCAAAAAAAATCACACAAAATACATAAAAAGATCTATGAAAAAGGAAAATTTCTCGCCTGACCATGAAGGTATACCATAGACATCTATTTATTCACTGGGAAGGAACACCAACCTTACAATCAGCTTGTATGGGCTCAGTCAAACGTGGGACTAACTCCTCTGGGCAGGTCAGAACATTCAGGCTCTACCCCAGGCTAAACCTCTTCTTGGTTGGGAACATGGATGTTGAAAATTACATTTGAAAGGGGAAAATTTTGAATGATATCTCCTAAGTAGCCTTGGATTATGAAGGCAAACAGGCTGTCCCTGGTCTGACTCATTTTATGAAGATGCATGGTTCGACAGGAATCATAACCCTCAGCTGCTGTAGAGGCACTGAATTGTCACCTCAACCACAGAGTAAATCTTCGGAACCTGGGGAGGCAGTTTGGTGAGTTTAACTCTGCTTATTAACAAAGTCAACACTTTATTTCCAGATAACAGCCCAGTTCTGGGGAACAAAGTGGCTGCATATGTCCTACACATGGCCCTCCCTTTGCATCAGTGTCACCCATACTATCCTGCAAGGGCAGTTGTGGTCACCCTCAAAACACATAGAACTAAAAAGACAGGTCAATGATAGAGTGAACTGCAAGTATTGCCGTCCAAATACATATGAATAACCCTTCTAAAGCTCCATCACAGCCTTTCATTTGGGGGCAGGAGGGCAGCCTTCTACTGTTTTGAGACTTTAAAAGCACCACTGGTTACACAGGTTTGTTGAGTCGTGACTCTAGTAAGGAACAAAACAAAGATGAATCAAGAAGACCTTAACTAAACTGGAGGCCTGTCATTTTTCGGTCCTTTCCTCTGCTCCCTTCTGGAAAGTCTCAGCAGCACGTGGAGCAGAGAGCAGAAGCTGGCCTTATTCATCTCCAGCTCCAGGAACAAAAGTTAAGGAATGGCGCACTCCAGTAAGCCTTGCCCTCCGCTTTACAGAGTTTGCTCTCACCTGGTGCGTAGCTGCTCAAAGGGTAGTTTCTACCATCCCTCCCCCTATTATTATTGTAACAGGCTACAAAGTTGCCTCAAGTCCTTTCAATTTGCTGGTCTTTGGACCCGACTTCTCATCCTGAAGAGATGAAAGTGGAAGACTAAACCATTCAGCTCAGAAAGTGAGGTCTAAGTGGCCTAAACAGCAGGAGTCAATTAAATTCAAGATACATCCAACCCAATTTGAAGTTCTATTCTGGCTGACCTGTCCTGGTGATCAGGTCATGCCGTACAAGAGCCAGCCCTTCAAGCTGGAATGGGAAGCAGAACAGAAACCTGACAGCAGTCTAACGTGGCATCCACAAGTCTTACTCAAGAGAGACTTTAATTCACATGGTACAGCGTAAAATGAAAGAGATTGTGCGTGGATCAGTGACTGCTACCTTCTTTGTGTCAGTGGTGTTCACTTATCAAATGTACATATGATAAAATTTAGAAACAAGATTACTATTGATTATTATGATGACTCTTCCCTGGAAGTGTTCAAGGCCAGGCTGGATGGGGCTTTGAGCAACCTGGTCTATTGGGATGTCTCCCTTGCCACAGCAGGGGGGTTGGAACTTGATGATCTTTAAGGTCCCCTCCAACACAAACCATTCTCTGATTCTATGATTACATGACAGTAAGGTATTCAACTCAATTTCACATATCAGGCAGAGTGCCCTCAGCTGCCCTATTGTCCATGTTCCAGCTAAGGCTGAGGTATCCAAGTCGGGCACAAGAAAGAGAATCCAGAATGACCTGCACTCGTCCTGGAGTGGCTACTAGCTCAGAGTGGTCTTAAAATTGGGTTCCATGCATCCACATTGTTCACCTAGGCAATCTAAACCCAGCACATCAGACTATTCACAATTTCATTGTTCCTAGTGGCAGGTAGGTGATCTGAGGGCTCTGACGGATCCACAAGGGCCTTGTAGTACCTTCCGCCTGATATCATTCATGTGCCATCACCACAAGGCTGAGATGAGTTATGTGGGAGGTTGCTCACACTGCAGACTGATGCGCTCAGAGGCAAGCTCTGAAGAACTGAGTTATTTGCTCTGGTGCTGTGGGGACACTGTTAAGGACCCAGAGTAGACGATCGCAAATTTGGCTTTGGGTCTGACTTCAAAGACATTCTTGCACCACAGGTTAGATGCAGCCCATACTCCCACCGTTTCACTCCTCCTGTAGCAGTTAAATCCAAGATGGAAGTGAAAAGCCTTATGTAGTGTTTCTAATTTTGAAAATTTAAATCTGATTTTTCAGCTCACTGAAAATCCCAGCATTAAAAAAAAATAAAAAAATCACACATTTTTCACTATCATAATTTTGAAGAAAAGCTTGAATTGCAGACCTTAAAGTCCCTAAAAATAAGATAACACAAATCTTGTTTTCTTGTTATTCAGAAATCAACTCAAAACAATGTACTATAAATTCTTTAACAGAACAGGGTACAACAGCAGACACGCTCAAGCGCCCTTCCTAAAAGCCTTTGTTGGACATTTTGCCTTCTAGCTCCACATCCAGGTACCCATTAGTGCTTCCAAGGACAGACAGAAAATAATGCAGCTGTTCCTTAGAAGAACATGGCCTGGAGTGTCCTGTTGTGTTACCTCCCATGCAAAAATCAGTTTGCTCAAAAACTTAGTATTCATCACTCCAAATTACAGCACACAGATGCGCTAAGCTTTTCTTTACTGTTGTAATAAGACAAGGAAAATTAAGAAGAAAGACTAAGCTACTGTTTGTGCTCATTTGGAAATAAATGGTTACCTGCTGCAGTTTACCATGTTGAAGTTGTCTGTACAGCATATTAGACTCCCTAGAATCAGATCAAAGGGACATTTTTTTCCTTCAGCCTTAACTGCCTGCTCAGTAAACTCTAGAATACCTCCAAAGCCAAACTATACTTAAATTTTTTTTTTTGAACAAACTCCCTGAAAAAGATGAGAATAGCCCAAGCAGCAAATTATCCCTACCCTCCTACAATTTCCCAGATATACATACTAAAGCATAAGAGTAAAACATACTAAGGGTGTTTCCAAACCCTTACACAGCACTAATCCACCACAGGGACAATATGTTGGCCCACAAATCTCAGTTCCCTTTTCGTGGTGGCACCTGTAGCTAGTAACACATTTTCCACAGTCTTCAATCTACTTTCCACTTAATACTTGCAATATCACAAAAGCACTCAGTTGCAGCTATGAATTCCATTGCCCTTTATGGCTGCAGATCTGATGTCTGGTTCGTGTGCCTGCAATTCATTATACTCTCGAAATTTGGGCCACAATCCTACAAGCAGGGTTGAAGCCCTTGGAAGATAAAACTGCAATGGTGAGTCAGGCTTTTTAGAAAACGTATTTGTTTATGTTTTGTGCAAGCAAGTCACGTAATCAACAGCAGTTTCTATCATACTCTACTTCATAGCAGATGGGTTGCACCGACCACCATTGCACACTAAAACCCATTTTTTTTGTCTCCACTGTTTGTTATAATTTGGTCCAACCACGATGCAGAGTAAGGATATTTTGAACGTATTTCCTATAGCTCCAGGAATCTATAAGTAGCTACACGACTCTCAACCACTGCAAGAACTTCAGTGCCATGAATTCTGGCAATGCCCAGTCCTACAACAATCTTGCAACCCAAATTTTTTCCTCCCTGCTCTTCAATAGGAAGTCAATTTTTTGTATTTTTGATTAAAATGGTGAGAAAACATAGTCTTTGACTATGAAAAGTTATTATGCTTTCTTCAAAGTCTTAAACCACATTCTCCAACAAAATTGGAGAGTTGGAATTAAAATATTCAGATAGAATCCCCATATGAGGAATATATATATATTTTCAGATAAGAAACAGAAAAAATTCTCAGTCCTTACAATCAAACCATACAAAACCAAAATTATAAACCTACATTATTTCAGGTTTTCTTTCATCAAAAAACAGCACCCTAAATCATCAACAAATAAAATGATAGATTGTTTCCTAAGGCGTCTAGGAATTTCACAGGAAAAAAAAAATCTCTCAGAAGAGGAGTAAATAGCTTATTTCCAGTTTTATTGGACAGGTGTCCAACTCATAAAAACTAATTACAGTCCAAGTACAAAAATAGCTTTCTCTTGGAAAATACTGAAGGGTCACATTTTACTGAATTAACCATGGCTTCAAATCAAAGATATGTCTGCTTCCCACTTGATTCTTTGCTTTTATTTTCATTATCCTGTTACTTTAATCTAGAATTACAAAAAAAAGGACAGTATTTTTTCATTGACAGGCCACAATGCAGTAATCAAACTGGTTTTAAAGTAAAATTTAGACTTGTCAGTGTATCTTGTTAACTCATGATTACTGATAAATACAGTTCTGTGATTATTTTGATCAGACTTATACAGCAATCTGGTGCTTTTTTCACTCAGATGAAAAAGTAATAGAAGGCATGAATTTGATATACAACCTATCCTTCAGGCGATTCCAGTAATTCAATTGGGTAATTACACAAAGCAATTCAAATCTTTTCAGCTAGAGTCAATAACAAACCATGGAGTAAAGTCCTAGAAACAAAAAGGTATTCATGTGGGTCACATTGTCTTTGACCCTCTAGAAAGAGCAGGACAGATGTGTGCCAGAACACATCCATAGAAATTTCCAAACCATTCACAATGCTTGGAGCTCAAAAAAATCAACTTCCAGGTGTATGACTGGTTCTACGAAGACTTGTGTACAGCTGTACCTTCCTAATACTTTCAGTGTGTCTTGCTACATGGAAACAGCCTTGGGCCAAAAATTTGCCAACTCTACAGTAAAAATCCGTGAAATGAATATGGTGGGACAAGTGCTGGATTTCTTGCTCACATGTCAATAGATGTAGCTAAATGCTCAATATTAAAATAAAACTTGAATATTTTCCAGGCAAACACATGAAATAGGAAACAGAAGAAAAGAGGGGAGAGAGGAGTAACATGCAGGAAACCATTCCTAAAACTCAAAATTGCTTATACTTAACACTAGAATAAAGGAATATGGAGAAATCGAACTTCAGAGTGCTTAATCTGCTTCCCCAGCATATGAAGATGGTACGGTTTCTGCTAAGGCTGATATAATCAGATTTTTTTCAGTGCTATTTGCTTCACAGATCATGTACGAGTTGCCCTATAACATAAGGTCTGTAGTGGGTAATCTGCTGTTTGTGCCAGAGGTAAAAACATCAAGATTGCCATATAAAATAATTGAAAACAAAGCATGATACTGACTGTACCTTTTATAATGTCTACTTTAAAATATTACTTTATAGTATCAGATCCCTTTTCACACCGAATAATTTGTAATAAATTACTTTAATCACAGCAGCGTTAACAACACGCCTAGGGCGGATAGGTAGGCACACATATCTAATGGCCTAACTCATGTGGCAACTGATTACAGAGAAGAAGGGGAATTTCATCAGCTCAGATTCTAATCAAAGAAAAGGTCAAGTTTCCTGTAGCCTCAAGTCAATTGTAGGAATGATTAAAGGTGCATCCACCTGCCTGGCAGGTGCTCCCAACCTCGCCCATCCCAGCCCTCCCCGAAGCCTGGCTCCTCTCCTTGTCCTCTAAGGGAATCAGATGTCTGCCAGCAATTAGCCTTAATGAGCCAGTAGTATTTTCCCGAGAGAGATGTTGACAAGCCTAATTGCAGAAAGCAAGTGCAGAGGCTCTGCCTTTCTGAGACAGAGCTGTAACTCCTGATCTGCCAGGACATCTGCAAAGCTTATGCACTTACCACTGTAACTCCAGACAGTAAAATCAGGCAAGGGTGACAATCTTTTACAAACTTCCTGGAAACTCAAGGGCAGGGTTTTGGAAAATTTGGAAAATTCCAGCACTTGGAAAATTACAGATATCCTCAGCACAGACAGCTTTGTTCATGTTTTGACTGATGTCTGCTCCAAGGTTTGACTGACTTGCTCTCCGTTTAAAACAGTAATGTTTTCTGTGAAACCAACACCTTGCGTTTTACTTTTGTAGATAGTTTGTGATGTAGGTACATTAATTACACTGTAGTTACTCTAATTACAATATGGTTCTAATTTTGATTTCTGTAATTACTACCACTTCATATAGCTAGAAGCTTAATTTAATGCCTGAATTACTTTTAATTACTTCTTAAGTTCCTTACTTTCATATTTGATACATGCGCTTACTGCAAAATTCCACTATCAGAAGATTAACTTAATTACCTTATTTTCAAGTGAACCTTTATTCTTTGGCAATTCCTAGTGATCTGTGTGCTCACGTCTTTAATTAGTCTCTAGCACATCATGTATTTCTGAGTTGAGAACACACTACTTTAATTGCCTTCCTTTTGTATCTGGTAATTGCATACAGTTTTCAAGCTTTCTGGAGTTACACGTGTGACAGGGATGCAGTTTTATACATAGTTTGTCTTTACCACCGGTAAAGCAGCGCAAAGATTTTATCAAGTTCAAATTTCCTGAGTTCTGAAAAGAGTATAGTCAAGAAGTAAATCTTAAACACTTCCACCAAGAGGTGCTTTGTGATGCCATGCAGTTTTCTCATGAATTTATAAACTCCATTAAACATCATTGCTTTTCATTGTACAAGTGTATGGCTATTGTATCAGAGAATCACTCCAATAAGTTAAATGAAAAAAAACAAAATTTACTCCAACCTCTGGGCCAAATCCACCTCTAACACACTTCATTTCAGTGGACCTGATCACGCCCACTCAGAGGTGAACTAGTTTCAAAACCAACAGGGTCACTGAGTATTAAGTGAAGGTCCTTGTCATTCCTCAAAAAAAAAAAAAAAACCAAACCTGTTCCCTTCCATCGCTACAATGAGGGCAACCCCAACAGGTACCCCTGCAAACCTGCATAATAATAATGTCAACCAGTCATTAGAAATGTTAAGCAGGTAACAGAGTAATTAGATTTGAAACTCACTCATTGTTATCTTCCTGCTGAGGAAAAGGACTATTATATCATTGGCCACAAAATAATTTTGAGAAGTTAATACATTACAGATGAAAACACTGTAGGCACCTTTGAATAGAAGCCTCAGCTCATATTTAGGGCAGTAAAATACTTTTCATTCATGGGATATGGATTTACCTTGCAGTGTCTGAAAGCGGAATTTGACATCAAAAGACTAAAGCAGATTGTAATGATCCAGGTTCTTCATGGTGAAGACCTAGTGGGTACTATGCATTTTTACGGTTTATACTATAACAGATGCCCGTTTCTTATGAGGCTCTAGAAACAAGCACAAGACATTTAAATATTTTTCATACAGTGATTAAAATAAGTAGGAAAGCACAAAAATAGCTCATTTTTTCTTGTAGATTTTCTGAGATGTATACGATTTTAAAATAAAGGTCTACATGCTGAACAACGATCAGTGCATCTGATCTCATCAGTTAACTGCTGTAAAAACCAAAATGAGATGCATTAGCCATTTTACATGCATGTCAAGGTAACAACTTCAACTCCCAAGAGAGGAACTGACAATGCAGACAGAGGTTTTCCATATGAGTTGTTCCATTGACTTTGGTAATGCTGTTCAAATGAGTGAAGTTAAGCACCGTTTTAGAACCTAAGTTTCTTGATTACTACTACTACTAAGAGATGATAATGTGCAATACAAAGAGGAGATCAAACGTTACAAACCACTACAAAATCAAATGAGGTGAGCTTCTTTACGTCACAAATACCCTCAATTCTTTATGAGGTCAACAGGAACAGCAAGTACTTCTCCCTTCAGAAAAACCTGTTTAAAATTGTGAGACAGTAATATACAGATAACATTTAGGCTTAAAGAATGGAAAATCTCAGAAAAGCAACATTCTCAGTTCATTTGTTTCCTTTTCTGTTTGGCGACCAGCATCATCTACACACAGCAATGAAATGTGTCTGATGACAAATTCTCCTCAGCTATTCAAATCCCTTGCATCCAGCATTCCTGATAAGTTAAGGATCTAAAATTGTTTTACCAGTGTTAATGTGCAAGTTAATTGAAGGTCTTATATGAATCCATATACGTTACTGAAGATTGATTAAAATAGCTGTATGAAAGGTACTCTAAGCCAATGTTCTTTTACTCTATCGATTAGTTTCTTGATGAGATTCCAGAGAGAAAAGAAAGAAATTAAGTAAAGGGGCAAAATGGCATTGAAAAGACAAATCCAGTGACGCAATTTAAGCACAAATGCTCTACTCCGCAGTGCATACTGCCTCTTTCTCTGTGTATAACTGTGTATATAGACATACCTACACACATACCATATATAAAGACAAAGCCCTTGTGACTCTTCACTCACCCTCCACATTTCATTCTTCTCACATTTCATTCATCAAGTACTGCCAGTGCAAACAGAGGTGATGCTGCGGGACACCAAGTGTGAAAACAATTCTCTGGCTGCCTTTTTCAGCTTAATGTTAACCATCTAACCAACAGCTTGCATAGCTCATAATTGCACAGAATTTATCTAATGTTTCTAATGCTTATATGCTTGGTAGTTCAAATAATAGGTTACATATTTGTAATTAAACTCTTGCCTAACAACTCTAATTTAATGTGGGATAGCTAAAACACTAGTGGCTTCTTTGGCTGTACTGAGCTTTTTGTATTTAAGACAGTCTGCTTTGTCATGAGAAAAAAAAGGTATATTATTATGACTGGTCATAAGTTATATCCTGGAATTAGCTCTTCAAGTGTGAACCACTAAACTGATTTTTTTTTTTTTTCTCAAGATGATAAAAGCGAGTGATGGATGTTCCATCAGGCATAGGTCTTCTTTACAACAAAACCTGCCAATAAGTATTTCTAAACAATATTCCTAGAAATAGAAAAAAGGAACATTTTTTAGGTCAGTATTTCTTTTAGAATTTTTTCTTCGCTTGAAGTTTCTGGGTCCTATTACAAACAAATGGTAACAGAAAAAAAGAGAAAAGGAAGAGATTTGTAAAGGTGTTTAATTGGCCAGGTATTCCATGGAACCAGATTTCGACTGTGACACTTTCCATCAACTCCCTCCTTTCTGTTCTCATTGGCAGTCTTGAGGAGTAAGAGAGACATCAGGACACAGCAAATACACTTTTTTTAAAAAATATATACAAGTATATATGTACACACACAACACTGCATGCACACAGATGCTTTGCTCATCCAATTCTTAATGGTAACTTCTTTTGTTTACTTGTACACGGAGAAATATTGTAGACAAAAATAAATAGTCATTGTTGAGACCTGCACCTTTTTTTTCCAACAAAGTTAAATTTCAAACACATTTACATAGCTGATTCAGAACATCTTTTGTTGGGCTTTTTACTGGATATAAGCCTCACAGCCTAGTGGAAAATAATCAGTATGGGACCTTAAAACACACATAGGATTAGACAAAAAAGAAAAACTTGTAAAACTATGTATCCCAAATTATCTCTCAGCATTTCATTAGCTTAATGGAGAACATTAAACAAATAGTATTAATGGGAAAGCTATTTTATTTGCAAGAGTATAGTTATCATGGAAACATTTCCCTCATTTTTAATGTATTATGGCATTTTTAATTAGGTTTGAGTCTTTAACTATATTCCACAAATCCTTTTACTTATGCAGCCCATGAATTTTTAAATTAGATTTTATTTTTTTTAGTTAACTACTTTCCGCAAACCCTATTAATATTCAGATTTAAATCCCAGAAATGAATAAAGATACTGACTCAAAATGGTGCATTTTGTTTGATGCCACCTTACTGTCAAACTTTTTCTGAAGTATACATATCCATTTTAAAATCTTCAAACACCACAAAAGCCTATTTGAAATATTCTTACATAAGCAGATAAGAGATAGTTTTTCAATCCACCTAACTAAACATTAAATTAATAGAGAATCTCTGTATGGTCGTCCAATACAGCACATCACTGCGTGGATTGCTTTGCAAAGTTTGGAACTTAAAACTCAGGAAACTGCTTGCTCAAAGGCTGTAAGTTTTACCTTTTCATGTGACAAGTAGTTCATTGACTACTGATCTTCCAAATAATTATTTCCATGATTTAACTATGTCAGCGAGCATTTTGAAGTATCAGACAATGTTAACAAACAAGCACGTGCTCAATCTTCACAACAAAGTTTTCCCTTTGCAAACAGATCTGGGTTTTTGTAGGTAAGTCCTACTGAAATAAATTATGTTTACCTCTCCAAGATCCCACTGCTGTTTCATATAATCTGATAAATATTTATATGAAAATGAGAAACGGGAAAAAAAGAGGGCGTTTCCAGCTTTAGGGGTGGATATATTTCATCAATAAGCTGTCTGAATCTAGTCCTGACCTTATTATACTCCAAAAGTTTTACATAAAATATCATGGTTATTTTTGTTTAGGGACAATTCAAAAATGTTTCCTTACTCTACAAAATAATTAGAAGTGAGTTTTCTCTTTTTTGTTTTAATTCAAAACTTCAACTCTTCACAATAGATTTTTGAAGTAAAAGCAAGTGACCCATTTGCATTTTCTCCTGACTGTAATCAACTGTCTTCCATCTCAACAAAAACTAATGTGAAAAATAAATATATCATGATTTCCCATAAAAGTTAAAATCTCCTCTCCTGTGAAAACATTACGTTTTTCACTAAAACACATTTTAATGGGAAAATTTTTGCTTCATATATTTACATAAGCAACTGCTTTAACCACGTGACTAAAAGTACTTGATTGTCCCTCTCTGAGTAGTCTTCAGCAACTATTTCAATTTGCTGCTTTTTAAAGTGCCCCCTGAGATTTTCTTAACTCAGCAATAGTTGGGGTTATGGTTTTCATACTAGAAGTGTCAGAATTCATAGTATCATTTTAAAACGTAGCAAAGTTACAGGCTGGTGGACATGGTTTATTTTCCGTATCAACCAGATAATATTTGAATGTGTATGGAATTTGGCCACTTTCAGCTATTGGGTATTATCTGGGAAGGAAGTAAATATAATATATAGTGGTTTCATGCAAATGCCTGAATTAATCTTTTCTCTTTGACTAAACTGTCATCTGTTTTCTTACTAATACAGGACACTGTGTCTTCTGAGTCTTCACACTTCTTAATGATCATGTCTATTTGGAGAAATACTGACTTTTTCAGATATGCATTTTCAGTTACCATCCCACATTTCTAGTTTGACAGATCAACATGATAATACTAAACTCAAGAGGTAATTACAGAGCAACAAGTTTCATGACTGAAGTAAATGCTAGTTCACCCAATTATTTCCACAGACCTGTTAGGCTTATATTTTAATTCCACAACACATCAAACTGTGCTGTTTGTTCTGTTACACTCAGACATATGCTAATTCACCAATTTTTTCTATCTCTCAGTCTCACAGCTGATGAGATGGCTTACATGATATATTTATCAAGCTAAAGAATCTTGTTTTAGATAATTTAACATAATGAAGCCTGGTTGCGTGCTAGTTTATCATCAGGGTTCCACCATACCAATGATGTATTACACTGCAAAAAATTCAGATGGTTCAAGGTAATGATGCATTTTATTGATATATCAAACAATTCAGAGTAATGATTAATTCACTGATATATGATCAGAAGAACATTATATTTGTAATATATTACACTTAATATATTATTGTAACAATATGCCCTTAATGATACTCTAAACATTAATGCACCACCAGTTGAGAGGTTTGGAATGTAAAAACCACACTTGAAATGAAGCACTTCATGAAAAACAATTTTAAAGATGCAGTTCCTTAAATATCTTAATATTTGTTCTTCATAGAGAAAACACAGAAGATAAACTCCGCATTAGATTCCTTATAGCTTGCTGTATACTGCAAGGCACTAGTAATTCCTCTACATAACAATTAGTTACTGTCTCTAGTGTCAACATGGATTAGCCGGAAGAAAATATTTTTTTCAGTTTGTGTTTTATAGTGCATGTTTTAAGTATCCAATCATAAACCCATTACTGTGCTATTCAACCTCTAAAGGTCAGGTAGAGGTTTTTCAGCCTGTTTATCTGCTGGTAAGCTTCATTTGCAGTTCTTTCACCCAAGAACATGGAAGATAATTTCCATGAACAACTAAAAGATAAATTGCTTGCTGCTTGCAATTGGTGGACAAGTCCTCCTTTCTTGAAGGAGTACTGGATTTCCAGAGCAAGAAACTGGCTTACCAGCCACTGATAGAATGTAGGAATGACAAAAATAAATTCATATTCAAGTAAACTTATGCAAATTTATTCCTTCATTGTAGTAATGGTTGGCAAGAGGAGTTGCAGAGCCTCAGCAAGTCACTAGAGCAGCAGTGGACCTGAAATGTCCACATACACAATGCTGTAAAGGCATGGATGTGTGTCTCAGTATCTCAGAGACACTGAGATGTGTCGTTCAGTGTCTCAGACCCCTAAATACAAACTGGGCTCCCTAACCAGTACTCTGAAAGTCCACCACAAGCTGCACGAGATGTCTGTGGCACCTGCCCTGGAGGGACTGGATCACAGGCATGGTGAGGCTGGTCTCCTTGGGTACAGGGTACAAGGTCTTTTGTTTTGTCCCTAAAGACTTCTGAGCATTGAATGTGGAGCAGCTACACACACACCAGCATAGTCAACTCCAAACAGACTGCAGGGACCTCAAAGGGTCACCAGGACAAACCCAGGTTTTTGGGTTTTGGAAATTAAGGGATTAATAGTCTGATTAATGGACAGAGAAAGCAAAAGACATTCTCAGAAGTGGAAGTAAAATAGTGTCTTGTGAAACACATCCGAAGGTGAATTCCAGTCTTAGTTAATACAGAATAAGGAAGAAAAATAGTCACGATTATTTTAATAGCATTTAACTTAAGAAGCATTAACAATAGAAATAGAAAATGGGAAGAAATAAATATTGTATCAAAATAATACATTGTTAAAAAATACTCTTACAAACTAGATTTTTTTATATCACTATTTTCATTCTGTCTTTGGTAGGAAGTAGGACAGTGCATGAAGAGTGTAAACATTATACCATATCAAATGGGGAAAATATTTTAAAATAAGCTGGTCTGGATAACGTGAATTTAAGACTCCTCAAGTCTCTATTACTGATTACTCTTTTTTTTAAAACAAAGTAGATTGGACTACAGTGTTGAGATTACAGACTGCTAAATTTCAAGTAAATATTCAAAAAGTTAAAAGGAATGGCCTGGAGTCTGATTCCAGTTGAATTTTATTGCAATTCCACTCAAAACTGTGGAAAAGATGGCATTTAGTTGAATCTTATAAAAACAACAGGGTCACAAAGAACAAGCAAACGTGATTTTCATAGAAAGTAGATTTTACAGAACAAAGCTTATATCTTGACAGATAAGAAAGCACCATAGTTGAAACGACTAATCCCACCGATGTAATCTTATGTTTTCTAAAGCAGCAGTTCACACTGCAGTAAACACACATCTGTTAATCTTCTCCTAAAGGTTGTGAGATAATTAGTAAACATAAGTCTGAAGCTATTCCACACAACATCATCAGTTTCTCATTGTGAGAAACATGGACAACACAAGTAACATATCCCAGTATCTGATTTCAACTTGTGGTCAGAAAGTACCTGGGACAAAGCACAGATGTACTACTCTGGATCTGTAGCAAAAGGCCCCAACTCCTGTGTCAACATGCTCCATCAGCTACTAAAGAGGGCCAGGGGCTACATCTTTATTACCAAATGGAATAGACCATTCGAGAGAAACCATAACAGCAAGATAGATTAAGATAAATTCATCTTGGAAAATTAACACACATTTTTAAAAGCCAAACAACATAACACCAAAGAAACATCCAGGATGTTTGTGAACATAAAGTGAATGGCTTTTGAGAAGATATGGTTAGATGGGTGAGGGGGGAAGCATATTCAGTTATGCAGGGTGAAATGTAATAGTTTGTGACATACTGAAGATCAGGTGAGATGATCAAAGAGGACACTTTTGACTCCCTCACTACAAATCTGTAAGTGCTCACCTTTAAGTGAGGTCAAGAGTTATGAAATCACCTGCAAGGCAGCATTAAGCCACTTTCTTCTAAGTTAAAAACAGTCTTTTAAGAACAGCTGTGGACAAGGTGCCATGAGCAAAGAAAAGATCCAGAGAAGAACAAGAACAGCAATTGGGTTTTCAGGGTCTATTTGGCAAAATAGAAGAAAATTAATAATAAATTTGTGAGAGGAAATAAGATGATGTGAACTGGAGAAAGCAAAATCTTCAAGATGCACAGAAGAAAAAGCAGGGTTCAAAATAAATAAGCTCTTTGAAGTAATAGCAAATGCTTGGGTTGAAAAGTCCCATCCTAGCAGTAAGGGACAGCATGTGAGAAGGTAGTATGCATTATAACCTCTTCATGATCTAGGAGAATTTGTATTATAGCTTTCTCCTTAGTGACACGGGTAGCTACTCCTAATTAGTGTAAAGAGGAAAAAAAAAGAAAGATTTCAAATATTTAAAAGCACAAAAAAACCCCATGGTTACTAGCATCCTCTTCAAATGTAGCTTTATTTGCTGAAATACACACTTTTTCCGTTCTTCTCTGATGCTTTCCATTTTTAATTTCCTCATCTTTCTATTTTATCTTCTGTGTCACATTCCATTAACTCCACAATCCTCACATATGACCAGATCCAAATACAAAGTCCAGTACTTAGATATTAGCATATATTACAACATCTCTCTTTACTCTTTATACACTCTGCATCAACTTGATTCCTCCAGTCTGTTGAGGAAGACTACTCACAAACTTTTCTAACTCTGACCTCTTGGTTTGTCTGAAAGAAATTCAGGTTTCTAAGTCATGCAATAACTTTCTGATGTGAATTTAAAACTGCACCACGGGTTTGCTGAGCTAAGTAAACAGATCAGAGGAATAGGTGAGTTCCTGTAACAAGGTGGGCCTCCCAGACATGATGGACTTCGTGCCAGGTTACACCACTTGTGGCATCAGCTGAAGGCAAAAATCTCAACTGGCAAAGTCCTTACCTCTTTGCAGATGACTGGGGATATCAAATAACCCCACCTTTC
Organism: Gallinago undulata; assembly: GCA_026546715.1. Classification (NCBI taxonomy): domain Eukaryota; kingdom Metazoa; phylum Chordata; class Aves; order Charadriiformes; family Scolopacidae; genus Gallinago; species Gallinago undulata. The sequence goes on along the minus strand of JAOTQQ010000079.1, from coordinate 8,741,061 downwards.
AAAAGGACCTACAGGACTAAGAAGGATTTGAAAACGTGAAATTTTGGTCCCTGTGACAGAGGAGATCACGAGCACATTTTACAACCACAGTGTAACTGCACTATAGGGAGCAGAACTATTTTTTGAAGGACATAAGAAGCCTTTAGGACACAAGTAAAAGCCATTAAGCCCAGCAGAGTTCAATTCCTCCCTTCTGAACATCTCTAATTATTTCCTGAATGACCCCACTGTTTTTGTGTGCAATCTTGCTGGTTAGAAAGCAGTACGTTTGTAACTTTTAAAATATAATCTCCATAAATGCCTCATTATCCTATTACCCGCTTTAGGCTGGAAACACTAACTTGAAAAGACATTGCCTACAACATTTGAGACATCATATAATTTAACTAAGTTCCTAAACTGACTACATTTTGTAACTTCCCTAACACACACCACTTTTTTCCTTTTGAAAATCTGGAATCAGTGGAATTACCACCCTTTTCATTTTTCAAGTACCACAAGATATTTTTGTAATGTGCTGATATACTCTAAAGTAGCTGCTACCAGAGACAGCTAATCCCATAATTAAACCTATGTTCTTCCCTTTCAACTGCACATTCTAGAATTATAACTTGCTTTAAGTAGAACTCCCCTTCTGAGCTTTTAAAAGAAACTTCTTGTCTTTTGTTTTATACTAAATTTGATTTCTTTCTTCGTTTTATATTACTTGTTTTCCAATGAATGGGCTAAGGTAATAACAAATTATAATGATTTCACATAGTTATTAGAAAGCTTACAATATTTAGAATAAGACACCTGTCCTTTACATCACCTATGACAGAAATGGCTTGTATTTTTTATCTCAAGTAACATGCAATTTCTTGTTCTTGAAAAAGTAAAGTCCAGTACTGAGATAAATACTTACATGCTTCATTTTACACGCTACTATTAAAAGTGGCTATAAAAGTTGCAGTTAAACTGTGGAATCTTCTAAAACATTCTGATAAGACAGTTTTTGCTGAAACCACAAGTTCTGTAGTTTTAGCAGGATGACAACAGTGATGAGGCCAGAAGGCAAAATCAGTATCTACTAATATTGTTCTTGACCTACAATACTGCTTTATTACTTGAGTGCAGCTACTGAATGAATAAAATGTCCTTTTCTCTGATTAACTGTGGAGGTATACAGATTTATATATGTTAGCACTGTCAAATACACAAAAATATATATGTATTGGTTTATACTTATATATGAAAAATAGTAAGTGCACTTGTATATATAAACATACATGTCACATATTTCATATGTAAGCACCCTCCAGTACTTATTTACTACAAAGGAAGTAATTCCCTTAGTTCTGATCCCAGTGCCTGCCCGTGGCTAGACTGTACCAATGGTAGTGTAAAGGAGGACACAGCTGCATTTGTGAGAAAACTCATTAACTTCAATTGCTCTGCAAATTTCACAACACAGCTCTAGATGGAAACCTAATTAATGAAAAGTGCTATCCTTTTATAGATTAACTCTAAACGTAGAGAGCCAGAAAAAGTGAAAGGTATCCAGCATAAAACTCATACTGTCCTAATGTTCTCCAAGATCGCTTTATTTTCTTACACTGGTGTCCTATCCTTGTTTGACTGATCTCTTGATAGACAACTTTTCTACACTGAACAACATCAGACATTCTAAATAAAAGTAAAATGTCTATTTATTGCAGGTAAGCATAAAATACTAACCGTGGCTGGATTTTATTTTTTCCTGTGATTTAGGTGAATCTCTCCAATCGATGCAACCATGTAAAACTTATTTAAAATTAACTACCCTTAATTGCTGTACTTTTGCAAATCTCTGCATACTCCACCAATCCTCAGTACAATGTAAGCTTTTGGGATATATATTTAGTTTTATACACAGCCACGGACACACGAGATTTCACATTCATCACACCGTGGTTGCTTGAAATTTCACTGAAACATCAAAGACTGTAAGTAAATCCTCCTCTACAATTACTGGTATCAAACACTTGAAATAAAGATAATTTCCCCGAGAAAACCTGGCAACTGTCACCAAATCAAGTAGTTTCAGATCCAGGCAAGAACAGGAACAAAGTAAATGTTTATGGATCAGCTACCTTAAAAATCCTAACCAGGATTGTTCCATCTTTATATCTCTATTAAACATCTTTAATTATCCAGTGCAGACTTATGAGCAGTCACACGTCTGTGGAGGAGGCCTTTGGGAGACATGCAGTGTTTCTGATGGGGCCATGAGAAAGTGTCAGGAAAATTTATTTGGACCAACAAGAGAAAATTAATTCTTCCCTATTCTCTATGTAGGAAGATGAGGTCCAGTTCCTATAATGTTCAAGATCTGATTTTCCTCACAATATTGTGGATTTTTAAGTATCTTAATAACCAAAGGAAAGTTTCTGAAACTATAAAAATAATTGTATTACTGCAAATAGACAAAGATACTTTTAACTATAGCTGTTGTTCAAGGAATAGTATCACTAGGTCCTCAAGGGCTGATCTTCAAGCTACAGTTTATGAACGAGGGCAAGATTGTGTTATTCCCACCAAGTGTGCACATCTTGCTACCTCAGCGGAATTTAGCAGAAATCCATAAATTAGTTCTGTGATATTTTTATCAAACACTGTTCCCAGCATTTATCACCAGCAACCTGTTCAATCAAAGCAATCTTCTGTCTTAACTAACATTTGCAAGCAATGTATTAAGTGCTTTGAAACCCACATGAACATCTGGTCCCAAGTGACAAACAGGTTTCTGTTTTTTTTGAGTTCCTCTACTCTGATTTGTATTATAAAGGAAAAAAAAAAGACCAAGGAATAAAAAGAAGAAACAAAACAACACTCCCCCGCCCCAGCCCCCCCTTCCCCCCCCAAAAAAAAAAAAACCAACCAAAAACCCTCTGGTTTAAAGCAGGGGGAAATAAGAGGATTAAATGAGGCAACAGATTTCTTCCTGTTTGATTTAAGCCAAGGAACTTCAGGAGTTATGAAAAGGAGATGAGGCTCTGACATGCTTCAACAAACTCTTCAAGTGTTACCAGAGTACCTGAAAGACTAAGACCACAAAGAAAGAAGCTAGTGAAAAGCAGGACACGTCACAAACCATAGGCTGATGCCATTTAGACGAGATGCATTGCTGCATATTGCAAAGTTATTCTGCTCCTTTTACTGTTTTTGTCTGTACTGCTTCTTTGCACAGCTAATCTTAATTATATATATATTGGGGGGGGAGCAATTGGAAAACCCATCATAATTTTGAGTGGGGATTTTTAACTTGTGAAAATAATGACAAAAATCAGCCAATGCTTGAGTATATAAGCAAGTACAAAAGTATTCAGTGTGTACCAAAAGCCTATAACAACTGCTGGAAAACCCTCATTAGAACAGTACAGCTCTTCCACAGAGGTGATTATTGGATCTCTCGCTTTAGAATCAGACAAATGAATATATAAGGGAGATAAAACAGTTTAAAAGTTCACACAGTAAGCCAGTATCCAAACTAGACAGAATACCCAGGGAGGCTGATTTCATCATCTTCAAACTATTGTAGGACTACTTCCACCAAATGTTGCTAATTTAAGCAGCAGTTTAAAATAGTAGAAATTGAAACTGCTGTTCAGAGAAACATAAAAAATTCATGCTCAGTTGTGCACCAAATTCATGTATACCCCATTACTTCAAGAGTCCAGCTCATCATCATGGAAAAGAAACATTCACATTACATGCATGGCATTGCACACCTTTTCCATTACTGATCCCTAACAGCCTACAGTACACCAAAAATGGCAAAGAAAGAACATGCTTGACTTGAAATATTCATTACACAAACAGCTATGGGATTTTAATGCCTAAAGCTCAGAATGGCCAGGTATTTTCCATTTAAAAAATTTTAACCCCCAACAGGAATAAAACTTTCCCAAAAGTGGACTTCAAAACACAACCACTGACAGGAGAAGCAGGTGATTATAGACTTCAAAAATGTACATGTTCACATAAGAACACCACTGCTAAGAGGGCCAGAGCATGACTTTCGTTCAAGACTCTGGGAGAGTACTGTGAATAAATTTCATTGCCCTCCTTCTCGCCTAGTAAGTCAGTAGGAAACACAGTCCCATGATTCTACAGAATCATGATATTACCCAGCTCAGTTTGACAAGGTTCTGTGAGTGTGGACAGAAAATGCAGTTCTCCATATGAAGCACGATGCGTATCAACATGTAAGAAGATAATGTATTTCAAGTTACTAAATTCTTTCCCCACAGCCAATAGTTAAGATCCCAGCATAGCCTATAAAGTATATTCCTTCTGAATGTCATTGCCACCAGACATGAGCTCAGTGCTGTTTTACAGAGGGGGAGTTTGGCATCATTAGATTTTAATTATTTACACCTACTTCCTCCATCAGACTTCAAATGGAATAAAAGCAACATTAAGAGTAAGGCTCCGAGATCTCTCCTGATACTTTTTTCCAAATGAATTGCAACACTCAAAGCTATCTAAATACCCACGAGACACACTTCTGTGGCCCCATCAGCACAGCATCAGAGCAAATCATGGTCTCCACTCAACTTACAGCCACTTCCTTTTTAGACGTACACCATGCGAGGAAAAGGCAACGTTTTTCCAGCGCAACTCAATAAGGCAGTAATGAACTATCCCAGAAAGAAAGGATCCCTTTTCCTTCCATCATACTCATGACAGACTGTCAGCCTTTTACACCTAAAAGGACTCTCAAAAAGAACTGTTCTACATTCAAAACAGTTTTCCATTGCCTTTGCTCAGAGAAGAAAAAGTCAAGGCCCCTTAACAGACTGAGCCAGAACTGTACTGCAAGTAAGGGAGCATATGATTAATTCAAGTTATAAGTATGGCAATACAGTTAGGTTCTGCAAATAGGGTGCATTGCTCCTGATTCTATAGAGCCTGAATTCAATTATACAGGAGGAAACGGTTTCATCCATATAGCTCGTATCTTCTTATGGTTTGTTATTTGACTTATATTTCTACTTTTATTAAACTGCACATGTTAATGTAGATATTAGCCTATCAGGTAAGGCATTCTTCAAATACATTAGTCATTCTACAAATAGTGCTATTTAATAGACCATTCCTGAAGAAGGTAAAAAGCTTGACAGATGAGGTCAGACTGATCTAAAACATGTTACATCAACTGCCAAACCTTTCCAAGCTTAGACACTGCACCCAGATCTCCTAGCAGGACAATGCTTTAAGAAGACAAGGACACTCCCCAGTAAGTCTCACTTCATTTTGGAATACCTTTTCTAAAATGCTAGAGGTAGCTCTACAACTAAATTTCCCTGGAAGCTGGAGTTTCTGCCTTTGCAAATGGTTCCCTTTCTTAAATTGTAAATGTGTGTGATTTAAACCAGAAGCAGAGTTATTTTAGCTGCTGTTACACTTCTTTTGAAAATGGGTGTAAGATTAGCAACCAGCATTGCTGCTTGGACCCCCAGAAATGATTAGTCATCAGGTACAAAACAAAAATTTTCATTGATTTTTTTTTTCTCACAAATGTTACTAGATGCAAAATCCATCTCAGGTCAGGCAGCAATATAAGTCCTATAAATATCTATACAACCCAAATGACAGATATGTTGGAGGTCAGAACCAAGAGCAGGAACTTCACAATGCATTAGATTCACCACATTTTGAAATCTTTTTTGCATAGTCAGGGTAAATTCCAACATTCCTGCAGGAAAAGAGCAGTTTTCAATAATTACTATCTCTAACTATTGGAGCTTTTTACCCCTCAACTTCCACTTAGACCAAATTACCTCTGTTTCAACTGCAATTGCATCTAATGAAACATTAAAAGTTATGTCTCTGGGCTGTGATCAAATAATTATTTAACAAAGCATGACATGTATTTCCTAAACCCAAACGGAACACATCTAACAATGGATTTCTAAGTAATCCAGGAGAAATAAAGGGCACTTTATTCTCTTTAACATTATCTACCATCTGCTACAGAGTTCCTCTCCTTCCCTCCAGATTTTAGTGGGGTTAGAACCAAAAATACAGATTTAGAAAAAGAAAATAAGATAGTAGACAGATAACAATTTACTTTAAGAGTTCTGTACCTAACACCTTCTGTGAATTTTTAGGGTTCAGGATGAAAATTTTTGCACAGAAACTTCACTGACAGTCCAACGGGGAAGAGCTCATCCACTTTGCACAGATTTTCAGATTTTGATTGGAAATTTTTATGTATTTGAAAAAAATCTGGATGTCAGAATAATTTTGATGAAAACTGTCATGGAAAAGGAAGTGAAAACATCCCAACATTTTCCAATAGTCTTTCTTTAGCTTTGTACAACTTTGCTTGTTGGTTTTCTGGTTTTCTCATTAATATGGTTTTCTCATATTAATTTGGAACCTTGAAGACTGAAACCTTGTTCCTACCAAAACCAATGACAAACAAAGATGGTCATAACTTCCAGAAGAAAAGAAACATTGGAAGCAAATCTTCTGTGATAGGTAAGGATCATCTCATGACATACCTGGATATCAAGAATTCTTCCCAGACCTGTTAGGTTGACTTTACCTAAATCTCAAGGAAATGCCCCTCCCCTGAGATAATTTGTAAAAAAAAAAAAAAAAAACCAACAAAAAAAAAACGTACTCCTATACATTTTGTCCTTTTTCAATTTTTCAAGGGAGGGTATATTTAGCAAGAGATAAAAATTCAGCTCAGGATAATGATTAGTTCAGTTAGAAACTCTAATAGGAAAAGTCAAATCTTACTGCAACGATCACACAATGTTCAAGGGGAGATACTGGTGACTTTCTTACTGGCCTGTAATTATACAGTATGAACATTTCAATGTTCACACAGGTCGAGATAGGCACAGATATCCATGCAGCTATGTCTCCAAGCAGCACAGAACAAAAATAAAATGAATGGATTCTCTGGTGAATCTGGAAGAAAATCAGTGATCTACGTAACACTGAATAAAGCACCATTTCATTATACACACTCACAACAGGAACATGATTGAAATACAGACCTGAACACTCAGAAAGAAACAAATTCTTCTACTAATCTGAAGTCAACACCTGATTTGTGAAGACTTCAAATAAATTAGCATTTCCACAGATGCTACTACAAATTGAAGGCACAGCACACAGAGGCCACCCTAAACGTGCAGGCAGGACTGTGGACACACTGGCTGCCAGCCCACACTCACCACCATCCCAACACAAACCAAACTCTGCCTGCCTTTCCCACCACAGCACCGATTTGGTTTTTACCCAACCACCAATTCTTTGCACAGAACATAAGGGCATTGAATGTCATTAAACTTTTGTCAAATCTACATGGAATTAGCCAACAGGTTTAAAAGCTTTGGGAGTGTAGGACACAGAGTGCAACCATATGTGTCTCAGTTCCTTAGAAAAATCATGCTAGGGAAACTGCAGAAATTGAAGAGTTTTAGAGATAACCAATAAAATTCACTGCAGGAATACAAAAACGTTCTTTTCCAGAGCTCTAAGGAGATAGTACACTAAACACGATATGTTAAACTGTTTTGACCTGGTACAACAATCTAACAATTCACATCATTATTTTTCCATTTAGTAAGCAATCATGTACATAGCAAGCGTACGAGAGGAGGAGAGGGGGTGGATGCACAGCTGAGACTTTCCAACATAGAAGAAAAAGCCTTCCCCTTTGAATAAACAGGTGAGTGGGGAAAAATAGTTTCTCTCTCAAACCTAGTGAAGTGGCTCCTTTCACACTGAGCTCTAGCAGCTCCACAGTGTTAGTTTCAGACACAGACAACCATGTTGCTAGGTATTACAACATACTGTTTAAGAAATCAGCAGTGTGTATGCTCACTTCCAATTTATGCTTGAAAGGTGCTGGGATTCCTACATGAGTAGGAATCCAGGATCTTTCCAAACAAGTAACTACGGTCTGGTGCAGAAATTGGGATGGACAGTAAAACAGGTTTGATCCTTTCCCTGTTTTTAGAGCGGGACCAGCTACATCACGTTACTGGCAGATAAAACAGGGGAGCTACAATCTCCTTCAGGGATGTGGCCACTGCTATGCAAAGAGCGTGCCATTAGCTGAAGGGTTTGAAGGGGAAGGAAGGACTTGAAATAGGAAGATGCTTCATCTTCTCTTAATGTCCTGTCAGCTGGGTCTGAAAGGCAATGATCATTAAGTCAGTTTTTAATGATGTGGTGTACGGTAGCATCTGGATTTATACTCCTGAATTGAGAAAACAGGAAAAAAACCCCAGTGTGTGTGAAGATTATGGTCTTTTGAAGGAAGGGAGTTCATATAATCTAATTAAAATAATGAAAAAAGATAAAATTGATCCATTTAACTTTTAAAACATTCATAAGCTACCAAATCCAGAGGGTCTAAGTGCAAATAGCAAATAAATTACCACCACCAATTATTAAAGCATAAGACAGCAACAATTTTGAACTAGAAAGGCATCTAAAATGAGTTTCTCATGCAGCTGCTTTTTAAAATGTTAAAGAGTCCAAAGATGCAATAGACAATGAGAAGTAAAGCAATCAACATAGCAAAAGCATAATGGACAAAGAATCCTTCTTGTTATTGATGTTTTTTGTAAGATATGGATAACACATTATCCTAAAAAACCTTATCAAGACACACCATTAGCCCAATTTCAGTTTTCTCTAATGAATTATTTGAAGTGTTATTTATTATTTTAGTGACTTTGTATTTCTCTGTAACTTAATTTCCTCCTTCATTAAGTAGCATTCCGATTTTGTTCTTTGATGAAATCTTATGCCTTCACATTTCTGGAGAAAGCATATGCACAGAATAATTAATATGTTTTCTGCTTCTTACAATCTTTCAGAGTTTTTCCCCAAAGTTTGGAAATTATAAAATGTACTCAAATAACAGCAGTGCTGTTTCTATCAGAAACATAGGGCCAACAATTAAAACTAAGCATATGAGAAGGATTCTCTGAAAATGCAAAATGCTCTACAGGACTCAGAGGAACACAGTGTCTTCACACCAGGTGCCTAATGCATAGGACTCACCAGAACTATAAATTAGGGCAATCTACGTATGAAAACAAAAAAGCCACTTTAAAATAAATCTGAAATACTGTGTATATGACAAAGAATGGCATCTGCATTTGTATTTATTACCTATAATACAGCTAACAAAATGCATTATAAATACTCCCTATGAGGAATGTGAATAAAGAAAATAAGACATGAAACAGTCAGTATCAGAGATCTTTGTAATAAATGAGGGTGGTGGTTTTCAGCAGCACATGTCTTGAACCCACCGCAATCAAAAAAACAGTAATGATGATTTCATAGAATAGGATTCGCTAATTCTATTTGTCTCTCTCTCCAGCATTATACTGTAATTTAAGAGCCTCGTATTCTTCAGATGAAGAGAGAAGGAAAGAAGGGAGAAAAGGACAGAGAAATGGAGAAAATAGAAGCAGTTTCTCACTTCTGAAAGCTAAATAACCTGCAAAGGAACAGGAAGTTCAGAATAAACAAAACGTAGATAACAATAAACCATAATGACAATTCATAGTATCAAGAAACAGGCTTCAAAGCATCATGAAAATTACTTACAATTCTTCAGATTTAACACAAACTTACAATTCTTTCATTGGGCTTTAAAATTAATAGACCTGAGATTCATATTTTGAAGTCTATGTGTACAATCAAAATGTACTTAATGAAAAGCAAAAAATATCATAAAACTCATGATAATATTCTAAGAGTGTTCTTTTGCTTCCTCATGCTATTTTTTTTGTCATCACCATTAGGGCATGTGCACATAATAACTTCACATTTCTGCTATTGCAGCAACCCACATCAGACACGCCTCTATAGAACTCTGTAGACCCATTCTTTTAGACTGAGGTAGCTCAGAGGAAATAGAGTGTTCACATATAGATGATACTGTTTTATGTAATTTAATACTCTGCATGGAACAACTTAATTCCTTATTGCAACTCACCATGAAGCCATTCTAGGTTTCTGTCATCTGGACATTGCCAGATCAATATTTTGCTTCACTCTTGTCTCCAAAAAAAAATACGCAAGACACCAGCTTAACACAGAAACTGCACAAAACTGGAATAAATCTTATAAAAATCCTCAAACAGGACTGCAATTATTGTTACTATGGCTTGGAGTCACATCACTGGCCAGATGAGCATTCGTTCCTGCAACTTAGATGCTTCTACTCCCTTTCATCTTTTCCCCGGACACAAAAATACCTAAAATCTGCTCAAACAATTCAGTATTATTCAGATGTTTCCTAATTAAAGATTGAAAAAAAAAAATCAAGTCAAGTATATTTACCTATATGCACTGACAGAGATACGACTCTGAAAAGCCATGCAGCACAAAAATTGTTAGCACTGTAACAAGCAAAATATAGTGGTATTGGCAATGGCAATCACTATAAGAATTTGATAATTCAGTTATTTTCTATGGGATACTGCTAAATCTGTAATTACAGAAAGGTTAAAAGGATTCAAGCAACCCAGCACCTTAATTTCTATAATGTTTAAAATAGAAACAGAGGCTTAAATACAATTTCCTAAGGTCCTTAAATGGGAAGTAAAATTTAGGGCGCACAGATGTCTATAAGAAACTGTTTTTGAAATGCTACTTGAACTACAAGGACAGATGCATTTCTTTCCATGAAACTAATTTGAAGTTTATTCTAATAAATACTATTTCACTGATAGAAGTTCAATGTAGTAACACATACAATTAACATTACCAATTTTACAGAATCCTTGGTGTGTTTTCTAGTAGACTCCATCAAAAAAAGACCATTTTAAGACAATAACTCTATTTTACCTTAACCTTAAATAAATAAATAAAAAAAAATCTTACATGTTTATTTGTCAGAACACTGGTTTCTTAACAAAGTGAAATGATTGTGCATATTCAGGACTTGCAAATACTTGCTGAGCTATCTGCACCAAAATAACCCAACCAGTTAATGAAGAAAAATACAAAAACAAAAACCAAAACCAATCAATAAAAAAAAAGATTTGTGTTGCAAATGTTTTGAGTTGGCTCTCAAAAACAAACAAGAAAGGCCTAATACACATGCACACAAAGCAAGATTCTTCAAATGTTCCCTTAGCCTTCACAGTAAATGATTTTGCAAGTGAAAACAGCTTTCTGTTTTACAAAATGGAAAGTTGCCTCATCAAACTGAAGGTCAGAACAGTGATTCATCTTCCTAAGGCGGAGTCACATTGAAGAGACCTTGAAGGAGTCAAGTAGTTACTTACAGGCATTTGAAAGAAAAAAGAAAAATCACATAAATGAATATTGTCTGAAAAATAAGTACCAATTGTCTGTCTGGTTTTGGAGCTATTGTGCCTTCTGCAGTGTATCACTAAGATGGGTGATTATAGCAAATTATTGTAAAAGACAATCTAGGGAAGTTTTGAGAGAGACATTGATTGGTTAGTAAGTGCACAAAAGATGAGGAAAAGACAGAAAATGAATAGCAATAAAGAGAGAGAATGCATGAAAAAAAGAATAAACTGAAGACAGACAAAGAAGGTCCTAAGGTTACTTTTGTTTCACATTAATCCTTAGAAGTGACTCTAAGACATCCTTTTGGCCTAGGAACACACTTTTTGTTCTCTAGTTACAAGTGAAAAAACACTCTTTCCTTCTCCTGTGATTTGGTCTCTGCAAACAGTAGTGCTGAACAAAACTCCCAGTCAAATCAGTGGAAAGAGTCCCGGTGGCTGCAGGGAAAGTCCTTGTGCATCCATTAAGCAGGTGGCCTTTTTGCAGACCCTCTGTGTTTGTATCTATGAACCCCATGGAAACAAACAGAAGGAGACATGTAGTGGGAATTATCACCTGTGTCCAGAGAGCAGAGGCACCAAAGAGTAATTGAAGGATGATCAATTTGCACAAAGTCAGGTCATGGCATCTCTATGGTGGGACACATTTGGACACGATGTGTAGGGAGCTCAGCCTCAGGCCTGGTTCCTAACACAGCCTTTCAGATTCCTTTGCATATTACTAATCAGCAAGGCAGAATAAGGTTTGTAGATGCTCCAGCTTAGGGCCATGGCTGCTGGTGTAAGAGACAAAAGTCATTCATTCTTTTACAGTGCCAATATATATGGACAATGGCAGCTCTATAACCCTTGCTACCCTTGCTTCTGCAAAAGAACTGCTACCAAAATATTTGTTGAAAAGTAGTTGAAAATCTTCTGGTTTTGATAGGAAGGTTTAAGATTAATAGCTTCTTAATTGTAAGAATTTTCCTGCATTTATATTCCTTTGTGAAACTTCACTTTCACTGTCTTCATCTTTTCTCATGTCCCTTTTTGCACCATCACATTTCATATTCTTATTTACTAAACTAATAACTTTGTGATGGTCTTTATACCACAGGGTTTCACTGAAATTTTACAGGAGACTGGTTTTAATCAATTTAACCTGAATTGAACTGGCTTCTGGCTTGTACCCATTACATGTAAGTTTCATTAGAGTGAGAAGAGTATGGTCAGCAGAGAAGGGCATAATCCCTTAAAACAGACTGAATGTGAAAGAAGCAGCATTATTTTCCACCTCTCCTTAAAATAATAATTTTTTTAAAGTACATTTCTTGCAAATATTTTTTTACCATTTACTTAAAAATTAACCTAAGTAAACTAACCATATTTTCTAAACTAACCACATTACTTGCATATGTATTTAGCTTACAGAATTTTCAGAGTAGCAATTGCGTTTTCACCAAAAAAAAAATTATATTACTTAGTACAATAAGGATGGCACCACCTAGCAAAGTTTTGATAGAATTGGATGCTACAGAATACATTTAATCATGAACTACTTCATAACATAGCAAAGATGTCAACTTTTGTATTGTTGGCTACAGAAAAGCAACTAGTTTATGCAATGCACATGATAGGATATATGACTATATGCACAATGTATTCAAACACCACTGTGTCCCACATATAATGCGATATACCAATTTTCAAAAAAAACATAGCAACTCTAAGTAAATTTTGACTAGATTAATTGTATATGTTATGGTATAGCCTGAAGACACACCTAAATGGGAGTTTCTTTATTCCCTCTCTTTCACAGAAGAAAACATTGCACTCAAGGGCTTCCAAGGTAAGAAAGGAATGATGCAAAGCACCAAGGGAAGAAAAAGCCTAGAGACTGAGAGGTGAAAGAAAGATATTTCTCTGTATTATGAATATTTTTGTTGCCAGCAGTTAAAAACATTTGCTGTTCCAAAGTAGGGAGTAAAGTCAGAAATATATTCCTGAATTTTGAAATATCTTGACTTAATTGCAATAGCATATATATGTTTATATATATATATATATATGACTTTAAAGTTGTTTCAAACTTTTTAAGTGATGAAAGCAGAGTAACTGTAAGATTTAAGAACTTTGATTCTGTCAGATCCCCTGATAAACATTGGTGTACATTGCAGATAACTTGTGCTCATAAACTATCCATACTTTTCAAAACTAATTTCTCCTTACCCATAACTGATGCTTCTTTTCAAACCATGTTTCAGTCATAGTGAATTCTAATATTTTCTTCAGTTTCAAAGTGTATAGCACGTACAAGAGCTAATGAAACTCTTTTGTATAGTAAACAAGCTAGAGTAAATTGAATAAAATAGGATAAAATACATCTAAAACACTCTTGACACATGCCAGAGAACGAGCATTTGCACGGCATACTGACACCACTCTGTAAAGGCATTAGAGAAAGTGAAATAATTCACTCTCATGAAGAACTGCAAATGAAAACATTGTGAAATCAAATCATTGTTCTTACAGTTTTAATACTTAAATCTCATTCAGCCACAGACGTGTCACTGATAATACTGTAAGATTATTTCTGAATCCCTTCAAAATGTAATGTCTGGTGCTATCTCCCATTCATCATACATTTTGCTATTATTACAACATTAAGATCACAAGAGTACTATCTCCAGAACATAATGAGAACTGGTGAAAATTATTTCTTTTTCCACTTTGATATCACCTTTGTTTTAGCACAGATTAATTCTGTGTCATCTGGGAACATAGATAGTTGTGGTACTTCAAGACATGTGTTACCTATGCAGAACTACTTTGACTTTTCAGTATTCTGGTACACGTTATTCCTTCAAAGCTCCCCTCTAAAACATTCCTTGATAAGCCTATTTCCCTTTTAGATACTATTTAACGAATATGAAGCCAGAGTAACAGCCCTGTAAGGCAATGAAAAGGCTGACAGTTGATGTCAAAATGAGGGTGGAGTGTATTCTGAATGTCTGCCCGGTCTACACTTTCCCTATGGGATAATAAAGCAGTTAAAAAAGAGAGCAGTGGAATGGCTACTTAATCAAATTACAGCATATAGAAAAGGTCAAAGCAGTAGAGCACAATGATATAACTCACAGATTATACAAGATATTAAAATTCTGATATGACATTCTTTGGGAAAAAAAAAAAAAGATTATAATAAGAACAGAAAATGGCAGGACATTAATCCATTCCCATGACAACATTTGTACCCAAACTGGAAAAAGTACAACTACAACCTTCATTTAAGTCCTTGCTACAACTGGTTACATGGCTTAATTTCATATACTACATATTGAGTCCCTGTCAACAAGTTCTGCTTATACTTAATGGAACTGTACGAAGGAATGAAATTGAATGACACAAGTTATATTTCTAAGGCCATACATGATTTCATCATATCAGAACCTTCTGTTTCAAAAAGCGATTGCATGCACCCTGTACAAGCCTGAAGAGATACAGACGTAAATTTAAAGAATCTGTCGCAGACATGAACAAGAACACTTGAATGTATGAGTTACACTAATTGTTATTTGTATCTCTAGGACCTAAATTTGTTAGTCAAGATTAAGGAAGCATCATATTTGCTATAGTAGAAGCAAACAAAGAAGTGGTTACCTTCACCCTAAGAGTTTATGGATGTAATGTTAAACATGACATGACGGGCAAGTGGAGCAGATGGCAGTGACAACCGTAAGGACAAAATAAATGCAAGGGCCCAACACCTCGCGAGGAGCCTGATCAAAAGTAGACAGAAACCAGCAGGAAGATTCCCACTGCTTGAATGAGCATCATATCAAGTCTTTAATCACTGTAATTATTTTGATATCATTTATAGGGTTTTGGTTTTGTCACTTGCTAAATGAATAATCCCAACTACACCAGACTCTGGCTCACCCTGGACATTGCCATTCAACACAGTTCTTGTCTATCACAAAAGAAAAATGTTTTGCAAAACAGAGAAAAAAAGAAGTAATGTCTACAGTACATCCTAGGAGTTGCACATATTGCAAGTCCACCTTGACCGAGGCAAACGTGGAAAATATTTTGCATAAGATCATTTCTTTAAAACTTAGAACAGAAGGAAAGAGTGAATTTCAATAATAAATGTACCTAAAACTACTTTGACTTTTAATACACTTAAAATTCTCAGAATAGTTACCCAGGGTATACCCGAAATCCAGCTTTTCATTAACATTAAACCATGTACCTTCATCTTTGACACAGCAGTAGCATTAAAGTTGGTTATAAAATTTCAAGTCAGAAAGGACATAAGCTACAAAGGGACTCCTCTTTTCTGCCAGCATGACAATCCTAATACAAATGTAGATTTTATATTCTATTATCTTTAGTGATTAAAGGTCAGTTTGTTCATACAGACAGTAGTTTCCAAGTGGTTTGAGTTCATGCCCCTACATCATGAAAACTTCCCTATGGGGAAAAAAAGTCATGAATATAACCATAAAGAATATCGTGTTTGATGATGTAACATGCCAGCTTTATCATTTCTTTCCTGTGTATAGAGTCACAGCAGGTGAAAAAGTTATCTGTGTGTTTTGCAGCCAAATCTCAGAGGCAGCATTTCTTGTTCCAGACTTTTTGCTTAGCCCATGACTGAGATTTATTTGGTCTTATTTCTTGTCATCCTCTTTTGTACCTCAGAGCCAAGCAAGCCTGCACTATAGCTCAAATGTTTAGGCTGGCAGCTCCAAAGATACACTCTGTTAATCACTGAACTGTGACTCAGCCTTTAAAAGGATGTACTACTGTGGTATCATATAATTATATTGTCAGGCTATTTTTTTAAGAACTTTTCAGGTTTTTATAGTTTTTAAACATTTAAAACTTTCTTGCTTATGTAGAACATGCAAGAGAGACTGGGAACCTTTATTATAAAAACATCAAATCAAAGTACTTTGTTCTACCCTTGCATCTCTAGTTATTAACAGTATTAGCTGCATAGCATACTCCAGTAACTAGGGTCAGAGCATCAAAGAAATGAATTAGAGAATAATCTAATTTAACAACTGTTTAGATATAAAATGACAAAATCACAGGAAAATTTAGATTGGAAGGGACCTCTGCAGGTCATCTAGTCCAACCTTCTCCTCACAGCAGGGCTAATTTCAAAGGAGGATGCACTTGCTGAGGACCTGAATGAAATATGCATAGGTAGAATCCAGGAGTTCACATTTGCAGGCAAATGTTTAAGCTACAGTCTTAAGACCTCTGTTATGTTCTCTCTGTCCCTATGGATTGTTCGTGGTTTTTTTCAGATGGTAAGTCAACCTCAAAAGCTACCTTAGCTGGTTAAAAATGCTGGTCAGAGTCTGATTACTGTAACAGAGGCTGGAGCTTGATTAGTATGTTTAGTGGCAATTACATTATGCAATATTAACAATACTGATAAAGAAATGCTGTAACAGCTCTCATCATCAGAAATCCCATTCTTAAAACAGATCAGCCTACCAAATTTAAACACCAACAGATTTATCAAATTCACAGAATCATAGAATGGTTTGGGCTGGAAGGGACCTTAAAGATCATGAAATTCAAGCCCCCCTGCCATAGGCAGGGGCACCTCCCACTAGACCAAGAAATTGTATACGTAGATTCAGGTAAACAGCAGTAAAAACACTGTCTGAAAAAAGTAAGTCAAAGTTTTTACTTCAAAGTAGTAGTATCCCATCAATAAACTCAGAAGCATGCATGATTCTTTGACGGATTTTCCCACATCGGCCTAAGAAAGTGATGATGTTGGTTAAAATCTCACAATCATGAAACAACATCCTAGAGAACATTAATTTTGCAGTATATTAACACGTGTAAAAAATTCTTAATGAGCCATTAAGACCTAATTCAACACACATTCAAATGAAAGAGCAAATTTGCATCAGGAGTTTGTTTTTTAATATCTGCAGGTCCCCAGGGGGTCCCATCCCCGGCCTCAGGAGATCTGAAAGCTCTGCCCACCCAGAGCACTGCTTGTAGGGTGGCGATACACAAACTGTTCTCAGGGTTGAAGTACCACTCAAGTGCAGAGACCACACTCATTTATACGCTTCTTATTAAAGGTGCCTAATGAAGTTATAAATGTTCTTACTGGCTAAATCTCACCGTAAGAACTACATTGTTCATGCAGTCAACTGTTTTCCTGTTGTGTAACAAACAGCAGGAAGGCTTCTTTCATTCATCCCTGGCATTATTATTTACATTTCAAAGCCCGCACTACACTGGAATAACGTAACTGCCACAACACGTACTTCTTTCTTTCTGGCAAATTAGAGTTTTGGTACAAAATACATAAGGCTATTGAAGTCAAAAGAGTTATGCCATGGCTAAACTACCCTAGTTATTTTTTGCAATTTGATGTTATTACAACACAAGCTTTATCTTGTCTTTGTGACATGCAGCGCGATGTTCTTTAGAGAAGTAAACTGTATTCGTTACTGTGTTCATTGCAAAATGTTTCAGATGGGACTCTGCTCTCTTTTCCCATTCCATTTTAAATGTCTGATACATATGTCTGAAGGGAAAGACCTCTCTATTTGTAGTGTCTTTGATTCAAAGATATTGCCATCTTCTTCACTGAGGAAGTACTCAAAACATAGTTTATTACTGGGAAGTCTGCAAGCTGAGATGTGTCATATTCCTAGCCAATATGCTAGGCAAAACCCAGCACATAGTATTTGGTGTCTTTTACCACTGAAAGAAGAGAGAATGACCTTGCACAATAGAAGAGAAATACACTTCCAGCATTAACTAAGCCAAAGCTCCTGAGAAGCGTGTGGTGGCATCATAATTTCTTTTCTACCACTAGTATTGATGTGCGCACTGCTGCAGAGAAGGGTAGAAAGAATAGAAAGGCTGGGATTTATGAGTAACAATACAAAAAGATGAAGACAAGCCATTACATGTACACTGTATTATTCAAAATTATATCACAAAATATCAATGGATAATTGCTATATATATAATGTACAGCATTCTGTGCAAATCGTTGACTGTGATCAATTTAAGTCTTGAGAAGCCATACTACGACTAAAGATCATAATAATAAATTTATGTCTCCAAGAGATGAAATGCTGTCAGAAGAAAGGGATATACTGTGATTTTACTTTCTTTGGGAATTTTGTAAGAGATCTCAATGCAGAGAAAAGTTAGGTCTTATGTGGCATATGACAATAAAACTACTTTATAATCTTTTGCTGGATTCTATTATTCCTGCCACATACGAAGACAGGGTGCCTGCTCTGGCACCTGGAGCACCTCCTCCCCCTCCTCCTTCACTGACCTTCACAGACACCTTCACTGGTGTCTGCAGAGTTGTTGCTCTCTCATATTCTCAATCCTCTCTTTTGGTTGCTACCATTACTCCATTATTAGGGTTTTTTTCCCTTTCTTAAGTGTGTTATGACAGAGGTGCTACCACTGTTGCTGATGGACCTAGCCTTGGCCAGTGGCAGGTCCGTCTTGGATGGAGCCAGATGGCACTGACTGTAGCAGCTTCTTGCAGAAGCCACCCCTGGAGCCCCCCCGCTACCAAAATCTTGCCACGCAAACCCAATACAGGGACACATGGTACTGACTCAGCATTAGCAGCCACAGCTGGACATTGGCAACTGGCATGAGGCAACCTCAAGCCACAAGACCTCTTTTTCTGACTCTTCCATTCCAGGAACAGAGGATCCTTTTTACTGAGTGCAATCAAGGGTGACAGAGACTACAGATTTCAGCTCAGACCAGCAGGAAACGTGGCCTGTGTTCACATTGCATCTGGCCTGAGTCTTTCTAAGCAACGGGTTGCATAAGAAGCCAACACACACAGACCCGAGAGACACTGCGTTCATTCAGCGCTGAGCCCCAGGTTTTAACACTGACACATCTCACTCTGGATATCAGATTATAAATGGCAGAAAAGGATTACAAGATCAAATCAACACTTATGGAAACCCATGAGGAGAACCTTGATGATAAGAAGCACCAAGAACCAAGTTTTCTGCCTGTGCTGAGAGAGAACAAGTGAAATCATGGGTAACAGTGCCACGGGAACTGCGGTTCGGTACAGGCTGAAGGACAATATCATCTGCCTGAACTGCAACAAAGCAGAATACATACACTATATGTTGTTCAGAAATTTCCTCTTCAACATGTCCAGTGGGACTATTAAACTATGTACATTGGAAAAGCAACTGAAATAGCATCTCCTCAAGATACAAATTTTAAACTGGAGATTTACAGAGACTCAACAATGGCACAGCACACCCAAAACCAGCATTAGGAATTACCCCCAAAAGGAACAAGTCTCATAATTGAGACTAATTTAGGGTGAAATAAAATCTAATCTGGAACCTTTTTGAGAAAAAGAATAACCATTTTTGTCACCCAGAAGATTCAGAGCTTAACTTTTTTGTTGTTAATTTTAATTATGACTAATTTCAATGAGATTCTAAACATATTCCAGCTCCCTGGTGGGATACCACTATTCTGGCTATTTTTAATACATTTAACATTAAAATAGTGCCTAAATACCAGTCAGGTGACATCATTCTGCCAAATGACAGTAATAATAATTAATAAAGCAGGCTTGCTAATAGTCTATAATTATCAGATGAAGTGATACTGTGTTGCAGAGTTTTCCCTTGAAAAATGAAGGTTGTCATTCTGGAGAAGAACATTCACATGACGTTAGGTGTAGGGATTGTATATTATTCCATGCACAACGGAAAACTCAAGTCTTTTGGACTCTGGCCCACCAAAGCCACAGAAAGATTCAACACTCGATCAGGCAGTGACTCCTAAAAACAGATGATAGAATTTTCTCTCTTTTATCATCACGTAGTTTCCTACATTTTAATACACCTTGCTATGAAGTTTCTCAGACCTGACACTTGGAAACTCTCAAATTCCACTTGTCCCACACAGCCCTTTCCTATCTGGCTGTGTAACAACTCCTAGATTACCCTGAGAGATACAGATCTCTAAAGGAAGACATTTAAGTATTACATGTAAAATTTTTATTGACAACAGAACCAAATGGAAGAAAACAAGCAGATTTATAGCTTATTTTGCCTGATGAACATGTTAATAAAAAGGCATTATTCTGAATTAATTAAGCAAGTGCAAGAGAAAAATTCAGCTCTATGTTCTATATACACTAGAAGTCACAATTTTATTTTGTATATGGCTTATTGTTCCTTCAATTTGCAAAAGTTGAGCAATCAAGAACTCCTTGTATTGGCTTTAATTGCTCCCGTATCCAGCGTGTAAGCACTTACATATTAATTCTTCTGATGCACATTTTAAAAGTGTTGGTTTTCTCATTTTTTAAAGTAGTTAACATAGACCTCACATAAACGTCTTAAGCCATTATCCACCACTGCATTTTTCTTTTTTAACACGTAAAGCTTATTTTATAGCACATATCTGTGCAATTGCCAAAGAGATCTGCTTTTAGATCACTAAATCTTTGTTTAACTCGTATCATTCAGAGATGTTTGATGGTGGGAAAAAAATCTGTGAAAACGGCAAATTCAGTCTAAAAGAATTGGCTCCATTCCTTAACACATAAAAATAGTAGGTTACATATCAGAAAAGTAAACTAATGAACATTTTCCCTGACTATGACCTCCTGTACAGAACACTGAAGTCTGTTGCAGAAGTTTAAATGGTGACCGTACAACTATAACTTTTTATAGCAATATCTGCTATTTTAAACTAATTTGAGTTCACGAAATCCTCTTTTTTGTGCATCGATGACTTTCACTATGATGATGATGATGATGATATGATAACCTGAGTTTTTATAAAAAGTAATTTCTCAGTTATTGTATCAAAAGACAGTAATTACTTTTTCAATAAAGAAAGTGAAAACTATTAGGATGGCAAGAGAGAAATAAATTAGCTTTATACCCTACACTCAATTAAACTATCATAGCAAGAAGGCAATAAATTCAGGTAATTTGACGAAGGAGTAGCATTTTACATAACAAAGTGTTTGAATTTTTCAAAAATACACTGAACTCAAAGAGCAGTATAACTATGCTCGTAACTCATAAGAGCCTATGTGAAAATAGACTTGTAGAATGTACATAAAGTATGTCCATTTGTACATTTCAGCATGTGAATCTGGCACTAAGAGTACACAGAGTTTTCATCAGGGACAGTCTTCTGTGTTCATCTCACCCATTGTCAATTTATGTAAATGGAGTACCACAAATAAAGATACATTTCCTTCATTAAAAAAAATTCCAAAATCTTTTAGGAACTTGCCATAAAGTGGAAGTACTTTTTAATATGATAAAATTTTAGCCATTGTACATTTTGCACATGCAATAAATACAGTTTCCAAGAGTTTCTCTTTTTAAATAGGAATTCAGAATGGGAAGCCTTTTTATGAAATGCCTCTGTACGTATTTTGAAGCAATCCAAATATTTAGTAGATGTATCTTTTTAATGTTTATTTTTCTTTAGGAATTAATCATTCTTTAATTAAGGCTGTTTCTATTACATTCCACATATATCTAAGATTGTTCATAGAAAATATTTTCCCATCTTTCATTTTACCCCAATAATCTCAAAACACAAAGAATTTTAAACTTCAAGCACAGAATCATTGTATGAATCACATCACTACAACGGTCAAAAACACTTGGGCAATTGTAAGCTCTGGAAACTGGGAGCGGTTCCCAGGTCTGCATCTCACATGCCAGCTCTGAATCAAGAGACCTGCATGAAGGCTGTTCCCCTTTGACCAACCACATGACACAACATTTCCACAGGGGAAAAACAGAGAACCCCAAACAAACAAAAAGTCAAATACAGAGACTACAGGCACACAAGGGAGTCTGACAGTGCAGGAAGTCCTGTCCAAACACTGCCTTAGTCACCTTTGGTCCTCCTTAATGACAGATAAATAGGGAGATCCTTCTCTTGTCTTTCTTAACCAAGCTGAACAAGTGCTTGCCTCTCCTTGGATTATTGAAGTGCTACTGGAGTCTAGACTTAACTTCGAGATCTCATGTAAATGTCTGCAGTAAGGTGAAATTAAAATAAATCTTCAGTGTCTTAAAATGAGAGAAAATTTAATTTTGATTCATTTGGTGTTCCTAATTCATTCATCAATTCCCATAAGGCTTCTGTTTAGGACTCTCATCAATTCTACGCCAAGGAGGTTTTATTTATAATTTTCATTTTCCACATTTTTGTGTTGCTTCCCAGATCACAATATGAACAATAACTAAAGAAAATAAAATAGCATAAAGAAAATAAAATAGCGACATTTTTGTAACACGGGCTCAGCCAACACCAACCAAACATAAGAATATTGGAAGAGAAGCGATCAGCCATGAGTTTTGAACAAAGAGACCAAGACTAGAGCAAGATGAGTGTTAGGGTATAACTGCAGTCTTCTAAAATCTAAACCAGAGATTGCAGTCTCTTCTGACTCAGAAAACATTGTCTGTCCTAACTTGATAACCAATGCAAAAAGGAAACCAAGTTCTAGGTGTGTTTAGCTATTGCTATGCAGCACAGCTACAAAAGATACAGGCAATATTTAGTATCTTCAGGCTTTTAGTATCTGATTTTTTTCATGTAGCAACTTTACCTATTGTACTCCAGCATCTAAGGTTCACAGTTTGTGCGCGCCTATTTCGTTTTACTGTTCAGTTCCTTCAGCAGGCATCCAGCAGCACTGAAGCAAGTTAATGAGTCTTACCTCATTATCTCCTCAGGAGCGTTACGTAGCAGAATAATATTTCACATATTAGTGGACCACTGCTAGCGTGACATTTAATGGTAATCAAATATCATATCTTCAGATCTCCAGGGTATGTAGCAAAAATTAATTTTAACTTTCAGAATATTTGAGGTTAGTGTAATTCAAGCAATTAAACAAACTTTCAAGCCTCTTAGCGGAAGAGCAAGAGTAAGATTTTTTAGGCTCAAATTTTGTAATTTAACACATACACTCTGTTTCAGATGCGAATCTGAAGTATTCAAAAGGTAGATTTAAAGCTGATCTTTATTTTCACTAGGTGAATGAGGATGAAGAATGTTCCCATTGTATTTGCATTAGCTATCAAGTACTGTTTTATTTCAGCTTAGTCTCAAAAGGATTCTTACATCACAAACTATCCAACCTATTTCAGCTTAGTCTCAAAAGGATTCTTACATCACAAACTATCCAATCTTAAAGCATGAGGTTAGAAAAATTAACGTGTCTCCCAGAGAAGATTCTTAGGGTTTTATCCCCATATCTTCAATGAAATAATGTTTCATCATATAATTATTTTTTTTCCTCAAAAGACAGTAGTTCCCCATCACATAAATTTCCTGATGATTAGAGAAATAAAGAGGTTTTTCTAAGAGTCAGAGAACAGAATCAGGTTAAATCCTTTTAGATTTTTTTCATAATAAGCCCCACTTATTTGCCTTGCCATCTGAGCTTGTTAAAAGGATGGTCAGTGACTGCAACCATGATTGCTTAATATAGTCAGACATCTAATCTGCCCAGAGCATTCTTTCATCAATCCCTTTAAATATTATTTTCACCTTGTTAAACTTTCAGTGCTCGTGGTTCCTCTGGAAATTGGTACTGCACGAGTCAGCTGCTGGAATTGTATCTCTAACCATTACCAGCCTTGCTTTCCCAGACAACAAAATCTACCAGGTTTTGATTAGGTATTTTTATAGATGTTAACTCCTGGAGAATTTTTGTTCCTGTTTTTAAGAAGTAAAACATAACCCAGGTAGGTTGTATACAGACACGGATAGCCTATCATTACTGTATGCATATATCACGCATTTCAAGTTGAAGACAAAGTCTCAATACATAACAGACTTTACAGTCCTAGGGAAGCATAGGAATTACACCTCTGATGCTATGATCAGAATCAAACGTTACATAGTATATCAAATGCAAGGGAGATAGGATTCAGAAACAAAAATGACACTGCAAGAGAGGCTTTGTTCCCCATAATATTCAACAGCTCTGAAAATTCATTCTTGGAAGAAGAAAGCCCACTAGTGAGGCAGCAGTGTATTTGAAATTCTGAAAAGCAGTAACACCACCATGTATTGTAGTCCTACCTGTTTCAAAAGAAATATTACTGTTAGTACCAAAAATATTACCTCCTTATTTCTTTGATTACTCTGCTTATAGCACACTCCAGCAGTCAAACCAAGCTTTCCTGATTTACTGTGTATTTTACTGAAGAGAACATTTTACCTACTAAAGTAGATATTAAAAATCTAGTATTGAAACTTCTCAGAATTCAACACAAACTCTTCTTACAAAAAAGAAAATTCAATAACAGCTCTGAAATATTATACTATACAGCAAAATCTCCATGTTCGTTTGATATAGATAAGCTAATTAAATATTTACCGTCCTTGTCTTCCTGGTTATTACTAGGGCCTAACACAATGAAACTAGGTTTTAAAATGCTGAATTTTATTCACCATCATAAAATAACTTTACCTAAAAAATATTAAATACATTTTAAGTTGTGAATCAGGCTATTTCTTTTTTTCCTAACTGCCTTTTTTTTTTTTTTAATTCTAAACTAGAAATTTCATGGATTGCAATCATAATCGTGCTGAATTAGTCTGGAGAAAAGGAATGTTCAAAGACCGCTCCTACTATTGTAAGGGTGAAAAGTTCACTCATTTCTCACAATACGAATAGACACATTACTATTCTAGCTTAAATACCCTGTGGTACTGAGAACAACAACAGATCCCACCCTCCCCACTGTTTGAAGTGATGCAGACTGGACTATTTTATTCAAAATTTGATCATGACTGCCAAGTTTCAGCTGCCAAGTTTCAGCCTAGTTAAGACAATCTTAAAACATGCAGAGACTTAAGACATGCAAAGGCATTGGAAATTGGACCTGAGTAGAAAGTAATTACATATCTCCAGTGAAGATAAACATCCATATTACAAAAGAAGATGGAATTAGGTGTGTTGATTAGTCAATAGCATCGAGACCTTTGCAAGTCTCACTCTTAGGCTAACTCTTTACAATTTTAAATGTAGGCAACTTAGATAAAAGACATTTTGAGAGCTCAGTGCTGCAACTTTGAGCAAGCCTCCTTGGGGATCTACTGGCTTTGATACCTAATGCCTACTGAAGCAGTAAATAAATAATATGTATTTAAATCTAGAAATATTTGAATCTGCTGAATAATTTATTTTCGGATTTTTAAGCGCTTCACAAGACCAACGAGAGAGAGAGAGGTTTAAGTCCTTCATGATACTTATCTCCCACCTATAACACTGAAAAGACGACAACCAAAAGACGACGTTCAGTATTAGTGTTGCTGTAACATTTTGCCAAAGCAAGTGATATTTTATTACCTTTGTGGGACCAAACTGAAGCAAGTTTAGATTTTTCAATTTATGTCATATACTCATACACGCACTGAGGTATAGGTGACTTCACACACATAATGCTATTTCACTTACTGAATCAGCTTTTAAATTTTAAGCCTTTAAACCGATACAGGATGAAGCTACAAATAGTCAGTCAGCTTTACAAAGTCAATTGTTATTATGGGGATGGGCCATCCTGAGAGGATTCTTGCAAGTGAATTTGAAAGCAGTGACAGAGACCTGATGAGCAAAACAATGAGCTGTAGTCAGACACCTCTCTCTGCCATGGAAATCCCCAGAGACAAGCCTCCATCTACATGCCAAAAGTGACTGATGAACAATACCTCAATATAGCATAAATCAATCAGCCTATCATAAGCATTCATTACAACAAAATTATTCCAAATTTCCAATGACCAACTGTTTGTATTCATTGCACATAGCACATACAGATGATTTTTTTTTATGAAAGTTTAATAGTTCAGTAATCCTCATTGCCTTTCTAGTTGTTCTGCATTTTTCTAAGCAAAAGGAGCTGGTAAGTGACATTTCCTAACCACAATTATAGTATGTTTAGCAACCATTTGGGCAAAAATGCACATTATGAGCCTCTTATCTAGGCAATTTGGTACACCTAAAATGCTATGAAAAATTTTCTCCGTGATCATGTATTCTCATTTTATATTGTAACCATGAATTACTACTGAAAGCAGTCTTGAGGAATAAGAAAAGTTTTGTATTCTTTCATGCAGCAGCACAGATATTTTGAGGATAATGCCCCTAAGAACATCAGAGAGGCTGAAAAGTAAATTTTAGCAGAGGGAATTTGCACAAAGTCCCTATAGAATCCTAGGGAGAGCCAAAGGAATTTTCTGAGGAAATATTCCTGAAAATGCGGACTTTGTACAGTCTTCTGATGTGTGAGATCTATAAACATTTTTCATGTCTACATGAAAAAATGTGATGCATATTTTTTAAACAAGTTTTAACATAAGTTTATACCATAAAAAAGTACGTAGGTACTATTGAAAGCTATAACTATGTATATACATTCTAGGCCATATGTGGCATTACTGAGATACCATCCTCACTCTCTACATTTCATACTGAATACAGAAGGCAAAGTCCTACTGCAAAAAGGCACATTTTTAGCAACTACTTCCACTATAATAAAGCGTTCCAGTAAGGCATGTACGTCTTCTACATGCGTCCAAAATCTCCATTTTACTTCAAAGCACAGTAATCTTTGGAAGTTCCTATGCCTTTGCCTTTTTTTGCTCACGGTTTTCATTGCATCATCACCTAAATTCACGCCTTACATCATAAATATTCCTGGTAACCTTCTCTCAACTGCAGGAGATGACTGAAGACGTAACCATTTAATCACCAAAGACAACTTTAAAAAATTTTCATTTGGATATGATACTTACACACTCCTCAGATATATTACTTATCTGTACTTAAATGACAGGTTTACTTGTTCTGTAACAAGTTTACTTATATGGGCTCAATATAATACTGTGTGCTAATTCACAGATTCTATCTAGCTTCATACACATCCTACATGTACACTAGCTATATTCTAGGCATTAAAAAAATAAACTGAGTACTGTGAAATACTGTAGTTTGCAACAAAAGGGTTAGGGGTTTGCAGTTATCCAGCCCATATATAAAAAAGCTCACAAATTCAAGGACAGAGCATCAGTTTTAACTGCCAACAAAGTAAACAATAAAACCACTCCAATAAGTTCCAAAATGCACAAATGGATTTTGTCCCATTCAACCTAAATGGCCCTGCACTTACTGGAATACTAAGCAATTCACCCTTTTTCTCATTATGTGTCTTGGGGAAACGTGGTGAATTAGTGATTTATTATTTGATTGCCCAGGACACCCATCAGGTAGCTGGACCTTGACTCACATAGCAGGATTGCTGAGAAATCAAAGTTTGAACTTGCATCTGCTTTTAATATAAAAATGCAGCTTTTAAAATTGGAATTTAGCAAAAAAACAACAAAGTTTCTCAATAAGAGATTAATTATATGGTAAGTCAGGGAAGAAATAAAGAAGAATTAATTAGACCTGAATAAACTAGAGGATTTTTTTTTAATTGAACATATAATTCTACACCACTGCCCATTACCACAAACATCTTCCGTTATATTCAACAGCAATAGTAATGTCCTATTCATGGAGTCTACTTTTCAGGGTGACATTATGTAAATAGAGTAACTTACAAAATAATGGTAATTCTAATTTAAGAAGCAGAGGGGAACAATAACTTTACACCAGAATTGGAATGCAGTTACTGTGATGCAGCTCCACCAAACTGAGAACAATTATTTTAGATTTATGCCATTCTACTAGAGCAGAATCTAGTTACATTTATTACAACAGGTTACACAATGTGTTTGGAGACACTGGAGCCTTGTGCATTACTAAGTTCAAAATCAAAATGTGCATGAGCTATCCACAATGTAACTTCAAATTGGATTTACCCCCCTCTGGCAGGTATCTATCATTTCAAACAATTTAAGGAACACTTACCATTCATTCTGCTTCAAGAACTAGACTGCCAGCCTCCACCGAGTTCGCTTGTCACTGTGACCAAATGCAACTCATCAACGTCAAGGCCATAAGACAGGAACGCAGGAAATTTGCTTGAAATTCTCTTTCTTATCTTGTAAATAGACAACTCTACAATATTTATAAGTTTATTATTTCTATTTATCACATGTATTAATTTAAATAGATACATAATGAAACAGAATACGGATGATGATTTAAACTTGAAACAGATGCCCACTTGAATTCAAGATTTTGATTAGGGTACCCAAGTTAGAAGCTTCTTCACACATGGGATACAGAGACAAGGACCTCAGAAAGACAGGTCAGAAGACTGTCTCAGTCACCCTCTGGTGACATCGAAGACATGTGTTGCCCCACGGAGAGTATACTGTCCTGAGAGTTACAAGATTCCTAAATTCTGCTGAAGTGATGGAAGTTGGCTGATTTGGGGGCAGAATAAGTTTCTTCTTGGGCTCATATACTGGACAAATCTACTCCTTTTTATTTCTAATGAAGAAACATTGACTGCTGTATAATACACTAGTTATTGCCTAATATGATTAATTACTGAATTGGGGGCAACAGAAATCAACTGTTTAAGCATTTATTTCAATCCCAAATAATTCAAAGCTAAATAAATATATAATCTTGAGCTCAGACATGCACATACAGGCATCCAAGAATGAACACAGTCATATGATTCTGTTACAAAACTAGATTGAGGACTTCGCATAATATCCTCTTTTGCAGCATTCACACAGACATAGGAGCATACTATGTGGCATACGGAGACATGTAGCCTGTTCAAATGATAAGTTTCCAAAAGAATTGTTTGTGCTTGGAAGATTCTTTCCCCCTCTTTAAGTAACAAAAATGAAAATCAGTACTTTGCAATAGAAAGATTCACAGAGACAAGCTCGAAAAGGCCAGAGAAGCACTCAATCATCTTCAAATTTGAAAATAGCTTAAGTGACACACGTATTCAAGAGCTTGGAAGGAAATGAAAACCAAAACTAAACAGTCAGGTACTTCAAGCAGTTTAGTGACAATTATGTGGAAATACAAATCTTAAAGTATCATTCACAATTTATGTTTTTATTCTAAGAAGGCTTAATGAGACAGCTTAACTCACAGAAAATAATTTCAAATAGCATTCAAGAAAACAACCAGCATAAACAGCAGACCTTTGACTCTCACATAAAGCAGCAAATCAATAACAGGCTTAGCAAACAGGAAACACGCTTCTTTCCTTCAATTACAGAGCAAGGCCTGCTTTGCAGGGTCAATTTTAGAACAAAAATTCATGTATGCAGTTGTTACGGTGATTATTGCAAACACTCCTTTGTACTGGAAAATAGCCGCTCTATACATACACCGCCTCCCCCACTTAAGTTAGTATTAAAATTAGCATTACAAGTATTAGAACTTCTGCTATTTTACTAATGAAAAACCCAAATCCCCACTTACAAGGAGCAGTCAACAAATAATCTTTTAAAATCAGTAATTACTGCATTTTAGTTAAAAATTACTTGTGATGAAAGACTTTCACTATTCTTTGCAAATACATACTGAAAGATTGACTGATGCCTGTTCCCCTCCCCATTTTCTGTTAAAATAATTACATTTTAAAAATGTTGTGTTTGCATCCAATGGCAATGGTCACTACACACAAAAACTTTGGAATTTACCTTATTTGTCGGGTATAGCACTAACTCAGTATTGACTGTTCCAGTGCCAGATCACACATTTCTTTAACACAGTCCCATCTTCATTGAGGTGTGTCAGTAGTGACACAGGGAGTCAACTCTTCTTATGTGAGGGTACTATTTGCTTTGCCACAATCTCTGTTCACTGTGGGATTATCCTTATTGGTATACAAGCATATTCTTGAGTAGGAGACCATGGAATTTTCTAGGTTGGAAGCGACTTTTAAAATCATCTAGTCCAACCATCAACCTAACCCTGATAAAAAAACATCACTAAGCCATACCACTAAGAACTATGTCAACCTGTCTTTTAAATACCTCAACTACTTCCCTGGGCAATCTGAACCTCCCCTGGTACAACCTGAGGCCATTTCCTCTTGTCCTGTCACCTGTGACTTGGGAGAAGAGACCGACTTCCACCTCTCTGCACCCTCCTTTCAAGTAGTTATAGAGAGCTATAAGGTGTCCCCTCAGCCTCCTTTTCTCCAGGCTGAAAAACCCCAGCTCTCTCAGCTGCTCCTCTTAAGACACGTGCTCCAGACCCCTCACCAGCTTCCTTGCCCTTCTATGGGCCTGGTCCAGCACCTCAATGTCTTTCTTGTGGTAAGGGGCCCAAAACTGGACACAGTACTCGAGGTGAGGACTCACCAGTGCCCAGTCCAGGGGGATGATCGCCTCCTGAGTCCTACTCACCATGCTGTTCCTGATACAGGCCAGGATGCTGGTGGCCTTCTTGGCCACCTTGGCACACTGCTGGCTCATGTTCAGCTGACAGTCGACCAACACCCCCAGGTCCTTTTCTGCCAGGCAGCTCCAGCCACTCTGCCACCAACCTGTAGTGCTGCAGGGGGTTGTGACACAAGTGCAGGACCTGACACTTGACCTCATTGAGCCTCACAACATTGGCCTTGGCCCCTCCATCCAGCCTATCCAGATCCCTCCACAAAGCCTTTCTGCCCTCCAGCAGATCAACACTCCCACCCAACTTGGTGTTGTCTGTGAACTGACTGAGGGTGCACTTGATCCCCTTGTCCAGATCATTTATAAAGATGTTACAAAGAACCGGCTCCAGTACTAAGCCCTGTGGGACACCACTCATGACCAGCCACCAACTGGATTTAACTCCATTCCCCGCCACTCTCTGGGCCTGGCCCTCCAGCCAGTTTTTAACCCAGCAGAGGGTACCCCCATGCAAGCCATGAGCAGCCAGTTTCTCCAGGAGGGTACTGTGGGTGACTGTATCAAAGACCTTACTAAAGTCCAGGTAAACAACATCCACAGCCTTTCCCTCATCCACCAAGAGGGTCACTTTGTCATAGGAGGAGATAAGGTTTCTCCAGGAGGACCTGCCTTTAATGAACCCATGCTGGCTGGTCCTGATCACCCAAGTATCCTTCATGCGCTGCATAATGGTGTGTTCCACTACCTTCCCAGGCACTGAGGTCAGACTGACAGGCCTGTAGTTCCCCAGATCATCCTTCTAACCCTTCTTGTGGATGGGCGTCACATTTGCTAGACACCAGTTGGCTGGGACCTCCCCAGTTTGCCAGGACTGCTGATGAATGATGGAGAGTGGCTCCACAAGCACTTCCACCAGCTCCCTCAGTACCCTCGGTGGATCTCATCTGGCCCCATAGACTTGTCTATGTCCAGAAGATATAAACAAGATTATAAACAAGATCCAGATTACCATATAGTAATCTGTCATCAGTCCCAAGCACCTCTGGCTGATAATGACAAGTACAGCAACATAAGAAGTGATACTTTGGTCTTAGTTCCTGAGAAGAGAGTTGTCTTTTTTGCTGAAGTACTGTCTCAGATCAATGATGCACTCTGTGGTAAAAGGTGGGATATTCAGGGCAGTTTTAAACCTAGTCATTCCGGTATTGACCTATACTTCACCTTGAGACAGCTTTTTGAGAAAGTAACTGAATTTCATAAGCTCTGCACTGCACATTTTATGGATTTCTGGCAGGTTTCTGATTCAGTGTATTGAACAACTTAAGGCATCTGATCAGGTGTCCTTGAAAGGATAGCATTATCGACAGTAGAGCTCTAAAACGGGCTGGAGAGCTGTGTTTGTGTCAACAGCATGCTAGGCTACCTCTACAGCCCTGTGTCCTGTATTATGTTTACACACACAAAGAGAAAGGTTCATTATCAGGCACAATTAAGACAAAAAGTAAGCCTTTGCCATAAATATTAAGCAGCCTACAACTCCAGAGCATGACCAGCTCATTAATAACTGGGGTCCAAATCAAGATTATGCACACATGACTACAATTACTGGATGAAATATATTTACTGTGTACTCAATATTCAGGTGATGCCGTAAGCTACAACTACATTGATAAATAGAAAAAGTTTCTGTCAACAAACTTAAAACACTTGACCTCTGATCATTCATACTGCTTAGTTCTTCACTAAGAAGAACCAATCCAATTTTGACAGGTCCAGTTCCCTCTTTCCAATATAAACCTGCTTCAAATGGCGGTAACCCTAAACAGTATGGGAATGATCAGGCCGTGCCTCTTAGCTTCAGCCATTAGTCCCCAGTCCTCTTCCATTTAGCAGGACAAATCTAGCAGAGGAGAACAGAAGAAACTCATTAAAGGGAGTGGACCCTTACAGAGAAATCGCCGATATTATGTCTGAGTCCCATCACTGTCTATTCTGGATAACATGACACTGATAACATGACACCAAACCATTCCCACACTACAGCTCTACATATCATTTTATTCCACATTACTGAAATCAGGCTGTTCAGGAGTGATGAAGAACTGAGCTGATACATTTTTGTTTCTGACTGTCTGGTAAAATGAAGATAAGCAGCGAGGCTATTGACTGACTTCATGGAGTGATGGCAGCCGATAGTGGATCTTGTTCAATTTTGGTGACTCAGTTTCAGAAATATCCAGCTCAATACATTCTCACTGAGGAATATCACTTCAGTATCCTACCGCATTGTTGCTACAAGGCTTAGTGAAAAATTAATATTATTACTGATAATGTGTAGCCAAATTATTCCAAAACTCTTCCAAAATTTCAGCTATGTATTATTCCATTTATAACCATCAGAGTGCTCCATTTACTATAACCATACATTGGGTTGAGTTTGTTTTGTTTTAGAGCTAAAGGTCCAATCTCTAATTTATTATAAGCAGGATTAAAATACATAAATGCCTAAATATTTTGAAAATCTATGTAATGGATTTTATAGATATCAGACAACTCTACTTTATGCTGACTTTGAAGCACTACTTATATAGATACAAGCCACATAATGCTCACTCTGTGAGCAAATATTTGAAATAAAGCCAATAACACTTAGAAATTACTGAGAGTTTGAAAAAATGAAAACATGTTTTCTTGGGTTTTCAAATCTAATTGGTCTATGAACCAATTTGATTTCAAATAATATTTTCCTTCCAGATTAAGTGATATTACTATTGCTGTTATGTTTACCTCAAATCAGTTCAGAAGTGAAGTGCTCAGCCGGACATTTAACTTTCTGTTTGAGAGTTCATATTACTCTCTTCCCTTGCTCACTCTGCTATTTTAAAATTAGCTCTCTTACACTGAAGTGTATGTGTTTTGGACTGTTGAGATCTTTTGGGAAAGCCTGTCCTATATTTTTGAAGAAAGATAACCAGGTAAACCAGGATAGGAAGAAAGTTCTGCTCTTGGATTAATTGGCTAAAGATCATATACCAAGCACTGGAACAACGTAAATGTTACTTTTGATAGTCAAAAATAGAATTAACTGTAACAAAAAAAAAAAAAAACAACTCAAAAAGCATCATGATAACAAGTAACTGAGCAATAAAGTCATTGTGCATTGTTCCCAAAATGTCAGCTCAATTCTTAGCATCATCAAGTCTTTTCCAATTACCTTAGTTGGTCTAGTAAAATATAGTACCATTTCTTATATATCTTCTTGTACATAGCTTGACTGCAACTTTCTTTTTGTTCCATGTTACCAAAATATTTGCAGTCCATAATATTCAATCTTACATAAAACAAAGAAACTTTTTCTTAGTTTCAAATATATTTTTATATCACAACATTATGACACTAGGCATACTTCTCATTGAATGCCCTAAGTTCAAACAAAACTAAGTTAATATGAAATGCTACATAAAATTTATATAAAATTAAGATTGTTAATTGAAACACCAGCATAACTGGAAAGAGCATTTTAAATTACTCTTAAGATAAAAACTGACATACATTAACGTAAGCAAAGATGATGACAATTTAAACCTATACTGTACAATATTTTTTAAATTGTTCCTGTTCTTTGATTGTTAATTAAATATACCAATCAATGGGCCAAATTCTGAGATCATAACTCAGGAAGCAATGAAGACATCACGCTTTGGCCAAATGATTTAATAACCCAACAATCCAGTTAGTAAAATCTCTGTGTGCATTTAGATTTATAAATTATCAATGGAGAGGTGAAGTAATTTTTGTAGGTACTTGGCTGACACACCGCAAAGCAAAGCAAATAGCGGTAGCACAAAAGCATGTGCTGGTATAGCCAAAGCTTTCTAATTAGGGAATGTTTATTTCCATTAAGGATGAGGCATGAAATTCAGTCAGAGTCTCATCTAATAGGCTATATACTTCCTTTGTTCAAAATGCACTTGTGCACAAGCAGCACTGGGCCACAGTAACTCAAATTCTGGACTAACTTTGCATGTGACAGCCATCGTGTTGCCTGCAACAGTTAAAGAAAAATCATGCCTTCTCAGTCAGAGATCCTCTGCTTTTTCTGTTAATCAGGAACACATTCAGGGAGTTGGGGGAGTAACAGGGAGAACCCAAAGGACTATGTTCCCTTCTGCATTAAGGAATAGACAGTTTTATCTCTTGGAAGGATAAAAAACCCCCATTCCCCTGAAATTCAAACGTATTTTTTTTTTACCAATACACAATTCTGCCTCAGAGACTGAATTCTGATGCTTGAGGTACAGTGGCATAAAGCTTAGAAACTCTAACTTATGACCTTGAAGCAACTGACCCTAAAGGGAATTGTCCAAGTCAGCTGCAGGTAAAGCAGGCAAATCTTACACAAGAAACAACTACCTCAGCTTACAAAAGAGGATGGGATGATCATCCAGCTGCACATCTATTAGTCTGACTTCCTTAACATGTAGAGTTCAGGAAACATTTGAAAGCAAAGTTCAATGGAAGACAAGAAAGTAAACAGAAGATGAGATAGAAGCCAATATGGATTTAGAAAATGTTGATTTCCCAGATAAAGTTGACATCATTTTTGGAGGATAATTGACTTGCTTGATAAAAGAATACAGTAGAAATAATCTCCATGGATTTCAGGATAGTATTTTATAAGGCATTACCTGGGAAATATTTTGAACTATAGGAAGTAGTAATTAATACAGAATTTACC
>JAOTQQ010000079.1:8652899-8697259 GCA_026546715.1 Gallinago undulata | reverse complement strand
GGGGGGAGTTGTTCAGTTTTCAACTGAAGGGCCCATATCCCTGGACTGGGTTGCTGTGAAGCCACAGGATCAAGCAGAGACAGATTTCACCTACCATGTGGCAGCTTGAACAATTCCTGCTGGTGCTCCGTATGGGACTGGTGCACACAGTTTACCAAAACGCTTCCTCAGTATCCTATCGTCCTGCTGAGAAATACTCAGGCGTATTTTGCAGTGTCTGTTATCTAAGAATGCTAACTTTTTTGATGTGTGGATATATCTGCCTTTAAAAATCCAAGGCTGTTCATGATCCTTAAAGATAACTTCAGAATAATGATGTTAGAAACATACTTTCTCCACAGAGTCACAATACTTTGAGCTTCTGCATTTCAATATTTTCTCTTTCACAAATGCAAAAAACTCACATAGCCTAATTTATTCATTAGATACACATTATATGCTACTGTTCAACATTTATTGTGGAATTCTATTTCACCAATAAAACATAACTCCACTTCTTCTGAAATTTGCTTCCGTTAACTTCATAAAAAGATATTTTTCCCCCCCTTCGGGGCTTTTCAAAGTATTTAGACTGTAATTAGCCTCCAAAATAAATTTTAAGTATCAGATACATGCTGAAGGAAGCCAAAGGTACTTCACAATGCAAAGATCACATGTGGAAATTCTGCATAAAAAAAGAGGAGCTTCCCTTTTCGTTACTTTATAGAACGAGTTCAAGTACATATTTCCAAGTCACACACATCTCAGTAAAATTAAATGACTGTATATAAAGCAGTATTGTTTTGTGTCTAGCAAGCAGCGATTACTATTTTATGTAGTACTTGCTAAAAGCTGATATACTGAATAAAACTGATGTTTTAACCTTTCAAGAGACATAAATAATAAGTTTGGTCAAGGACAAAAATCAGACATTTGTTCTAGAAAATCTTTCAAAATCCTAATATCAATATGTTATTGATAAACATACATGGCAGTTTTCAGTGCTTTTAAATAAAAAAAATAATTATATACTAAACATACCAAATAGTCAATAAAACTTGCAAGTAAAATAAGATGACAGTTCTAATAAATTAGAATACCATTATCTGCTTTGGCAAACTTATATAATGGCTTATTTTAATTTCTACATTTTCTCCCCAATATTCTTATTTTGCAATTCAGCAAGCACTACTGCCATCTCCTGATGTTCAGCTGTATCTATATCAAAATACATCTTTATATTTTGTATAAGTGTTGTTAAATCTCTCTAGAACTTAATGTTCAATGACTCAGCCATATGCTGGTAGCATTTTGAAAGCTATTTTTCCTAAGATGCTGACTTTATTTTTGTAACTTCAAAAGGTTTTCTTTCTTTACGAAGAAAATACATCCCATCTCCTGTTTCTTATTTATTGACACTGATGCCATCTGAATGACAATGAGCTTTAGCTTCACATGAAGTCATTTTACCAAAGACCACTCCTTTGGCTGAGGTCAATTTGAAACTTAACACATTTGGTCCTAAAAAAACCTACTGTTTCTCATCTAGACATCAACAATATTCCTTAGCTTTCAAAGCATGAAAAAACCTCTATTTTTGCACTGTAACAAGTACGGAACTTCCCAATTTTTTGAAAGAAAAAGGGGATTATCCAGAAGAAGCAATATGCCGTCTGGAGACGAGATCTTAAAGGTCACCAGGTGGTAATCTCAATCAGACTTGAGGTCCCAATTCACTGTGTCTATTTTGCGGTTTCTCCTTCAGCTTGTCAAGTAATTATATACACAGGAAAATAGAGAAAACAAAGAGAAATAAACTCTTCAGTGGTTAGGAATGTGGCAAATGTGCATAACCAGGATTCAGGTCATTGCTTCAATAAAAACAGATTTTCATTAAGTGGGATGCCTCCTGTAGAAGAAATTCATTAGGCTGTATGTTTTCTACCCATCTGACCTGTCAGCTGGTTGGCTAATACAGGTGAATCTCACAGTTTAAGCAGGAAGGCCAGCCAAGGCCCACAAAACACCTCTTGACAAAAGTTCACTATGCTCTTCCAACACAACATTTATTTCAACAAATTGATACATTCCAAGAAGCATCTAATTATTGTGAGAACTGGTTGGAAATTTTATAGAGATGTAGGTCTGAACCAGAAAAAAAGTAAAAATGTGAAAGCATAGCCCAGAAGATCAGTTCTGCACAAAAATCACATCACTGAGTCACATCTCTCCCTCTGGCAACCAGCCCTGTAAAGGACAGACTATCCCAGGACTCTTAAAGCACTTTGGAAAAGAGGGGAGGAAAGAGAACATTCTGATGAAGGGAAAAAGCTATCAATAGTAAGAAGCATTGACCCCAGTGGAATGCTGGATCTCATCATTGTGTTCCATAGATTTAATTGCATAACTAGTCCTGTAGCCTTCAGCACAACTCCTCATCCGGTTTAAGATTACAATTGTTTACCAAACCTGACTACACACTAAGTCTTCTTAAGGGTCACATCTTTATGGAGTCCTATGTACTAGCCAACCACAACCTAGACTTCAGAAATTCCCAAACCAAACATGGTTTTAACAGATCATAAGACCTGGCTTTGCTTACCACGATTTTACATCAGCCTAAGTTTGGTGAAACTTGCAGAGTGATTGGTAATATGTAAACAGGAATTAGACTTGAAAAGGTACTATAAGATTTAGCTCATCATATTACCAGCAGGGCACACTCGGCAGTTACTGGTTGCATCCTTTTCAAGGTTTGTTTACTTGTACCGTTACTGACTTTTTTTTTTTTTTCCTTTTTCCTGTTATTTTGAGATGAAACAGACACTTCAATATAGCCATGCAGAAAGAAAACAACGGTATCAGCACAAGAGTTGGGCAGAGAGGAACCTGATGAAATTCAACAATGGCAAGTGTAGGGTACTCCACCTGGAGAGGAATAACCCCATGCACCAGTACAGGCTGGGACTAACCGGCTGGAGAGCAGCTCTGTGGAAAAAGACCTGGGAGTCCTGGTGGACAGCAGGATAACCATGAGCCAGCAATTGTGCCCTTGTGGACAAGAAGGCCAAAGGCATCCTGGGGTGCATCAGGAAGATTGTGACCAGCATGTTGACAGAGGTTATCCTCCCCCTCTACTCTGCCCTGGGGAATCCCCATCTGGAGCACTGTGTCCAGTTCTGGGATCCCCAGTTCAAGAAGGACAGAGAACTGCTGGAGAGGGTACAGCAGAGGACTACAAAGATAATTAGGGGCCTATAACATCTCTTTTATGAGGAAAGGCTGAGGGACTTGAGTCTTTTCAGTCTGAAGAAGACTGAGGGGGGATCTGATCAATGCTAATAAATACTTAAAGGATGGGTGTCAAGAGGAAGGGGCCAGTCTTGTTCAGTGGTGCCAAGTGACAGGACAAGAGGTAACAGGCACAAACTTGAACATAGAAAGTTCCATCTAAACACAAGGAGGAACTTCTTTACTTTGAGGGTGGCAGAACACTGGAACAGGCTGTCCAGAGAGGTAGTGGAGTCTGTCTCTGAGGACATTCAAAATCCACCTGGATATGTTCCTGTGCAACCTGCTGTAGGTGGACCTGCTCTGGCAGGGGGGTTGGACGAGATGATCTCCAGAGGTCCCTTCCAATCCCATATCATTTTATGATTCTGTTATTTTATGCTATTGTGGATATCGCAATACCAGAAATACCTCTTTATCTATACCAACTGTATATATATATATGTATATATATATATATATAACTGTACCAACTGTGAGAATTTTGTGGATGTAACTAGAACTGATATCCAGAATATTAAAAATAATTCTTTAAGTATTGGTTTGGTGCAACAACACCGCTTTTAAATACACTCAAATGGAATACTCTTTGGAATAAGGTTTCACTCATTTAACAGAAGAACTTTGTCTACCCAGATAGACCATATTATGCAATCATACATATGTATTACAAATACATTGTTATGTACTAATCTGCAATCAGTAAATTGTGTGATGCCACTTCTCAGTCTAACCAGACTTGGTTTAGATTTTCTTTTTTCATCACAGGCATTCCTGAAGATATTTCACTTTCAACAAATTAAATAACAAACAACATAAATCAGAGCCGATTTGTAAATTAGTGACAAAAAAGTATACCTAGAATCAAGATGTATCAGGATCTACAAGCTGGACAAGTACAACACTCAAGTCGCGTTATTACTCAATATCTCTAGCATGATTTTTTGGCACATATTTTTCTACTTTACTGCTGGCTGATATCCATGTTGAGGTTTTTCTATTAGCACAGCCTATTTCCCCTAGCATTTCAGAGGGCCGCATTCAATTTCCTCTCCAGGAATTTGAGCAGAAAAAGGGATCGGCTCAGCATTCTTAAGTTTTGGAGCTAGTTTCAGCTAGCTATTTCATCATCATCTCCCCCCCTCCCTTTCTTTGAATTACACCGCTGCACTTTTCTTACCCTCCTCCATGACTAAATTGTTTCATTTCCTCCCATAGTCTTTTAATTGACAACCATATTCATCACCTCAAAGGATTCGAATCCAAAGGCATGTCACTCTGATAATAAAAGTCTTAGTTTGTGAGTTAGAAAACTGTGTATTGGGAAAACAAAGAAAGAGGGAAAACAAAGGTAACATATTAGCCCAAGTTCCTACCCAACACTGAAAATGTAAATACCTTTTTTTTTTCCTGCAGTGGATATTTACTTACAGCTAACCAAGTAGAAAAACAAACATCAGCAAAGGATTTCTTTAGCTGTTACAATGCTTCCTAGCACTTAATTCTGAATTATGTTGGTGTAGACAAAGAAGTCTGTTCCTTTTCCATCTAGGCTGGAAAAGGTAAGGTTCCGCTAATTAAAACAGATTCATAATTCTTAGTCTTATACAAGCAATAAGGATCTATACAGGTGATCAAACGCAGGCTGAACTGATCACTGCATGGCCTGAGTCTGTAGAAGTGGCAGAGTCTCCTTGGCAGGTGAAGCATTAAGTGTCTCTTGTCACCACACAGTGCATTAGAAACATGCTCCAGAAATAGCTTGGATGACTGTTGTTTTGTGTGTCGTATTTTTAGAGCTGGCACAAATGCCAGAGAGATGTTGTAGGGAATTCAGATGTGGAAAATTAACAGTTAGTAGTATAATTTCATTACCATCTCCTAAATGCAATGTACTATTAGACTACTAATAAAAACTGGCTTTCGTGATCATTACAAGATGTAGATTAAACAGCTATGGAATCAATATTTTGCACTACCTTCAGTCTTAAAAGGTGTTAATTTAGGACAAGTCCCTTCTCGAAGCACATACTCAAAAAAGAGAACTCAATCACAGGGGATGCACCAGTACTTTCAAAAAAAACCCAAACACTAAAAAAAACCCAAATAAAACACTTTTGTCCAATAACGATTACCCTTTTAAAATACAAATTTATCAACCTAGATGAATGTTTTTGTCATTTTTGAGGTATAGTTTTCATAGCAGTGAGTGCATAGAGAAGGAAGCAGTCTCTCATCGACGGGTTGATCCAATCGTGACCAGAAGTTTACACGAGAAATGAAACGAGCAACATTCAGTGCTGACTTGTTAACTCTTCACATTTTAAGTTTCCTATCTCCAGTCAACATGGAGCAAGAAATGAAGAAGAGCAACTCTTACACCCATAAGTAGCACACTGACTTCAGAGTAATGCACAGTCACTACCTGTCATGTTGTGGGATTTCGTGCTTTTGCTTAATAAAAAAAAAAAAAAATAAGAACTCAATGTAAGTTAAGCCATTTGTCTTTGTATTCACTGCATCTCTATGTATTGTCAGTAATAAGATAGACAGTGAACTGAGGAGCAAAACTGCCACACACATGCTTCACTGAAATGGCTCATTTAGGCAAGAAGAAAACAGTTTGCCTCATTAAATCTACTGGGTATTTCTCTTTGATAAAATCAGG
Organism: Gallinago undulata; assembly: GCA_026546715.1. NCBI lineage: Eukaryota > Metazoa > Chordata > Aves > Charadriiformes > Scolopacidae > Gallinago > Gallinago undulata. Next base: position 8,691,321 of record JAOTQQ010000079.1, on the reverse strand, counting down.
AAAAGGGTGCATTTCAAATTCATTAATATTGAACCTGATTTGATTTTAATCCTCTTAATGACACAAACTATAAAAAGCATTTCTGAATGATAACTTCATAGTTATCCTGTCTTTCATTCCCTACAAGAAATGCTGTACTGTTATTTATTCCAGGCTAAATTAAATTATTTGGTATTATTCACAGGGGTACTTCTTCTCTTTCCAGGTATCAGGTTTATTTTTGTAGTGAATTAGTCAACCAATAGTTTCTCATAATTTTAGATAGGCTCTTATAATCACTGTTACAAACTGCAACGGTGTCTTCTTTCTAAAGATTGATAAAAGACTTATATCGCTGCATGTTTCTTAGCTACCAAGCATCTATATGATTCTCAAGGGCTTAGATATTTGGTGGAAATGTTGTAATTTTAAAATTATGAATTTAATGTTGAGTAAAACTTTTGCAAATAAATTTTCTCGCTTTGGAGTTGTTATTATTATCAGAAATAAAGGATTAATGATAATGACACTCGTATTCATCTTTTGGTGATATTTCCCCTTAACAGATTCGCTCTCTCTTTAAATGACATTTACATGATAGGAATTAAATTAAATTTCAGAGTTTAACAACCAAGCATAAAGGCATAGAGCCGATACGTAGCAAGTTCTTTGCTCAACACTAGGGGTTTTTTTTGTGCATATGATTTGGGCTGATTATTGCACATTCACAAGGAGACTGGCCATGCCCATATGTGACTTCTCCAGGGCACATTCATCAGATGTGTACCACCAATTTAAAAATTAAGTTAGACAAAACAAACATGCATTTGATCTTTTCAAAAATGAAGGACCCACCATTCAAATGCAGCAAAACATTTTGCTCTTGATGCAAAACTCGCTACACTGAATGAGAGTAATCTCACAGGTCTCACTGTGCTTTTGACCAGGGCCTTAAAACCCAGGCTGCCTATTTCTTCATAAACTCCAAGCCCACATCACACTTTTACACATGCCAGCAATCAGACTTGATGACTACAACTTATTTTCTAGATAACATCTGTAAGTAGTTTCCAAATGACTGAACACATTCCCTTTGCTTCTCTGCATAGGTGTGATCTTGCTGCAGTACACCTCAAAACGTACCAAAAATCCTGCCTTGATTGAGAGAGACACTGCACTTCCAGTGCTTTTGCCAAATTAATTCACAATCCCACCTCAGCCAGCTGGGCTTTTCATCTCCTGTGACAAAACCACAATCGCAAGCTAACAGACAGAAATGACCCAACTTAGTACTTTTTGTTTGATTAAAGAATTTATGAATCCTACGTGTTACCTTCATCACTCCCAGAATTTCTGAGCACTGACACAGTCTCTGAGAATTATTCCATCCATTTTAAGAAGATACTGATTCAAGGTTTAGGTTTTATTGGGGGGTAGGGTGTTTTTGGGAGGGGAGCTGGGCGCTTTGTCATGATTTTTTGTTTTGGGGTTGTTTGTGGAAGGTTTCCCTGTCCCGATTCATTTGTGCAGATTCATAGCTGCAAACCAACAGTGCCATCCACTGTTCCTCAGGATAATCATACTCAATGGATTTTTCCCACTGTTAAATAAAGTAAGACACTCAATTTTAGAGCCTCAGTGCTTACAAATACTGGGGTCCTGGTACAGGCCAGAGCTTAATGCTTCTAAAGAAAAAAGCCAAACTGCAATTGTAGAGATTTGTGTGTAGGATAATATAAAATACTGATTGAGTTCTACAGAAAACTTTATGAGCAATTCAGATTTCTCTCCTAAGACTGTAGCTTTTTATTTAAATATACTTTATATAATGGAGTTTTAAAAGGGTTGTAGGATAAGTTCACATCCAAATCACAAATTCTGTCATTGCATCAAATTGCTGTCAGCATGATCAAGTTCTGGAACTGATGCTTCCCTCAGAGCAAGGAAGCTGACCAGCACTAAGCAGGGAAGCTGGGCACAGCATCTGTGCCTGTGCTCAGAAAGATGCTTCAGCAGTACAAAGCTGGGCTGCTTTACAGTCATGTCTCCAATAATCTATACACACCTCTATTGCTGGATGCACAGTTCCTTCTACAACTAATTTTTGTTGATCAAAGAGGGACCCACCATCTTAGGAGAGACATCAGCAATTAGTCATTTACACTGAAATTGGGAAAAAAGGTTAGAATAACATATTCATAACATAGGAAGAAAGAAATAAAGTAGGTCAGTAACAGACAGGAGGTAATGAGATGCAGCACTTTTAGCATGAAATAATTTTTCTATTTGTTTTAGGGATTCTGGCAAATATATCATTCTAGGTAGATTTAAGGAAGTAAGGATGCATGCAACTGCATCTACATGCTCTTCCCCAAAATGAACAGAGTTATTATGTGAATTGTGATCACATAGAAGCTGTAGTTCCAGATTGGCAACTCATGCAATGGGGCCTGTGTACTGCAGGACAAAACATACTGGCGTACACAATCTTGGTGTAAGCTAAGAGACTACAATTAAATACGTACAGATAGATAATAGCTGCCACTTCATTATTACTTTTCCTAAAAGTAGTATCTTCAGTGAATACTGAAACAAATGAGTAAAATCAGAAATTCTGACCCATATAGCTCTAGTTCATGCAAAAATTTAAGTTCCTGAGTGCTTTTCCCTGTTGACTGTTACAGACTTCAACAGCAATTGCTGTATCTCTATGCTGGAACAATAATATGGACCCTCGGCATTCAGCTGTGCATTTCTATAGTGAATACCATTAGAACTATTGCAATATTAAAAAAAATTGCAGCATAATATTTAAAAATAATTTGCTGTTCTAATATAGTTTACTGCTTGTGTACGGCTTGGTGTTTATTTCAAAAACCATATGGTAATAAAGAGCAATATGTTTCTTTATTTGCATTGAAATATTCTTCCTCACTCACGGCACATGGAAATGGAATTATATTTAAAGGTGTTACCTCCAAAATTTGGGGTTTTATCTTATTAATCCTAACAACAAAGCATCTATTTCTGGCAATATCTACCACTCAGACTTGTAGTAAATATGAAATAAGACGCACGTGATTTTCTGTTGATGAATGGAAATATTTTTATCAAAGGTATGTAGTTTGCTTCTTATGTACTAAGACATCAAGATTTAACCTTTCATAATGCATGAAGCTATAAGTAATTTTCATTTAAGCAAAATAAAATTTTCCATACCTCAGTCACATGACTGAGTAACAAGCTATCTGGAATAGCTTGATCATCTGAAGTTTTCCACTATTTATTCCTTTTTCATTGAAATGTAACTCTAATTAGTAAATTACCACCTGTTTATATTTACAAACTGTTTTAACACTTTTCAGTACAGTATTAAATTAATTTGTTCTCAAATACTACTGAAGTCTCACCTTTCAAAACAAACACTGACCTTATCGTTAAACAGGACAGACGATATGCTGATCTTTTAGATGCATTTTTAAATTAGATTAGCTGTCAAATGACCTGCAGTATACCTGGATATTCTTTTGTTGAAAACAACATAGTTGTAAATTGGGGAAAACAATTTGTCATGGTTGTCTTTGGCCAGAGATCAGTCTGAGTTTTCAAAACTGATACTACAGGCTGTAATATAATCTCTGTTTCGCTTCTTAAACAAAATAAGTTTTCTGATGCCATTTCAGGGTCCAGGACCCCATGTTCATCTTTTATATGATAAAATAAGCAAAGAAAGAACACACACTTTTTAAACACCATAAATAAATCTCAGGTCCATAACTGTTACTCAGGAGATAAAAAAAGCTCTTCCCTTAAAAAAAAAAATCTTCAAATACAGCCCCCCTATATCATGAGCTTCAGCTGCAGGAAGGATTTTTCATTTTCTCAAGAAATTTATATTTGGATTGACCTAAACAATATTTTTCCAGTTATGATAAAGAAACATACAATAATATTTCTATAGTACTATACTTCCTGGAGAAATAAAGATAACCCACAACATCTGTAAAGCAGGTACATATGTAATTGACTAAATACAGCTGAGCCTCCCCAAGCTTTTTTGTGAGGACAACCAAAAGGAAGAGACTGCATCACCTAAGGGTTCTGAGGAACTGCGTAGCCCATACCCTTTCCTGGAAATTCAAATAAGTTAAGCCCATTTCAATAGTTCCTCCTAAATACTCCAAAAAGCACACAGAGATGCAATCAAATTTTCATGGTCCATTGTTTAGGAAAAAAACAGGTAACATGGTAAAATACGTATCATTGCAAAGTCACATTCAATTCAGCACAAAGTTCATAAAAACTCTGAATATACCATCTGTCTGTACTTTCAAAGCTAACTAGTAGTGAATGTAAATAAATACGTGCATAAATAACATGAAAATACATAGACAAAGCAGCATCACTGACATCGCATTTTAGAGAATAAGCAATTTCTGACAATTCAATTTCAATTGAAAAATTAGGATTGCAAAGTTTGTGTTGTTCATTATAGCACATAACTTTTCAAATACATTCCACTGAGGTCAAAAATCATGGATGAAAAGTAGTTAAATTAATGCCTGTTGTACTTTTCATGAGTGTTCATAATAAGCAGTATTTTTTAATAATACTTGAAACATCACTATCAACACTAGCTGATAACAAAACTGAATACTTCAATTTTTTATTTTTTTTTAAACAAGATTTCAATTCCCTGGTGCAATTATGGAACTTGAAATGTAATTCTCTTTAGAACTGCAAAGAAATTACAGCAGAGAAACTCTGTTAAGGGTAAAGCTTGATAAAAAGAAACAGCTTCAAAGACCTCTTTTATATTGCTGTTGCCTCATGTCATGTTATATTCTCAGCCTGAGTTGTGTTAATGTCTGTGAAAGGACAATGAGAAAAATCAGAAAGGAAAGAAATCTCTGTAGCTTAGCATTTCAAATAGTCATAGAAAAACATTTGCTGTTGTCCTATTGCAATTTAACATCCTACATTGGGATGTGCCTCTGAAATGCAATAGTCACTTGGTAGGATGTTGACAGAATCATCAGCAATTATCATTTAACTGAACAATGTAAGAAGGCAGAGATAAAACCTAATCTTTAGTCTGATGTCACGCAGTGGGTAATGGAATTTTTTCTTTACATTATTGTTGTGAAAAATTACATCTTATTTTTAACGTTTCACAATAGCAAAAACACTGAGCTTAGAACTTATACTGCAAAGCCACATAAAAAAAAGAAAAACAAAACAAAAAATACCTCAGTTCAACTCTACACATTCATAGACAAGCGATCTAGAGAGATCTGCTTCTGCAGAAAAGCAGTGTACAGCACTATCAGAGATGCATGTAGAAACATAGCTTTGTCACATCAGTCCATGCTTTATGTGGTCAACTCCAACGTGTTTCTCTAATTAGATTTAAACCATTAAACGAAATATAAAGAAAACACTTTAGTTTGAGCTTAAGAAATTACCATTAAAATTCCTGAACATTTATGATTACCTCAAATTAAACACCCAACAAAGCCTTACCGTGCAGGGAAAAAAAAAAAAAGAATTTTCCTTTTGCTAATTACAGATGTGCCAGTTATCTATATTATTGATTTCCTCTGCAAAATAAATGACACTTGGTACTTTTCCAGCGTGTAATTTGGTACCTTAGGTAGCACCCTGGACATAAGGGTTTGATCCCAGCAGGACTGAATTCGGAAGCAAAACCTCAAATTTGAAATGCCTTTTGGGGCAAAATATAAGGAGTATTTATCTGACCAATTACCTTGTTTGAGGACTGTTGCCCCAGTTCTCAGAAGGAAGGTCATCTTGCACCAGACTCAGCTCAGGATCGAAAGGGTAAACGTCCACAAAGTTGAAGCAGGACCAACAGCAACAGTGTGTGTTGCCCTCTCGTTGCACCCAAGGACAAGTGTGAAATTCCTACTGTTTGCCTTTCTGGAGCATAAGGAAGCACCACAGTATTCCAAAAGTCAACAAGTCACAAGCCAAAAACTATCCACTGAGCACTTGCATTGGCAAATCCTATACGGCCTAAACAGCCCAATGCAGAGCAAACAGAGTGAGAAATCTAACTTTTTTTTCCCCCCTCTCTGTTTTTGATTTCTATTAGCCTCCAGTTTTCCACCAGGATGAGAATGATTGATTCATAGAAATCACTTTTGCTACCCTGGAACCTAGCTGCTTCATGCAAGGATTTGCAATCAAGAAATTGTCTTTAAAGTCCTATTGTCTATACCACAAGATGAAGGAGCTTAAGACTGGGTTACTAGATACACCTTTCCTGATTAAGTATTTCCAGCTTATGGAATGACATATGTCCCTGGATAAATGCATTTGTTTGCAACCATCCTAAACTGCTCTTAAACAGTAGTGATTAACATAAGCCTTGTTCTGTTGTTCTGTATCATGTTTATTACTCTTTGAATCAGCAGAAAGAGAGGGAAAAACATAAAAAACATCCTGATTCTGTTTTACCAGTAAATCTCAAGAAAACTAACTTTTACTGTATTTAAACAAAAAAAGCATGATGCAGCTGAAGGCAAGTGAGTTTGTCAGCAAAGAACTGGAATTTGTCTCCATGACTATCTTCAGTGAGCAGCGATGCCTTTCAAACTTACTCCTTATTTCCTCTAAAAATCTGTCTACAGGTTTCCACTTCCAGAAACAAAGCAGACAGACTGACATGGATCACCTTACAAGGTTCTCTGATTTCTTTTCATCTTGGACATTTTTGAGTTTTGAGGGAAAGCTGGGAATTGGAAGGTGTAAAACCAGAATTGTCAGTCCATTCTGTGTGGGAGAAAAAGGACGAAGACTCTTGGAGAGTATGATGTTATTCACTAGAGCTCACCATGCAAAATGGGACATTTCAAACAAGATGAACTTCAAGCTTGCTAGAACTATGTACCATAATTGTCCAATTTTAAACTTAAGTGCATTCCATGAAGTCACAAAGAAATAATAGAGCGCAACAAAAGCCTATGTCAGTCACTAATAATGAAATTACAATACTTATCTCAGTTGCAGAGGAAAAATCATAAGAAAGATTGGATATACCATCATGGGACTGCAGGACTGGAGCTGAAGTTCAGCCTAAAGAGAGTTCTGCGGGACCCTGTGATGACATCTCTGTTCAAAGTGGTACTCTCTCCGCAGCCAATTGCTCAGAGGAATTAACATTTTTGGAAAAATACATTTTTAAAGTGCATGTGTTATGGCCAACACCCCAACTGCTCTACTTTTCAGATGGGAAGTGAAAGGTGGAGCCAGTACTGGAATTACAGATGGCCATAAATATGGACAAGATATTTTATTACACCTTGCACCAGATTAAAGTACTGCCAACTCGGTTAGGCTTATGTTTCTGTAGGGGTTGCACAATGCAACAGGAGATGAACTGGTTAGATTCCTGTAGCTCCTACAGTCTTCTAGTTTTGAGGATTTGTAACCCGTGTAGAACCACTACGAGCATCCCTTCACAGGCATACATTTCTTGAAAACAGCTCTCTGTTACCATTACAGTACAAAGAATATTACGTATTGCAAAGTTGTATATTTATGCTCAAAATTAAAACAAAAAAAGGAGCAATTATCCCAATGACCACTCCACAATTTCCTTGTCACCATCAACTACAGCTAACCACAAAGTTATCTTGGCTCTTATTCTCTCAAAACTTTTTCATCTCACCTGACAATCTCTGCCAAGATGAAAGACTGGGCTACCTTCATTATAGATACAGTAAACTGTAATTGAGGTTTCAGGTGAACATTTTTACTCTGCTTCAGTGCAGAGCCAGCCAGGTCAAACAGAATAACAATAAAGAAAAGAAAAGAAGGAAAAAATATTCTTGTATGAGGTTCCTAAACTGTCACCTAAAACATGAATAACGCTTGACATGCCAGAAGTTCGAATTTCAGTTATGCTTCCGATATGACAGTGTGACAAAATACTTGCTCACACAATTAAAATCAAAGTCAATATTCAGCTATACAGACAGTAACAACATTACAGTCTGTTGATGTAATTTAAAGTTATCTGTGCAGCTCTTAACACATCATATTCCTGTTATTCTTTAGAGTTTTCATCCCTGTTTTCAGCCAATCTTTGCTTTTGCATAATAAAATCTACTATTATTAAATCCCTACTCACCTAGTAGATGTGAGAAAACTATAAGAAGTTAAACGAGTTTAAAAAAAAGCAAAAGAGAAAAAAAACAACAAGATAAATCATTTAACTTTCTTCAGCTCAGTTTTCATGGGAACACTTAAAAGAATGGAGGCTCACAAACCAACAGCTCTAAATAACTGCCTAGTAGTAGCAGACTACTATGACACGCTGCCTGCAACTCTATGCTATAAATTTGCAGCTGATACAGTTAGGTTAATGTGGGAATGCTACTAGGAAAATTTTTTATATGTTCATTTGTGTACAAAGCTCTATTATTTTACCTTTAAACATATAAGAATATATACCTATCTACCCACCAGACAGTGGAATTCCTTCCCCCGTTGTTGACAGGGGAATCCGATAGATTATCTTGTCTGGTACCTCTTTGCAGATATGTTCTATGCAATTAAAAAACCATATATTTTTTAGGAGAATTATAGCAACAGAAGTATTCTTTTATAACAGCTACCTGAAGGACATCTCAGTTTGGGAAAATTGAGTAAATGCTAAGTAACACCGTTATCAATGTGTCTATTCAACTGTCACAAAAGGCCCATTTGATTTTCCTCTGGAATATCTTAAAAATATCACCCAGCACCCTGACAAAGATATTGATTGCTGTGCACATTAGGTAATAAAAAATAGACTAGTAGTAATGTAAGATCAACTTCTCTTTATTTTGGCTTAAAATATTCATAACTGAGTCTGATCTGTTATCCCCTACTGCCCTCTAAACACCCTCCATCTCTCCATGTTTTGTAGTAGTTTACCAGCTACTTAGCAGCTGGTAAAAAACATAGCAGCTAAAAGGAGGTTTCATCTCAACAACAGTTCTGTTCCCCAGTAATGCCATATTATCAGTCACATCCTCAGCTGGTTTAGGTACTTTGACTTAACTGCTTTAGCTGGAGCAACAACTATTGCTCTTGACTGGAGAATCTTGACCCCCTCTGGGAGTCTGATCTACAATATAGAGCTGATGTGTTCTATGCTTTTCATTTGTGGCAAAATAATCTCTGATCTTCAAGAGATTCACATTTGCAGAAGATCAGTAAATGATCAGCATCACATGTTTGTTACATGTTACAGAAATTCACACTGCAGAAATGCAGGAGATGATGATAGATATATCAATCATGGTTATAAACAACATACTAATAAACCCTAAAGCAGTTACTGTAGTTTAAATATGAATGACAACATTTCAGGGCTATTTTCTTTTATTTACTAACATTTTAATTATAGCCTCAATAAAACATTATACTGCAAACAGTAGAAATCTTCCCAGTCTTCAAATTGAAATTCAGCTCCTACACTCCGTTTATCAGAGAAGCAGAAAGGATGGGCACCAAAGAGTTAACCACCTTCCAGCAGTTGCTAGGTAACATACTCTGACATCCCTGCATCCCTGTCCCAGGGTGTTCAACAAAGTCTACCGAAAATCACTATTGCCTCATCTTAAATTTCATTACTCAAGGATGTCCCCCTCTCTTCTCCTTTCAACCATTCCCCCAGCATCCAAAAGATGCCAAACAAGCATCATTCTGGAGTAAAACAGACTTAATCTTCTTGATTTAATCTTTCCTAAAACCCTGCTGGTTTTCTCTTTTCCTTGTACCCAGATCTGCAGCCCTACCTCGTTAGCCTTGCTGTAGTGCCAACAGCGCTGAGAGCTCTTGGGAGCAGGAGCTACAGGAGGTGGCCCCAAAATGCACAACACAAAATAACCTCTGGCCATCACCAGCTGAACCTCTGTTCTCCTTGTGCTCTGCGCTGAGTCTTAATTCCCACCTATTCTCCTCAGCTGGCTTATAACCTAGAGAAAACCATATTTCAGTCATGTACTTCTGGATTTATTGGGTTTTGTGAAATCACTTCCAATGCAATTTGAGAGTCAGGTTTTTTGTGGGGGTTTTGTGGTTTTTTTTTGTTTTGTTTTGTTTTAAAAAAAAAAAAAAAAGAAAAGAAAAAAGAAAAATCACCAGTGCTATCACAGACCAGAATAACTTCAAAGCACAGAAAGCCAATGTCATTTCAACAAAAGCAGAATGGGGGTATTAAATAGCTATTTCTGAATTCTATTACAGAGAAAAGTGAACAACCCACCATTCCTTTTTGTCACTAGGTGAGCTTTCCACACCAAAAATTCAGCTGCTAAATTTCACAGCTCTTCCTCTCTAAGGGCAAATTTCATCTCTAAAAAGAGGTCTTCAAAAGACCGATGATGCTACAGAAGGTTAGGTCTCCCACAGCAGACTAAATATCACTGCTGATATTTTCATCAGCTACAAGTTGATGTGTTTTAAAATATGCTGATTCCAAAATAAAAGCTTTGAGTCTCTCTTGAATTTGAACTGCAGGTGCTGCATAGATAGATGATCACGTAGAGGGCAAATCCAGTGTCTCTCCACATGCACAACATTAGCATACACAGTAGAAGGCGTCCCTTGTTTGCTAGGATACAGAAAAATCACCAGACCACGCAAAATTAAACCCACCAATTTCACTTCTATAATGAACACTCACTGTTCAAATTAACTTCAACAAAAACACGTTTTTGTTAGTCAACAGATCTACAGAAAAGTCAACTTTAAGAAAAAGTACTAGAAAGGACATATCACTATAGACACCCCACTAACTTCTAAAGAATTCAGATGTGCTTTGGTTTGGTTTTTAACTTATATAAGAAACAGAAACATTAGCCTGGAGATAAAGGTTACTGATTTAAAAAAGATTTTTTGGTTTTAACTGATTTCCTCAATTCTCTATTACTAGACGTTTCAAATATTTTTGTTTAATTGAAATACTAACAATGCAATTGCAAGTCTTTAAAAACAATGGCCAATTATTGAAAAATAGTAGGTTGGCTAAGTAGATGATGTTACAATCAAATGAGGAAAACCTAAAACAAAAACCCCAAGTAAAACAAATTGTTATTATTTTTCTAGAGTCTGATTAATAAACAAACACTACCATCTTTCATGACTTCCTCCCTCTGTTGACAAGTCATTGGGCCTTACTGCTTTAAGGCCTTTATCTTTATTGTTAGCAGATGCTGACTGAAGAGGATACTTTAATTCTAATTAAACCATTTTTTAATTCCTACTCTGAGGGCATAAAAGCTTGAGAAACAAAATGATTACTGACTGGTACAGAAGTTCAATCGATACAGCCCGATTCATTCATCATGTTGCTTTATAATCCAAATGGAATACTCATTACATATTACAGAGCAAATAAAACAGCCAGTATGTTACTGTCAGGCTACAAGTGCAACAACACTTATTACTGCTACTCTTGTCTGGAGAAAGGGTTTGGGGGTTTTTTGGTGGCCGTGTTTGCAATTTATGACATGCAAGTATGAAATAATGTTTTCTCTACTAAGGACTATCTTGATAATACCTCTTTATTCACTCAAGACTCCCAAAAAACAAAGTTTGAAATTTAGGCTTTATGTGATCCATTGTTTTTTTTTTTGTTACTGAGTGGGGTTTTGTTTCTGTTTATAAGTTACATTCAAAGTTGTCTCTATGCACAAAGTAGGCTGATGACTGGGACTGTGGATTGCTGAGGGCAGCAAAATGAGCACAACTGCCCACTCTCTCTGTGCCAGATTATTCTTCTTCCCATAAGAGCTCAATTCTCATATCTCTACCCCAGAACAGCATAATCCCTCAGTTTTAGCACCACTGAGCACCTGACAGGAGGTCCTAGATAAGCCTAAATTGTTGAAAACAGGGTATATAAAACTTTATTAAGTTTCATCCCCTGAAGCCACAAATAGATCTAACTAACTTAAAGGCAGCCGAGATGTACCTAAATTCCCCAGATTAACGGTTAAATTACATGTGGGGGCATAGATATTAACTCAGGAAATATCATGCTAAATTTGAGAGGGTTATAGAGTGCCATAAGATCATCAAAGTGAGAGTAAAAAATAAAATACAGCAATTGGAGTGAACCTTCCGTGCTATTGCTCACGCACCACTACATTGATCAGCTCCAAGAGGGAAAGAAATACCTGTTTCTTTTCTCTCTTCTGTGGGCACTCAATCAGAACTGTCCATATATTTGATAAAAAACATGGCCTGCTTTGGGAGGCAGAGAAGAAGATGGTGGACTTGTTACCCCAGTGTCTCAGGGGTAGCAGCAGCAGTTCATAACTGATCACATCTCTTACCAGGAATCAAGTGTGTCAGTTAATGTCAGCAACTTTCTTCTCCTGTATCTCCCCAAGAATCAGCCAGGGTTGACTGTCAGTCCTGGTCACTCCCAAGGAGTCGTCTCTCTCCCCCCCTTTCACAGCCCCCAAACACGGTCCTATTTTCAACCAAGGAGACCTGTCTGCTGCACACAGAGTGGGAGGGAGGGAGCAGGAACTTCACCTGCCCAAATTGACCATGGCTTAAAGTTGGGCAGGTGGGCTAGAAAAGACTAAGCCAGCAAGGAGCCTAATTAAGTCCCAAATAGTAGGCTTTACAAATCACTCCAAGAGAAAACCAAAATCTCTAATGTCTACTGGGAAAGCCTAATTTTTAATTTAATCTGATGCTCTTGAATGATTTCAGGGGGACTCATCTAATTTTGATGTTATAGCAGAAATACTGATACTAGTCCTAATGCCAAAACATAAATGTAGATTAAAAAAAAAAAATCAGAAGGAGATTTAAAATGATAGACCCACAAAGAATCATAGATTTGAGTTACAAGATGATGATTCTTTTATCTATAATTCTTTTTGAGAATTGTGCTGTACTGTTTCAGGCACCGTAAAAGGAGATGATGATAGCCATTGGCCTAAAAAGTTTGCAACCCAGGGAAGCAAACAGGAAGATGGATAGCAGGACACAGTATGTCACTAGAGCAGTTCAGTTGTTTTTTTTTTTTCTTTAAATGTTATATTAGAATGGAACATCCTAATCAGGCTGAAAAACTCATTTTAATGAGTTCTGCAAGAATAAATAAAAACTGACAAAAGCATATATCTCACTAACATTACAGCTACTATAATTATTTTCCCCAAAGGAAAAGATAATTCATCATACGCAGTTTAGTATTTAGTGATTGTTGCATGCATTTAAAATATGTATATATGTATACCTATGCATAAATGTATATGAACGTATTGAATACCTCCATCCCTGGAGGTATTCAAGAGAGGAGCTGACATGGTGCTCAGGGATATGGATTAGGGTTGGGTGGTGTTTTGTGTGATGGTTTTTTGTTTTGTTTTTTTTTTTTTTGTTTTGGTTGGACTAGATGATCTCAAAAGGTCCCTTCCAACCTAGGTGATTCTGTGATATATGTATATATTATTCATGAATGTATATATATATTCAAGTCCCAGTAGCTACTTGCCACCCTGATCATTATTTTTTACAGTCAAATGTAAAAGTCACTTTCTAACAGGTAAGCTGGGCTGGTTAAATAATTTTTTTCCAAGCCTGAAGTACAATATCAACTGTAATGTGCCATTCCCTTTCAAAGATCATATATATTTAGAAAGTTATATGACAAAATATTGCTATGAATAGCTACAAAAATGCTCTAGCAAACAATTTAATTCAGATTAACTAATCAAATTCTGCAGCTCAGGTTTCCATTGGTGATACTTTATTCTACAACTAACTTCAGAGCTTTCAGATGCTCAGAGAGGTGATGTTTCTCAGAACATGCTGATCATTCCCCTTTGAAAAACTCATAATCTAAAGGAAACTCAAATTTAGACTTTCAGGTGCTGAGATATCCCTATTTTGAAAATGCAGGACAGATGTGGTAGTTCAAGGCTTCCTGTTAGTCCACTCTAGAATATTTTCATTCTCACAGGCAATTCTTATTATCCAATTTCAGTGTGCACAAGATTTCTGCACTAAAGATAAAAAGATTTAAAACTTATCTAAAATGGAAAATATTGACAGACTTTTATTTATATTCCTGCTGGAGACCAAAAATATGAGTACGGTAAGCTAGCAAAGCATGTATAAGAGAAAATTCACCACAGGCAAACTTAATAGACATAAGAATAAAGAGGCGTTAGATGTTGCAGAAAAGGAGCAAGCATTTGAATCACATACACATCATGAACCAACTGTACGAGGGAAGAAAAAAATTAACTTGAGTTGCAAAGTCAGCTGGCAGGCTGCAGCACATCAATGAAATTAGAGACACAGCATGGGCAACACAAAGCAACTTTTTGGCTCTACGTGCATTCCCATTGCAACCCAGTCTCGCAACCAGATTTCAGAGCACTTTACAGAATAGGGTGGTGTTAAGAGATATTGCTATAAAATCCTAAACTCTGTTATGAAGAGAGGCTGAGAGCTGGGGTTGTTCAGCCTGGAGAAAAGAAGGCTCCGGGGAGACCTTTCAGCAGCCTTTCAATATCTGAAGGGAGCCTACGGGACACGTGGAGAGGGACCCTTTGTCAGGAAGTGTAGTGACAGAACAAGGGGTAATGGTTTTAAATTGGAAGAGGGGAGATTTAGATTAGACACCAGAAAGAAATTCTTTACAGTGAGGGTGGTGAGGCACTGGAACAGGTTGCCCAGGGAAGCTGTGGCTGCCCCATCCCTGGAGGTGTTCAAGGTCAGGCTGGAGGGGGCTTTGAGCAACCTGCTCGAGTGGGAGATGTCCCTGCCCATGGCAGGGGGGTTGGAATTCAATGATCTTTAAGGTCCCTTCCAACTCTAACTGTTGAAGGAAGTTTCAGAAATACTGAAATCCACAGGGAAATAGATTTGGGTTTTTTCCATCATTTCATGAAGTATCAGTTGAGATAGCACTAATTACTGCTCACACAGCAGATTCCCAAATACCTGCTGGCATGCATTTACATCCCCTGAACTAGTTTCAGTACAAGCAGCAGTTAAATGCCCACCCTTTAAGATTGCCCCATTTAAATCACAACAGGACTACTTGGTTAACATCCTTAACATCTTCTCTGGATCAGGATTTACTGCAGAAAATAAGTGTTAAGTGATTGCCACATATGTCAGCAGAACCAGAAACCAAGAATTCTATTTCACACAAATAATGTTGAGCTTTTTCATTCTGATATTTTCATTCTGAATTAGGAAAAGAGATATAGACAGTTGTATTACAATTCCAGGGGAAAAAAAAAATATTTTAGAGACTGACTAGAGGAAGTACACTAGAAAGTATTTCCAGACTATGCAGCTGGGATTACATTTCCACAGAAATAAAGTCCTTACTCTGCTGAGAATGAAGACTTGAACCTTGACCCCCCCTTGTTACATAGATCACTTTAAGTTATTTATTATGGACCCTCCTGAGTTTTAATTGAACATTTCATTATGAGGAAAAAAAGGATAGAAACTGACATTTCTAAAACAGTTTCATGTTTTTTAAAAAATCATTACTTTTCCTTTGTTGATCAGCTGCAGTTAGCTGCTACTTTGTTCCTTCATGCAAGTGCTACGCAGCTAAATAAGTCCTTAACTAGACAGAGGTTTAAACCTCGAACTGCCTACCTGGTGACAGTGGTCTGCAGTCACAGCCAAGCTGTCAAAATTCCTGATAGTACGCCTCTACAAATCTCCCTATGGCGTATTACTACTCCAGAAATGACAGTCAGTATGTGGTCCATATTTGCAAAAAAAAAAAGTCATACTTCTTTAACTACAATGGTTAAAGGTAACCTATTGCAACTGAGAACACCAAAATTCTGAAACGATATAGAGACAGAAAAGTCGAAAACTGGTGGAATTAGTCAGGCTTTTATCAAGAGCAAGGCAGAAGAATTTCCAAATCTCCAAATATGAAGAGTTTAGAATACTCTTAACACTTAGTTTTGCCTTTTAAAGCCATCCATGACTTCCAAGAACTTAATTTACATTAATCCCGTAAATCACCTGTATTACATGGCAAGTACAAAAGCACTTCGTCTTTCCATTGTGAGTTATTTTTCCCACTCATAAAAATATAAATAAATATTTTTATTTATTTATAAATATATATTGTATGTATAATTATATATATAAATATAGTTACATTGATAATAAAAGTAGAAACATGCCAAACATGTAAATACATTCTTTCATTGATCTCTATGTTATGTAAAACAAATTTTGATTTATATATCACACTTTCTGCAGCAAAAGGAAATCTTCTGCTATCTGCTGTCACTAACTCTAAAAAGTTACTAATATTACCACTTTGAGCAAATGGAGATTACTTTAATTAAGCAATGCTTACTGCTGTCACTTCCTAAGATATACCTAGAGATTATCTAAGAGCCCAGGCCATTCTAAAATGCACTGTATTACCCAACACAGTTCATTAGAACAATCTAGAACCTTCTCAAGTCTGGCACTTATTTAATTCTGAATACAAACATTTCTCAAAAGCTATGGGTTTGGGAGAGGAAAACAAAAAAATGAAAGTGCCAGGTTGTTCTCAGAGTGGCTCTAGTCAAGGAAGCACCAAAACTATGATTTTCCATGACCCAGTGGCATCCTTCTTCAAACCCTCCACGAGACTTGAGTCAAAAAGAAGCTGTAAGTGTAGAATATTGAAGGCTGAAGGTTGTTTGGACTCGTCTAGATTTTCCCTACTGAAAAAAACCAAAACAATAAAAAACTCAGTATGTGAAGCCAGGATAAGTTATTGAAAAGGGAGTGCTCTCTATTTATGCTATTTCTACCTTCAGTTTCTAAATACTCCCCGGAGGAGAGCTCCAAGGGCAGCTATTCATCACTGAGACCCTGGCAGCACGGCTCTTTCACAAAGAATATTTACAGCTGCAGTAATCCATAGACTACATTAAGAAACTCTAATCCGATAATGATTAGCTCCCTTTTTCCTCTGGGTCTCCATAGCCAGATGCCACTAGGGCACCTATTTTAATCATTGTTTCTCTCTACAAAAACCCTGAATTGCTTGTGTTTCTGTACACCATCCTACTCAGCACAGCACAAGGTCACTACTAACTTAACCACAAGTTTTTTACTTTTTTTTCATAAAGTTTGTCCCACTGCCAGTCACAAGCTAGCTCCAGAATTCAAGCTTTTGCATTACAACCTGTTGTTGAAGTTCAGAATAATACATCTGGTACAGCAGCACTTCATTTCAAAACCTGCTTTGAGAAAAATCTTTGTCTTTACTCATTTTTTGCTTTAGCTCCTTTTCCTTGGTTTTCTTTGAATTACTTACTAGGTTGGTTATTAACATAAACTACCTGTAAAAGCATATAATTTTAAGCAAAAAAAAAAAAAAATCCTTTTCACACTACTCAACTAATACAGTTATTTTTTCCTGAGAAACACCAAACAGCACACCTGAAAAACTAGCATGCTTCTTTTTTCCCCAATAATCCTGGTCAAAAAGTCTGTTTTGTTCTTAATAGTGATGCAAGTGTCTTCTTCAAGAATGCACACCAGTCGCTTGCATGCTTATTTTCCTTCGCTTTTATCTCTTATAACTTCAGCTTCAGCATTTACATAAAACCCACTGAGTTCTATTTAGGGGATAATAGTACACAAACTAGTATTTACTGAGCATGAATATAAGGTTCTTAGAAATTTTCTAGGTCATTAGAAACAGAGTTTCATCATTAATTTTTAACATACATATATAGAATACTCAAGTCTTTCTTTTTGTCAGTGACATATATCAACATTTTGTGGCTATAAATTATTGCTACAAAGAGAAAGAAAAACTGAAGGGAACATTTCAACCAAGAGCAAAGTAGTACCCTGTACTGAAGCATCATCTTAAAATTGTCAGTACATGCAAGAAAAACTGTGCAACTAGACTAGTGCCAAGGGCAACCTGTTGTTCCAAACAAGGAGCCTACAGAGTTGCCAACAGGAATTCTCATGAGCTAATCTCTTTTATACAATTATGAAATAAAATCACTTGTAAGTAGGAAGTAATAACCATTTTACACATTTTAGAGTACAGACACATGAAAAAAAAAAAAAAAATCACCCTAACAAGCAAGTTTAGGAACTTTTTCCTTCCTTTCTCAAACAAATTAAGTTTTTCAAGTACCTCAGGTGCACTACATGTAACATTGTCACTGAAGTTTGCTAGTGCTAGTTCACCACATCTTTGAGATACCCGCACTTAACAGAAAAATCACACATTTCATTTTAAATCATAGCTGTATAATTCTGATTTTTTGCATATAGAAGAATTTTCCAAATATGAAGTTTAATTTTACTTAACATTCTTTTGATACTTTGATGGACTATGCATTTGAAATTCAAATGCTAATCCATTTATTTCATAATCCAGTCCACGTTTAAAAGTGTTATTGGTTATTTAGAACAAATTAGCCTTCTGCTATCATTCAACAGGAACCAATTTATCTCATTAAACAGAAATACACATTTCCACCCCCACTTTAACTCTGAAAGTTCAACTAAACATATCAGTCTTCATTTTATTATGATCCTTTGATTTAAACACCATAGATGTTTGGAATATTTAGAACAGGGTCATTCAAAACAAAGCAATGGTATAAATAGACCACATAGATAACAGTCTTTCATACAATTTCAGTATGTACATACTTTAAATCATGCTGAATCAACCCCTTTCTGCCAAATTTAAAAACTAATATCTATTCATATTACAGTGATGATGAAGTGTCTACTTATATCTGAAAACAAATAGTAAAAAGATTTACATATTCATGCACAGAAATGACAGTAAAACACTTCAAGTTAAATATTCCAAGTGCCACACATCTGTCACGCAACAGTTCGCAACCAGGTAATGTTGTTAATGTTCTTGCAAACACTTGTGTATGCAGTATATATTTATAGAGTATACTGAATATGAAGCACCACCTCTGCAGATTAGCATTATGAATAAAATGCATGTATTACACATTTTTAATGCACAACATACATAAGCCCTTTCTGACTTCAGAAGAACAAATCCCACCACAGAACTGCAAAAGACAAGTAAAGACATGTTGTTTTAGCAATGTATTATTAAATCACAAATCACAGCTCACATTAATTTATTTTTTTCTGAGAAATTTCCTACTGAATTCTCAGAGTTTTCTAGTTCCTTAGGCCATATTACAGAAAACACTTGAAAGGATAACATTGATTCCTTCCATGAGTCCCTCATCAGTTGCATGGTCTTGCAGCGCTCACATTAAGTGACTTGTGATAAAACATGAACAACACACAAACAAGTGCAGCTGGTATTTTAAGATCTGGTGCAGTAATTGGATCTGCTTCTTCTATACACCTTGGCCTGTACCAGATAATACATTAAAAAAAAAATAATCTTTGACTGTGGTTTCTGTTTGAGGTTTTCGCATTTGGGGGCACTGGCTTTTGGACTTTTGTATGTTTTTGGTGGGGTTTGGTGGTAGGTGAGGGTTTTTTTGCTTTTTCTGCTTGAAGTTAGATAGCTATTAATGACTTCCATTAAAAAAGCAAACAACACTCCAAATCTATAAGTTACCCTTAAAGATCTTCCTCTTAAAATTCTTTGTAGAAGATGACTGTGTCTATGCTTTCTAAACTATAATTCTTCCTTTCTGATAAGTGTTCTTAAATTAAACTCATTGGAAATTTTTTAGCTTTTTTATGTTTCTCAAAGGACAGTACCTTCAGAAGAAGTGAACAACAGCAGAACTGTGGAAGGAGACCCATGAAAACATTTTCTTCTTCCAAGATTGATACCAATCCAACTACATTCCCTGCTTTTCTTGGGACTGACTTATAGAAATATTTCAAAATAGAAGATGTAGAATGTCAATATGATTTTATATTTTTCAGGCAGATTAGTCATTAAAAATAATTATAAGATAATGCTATTTTATTTCTTTTCACTCCATTTAGAACAGAATTGATAACTATGATTATTGTTAAACCACATACATTGTGTAATACCTGATTCTGAATAGCGTGATCATTTCACTTCAACATTCCAAACAGAGAGCTTTGGCGAGTGTGGGGATTTGATGAGGACTGGGAAGACTGCTGCTTCTCAGAGTGAGGCTAATTTTTTGTTGAGTTTTTCTTTTTTCTTTTTTTTTTTTCCATTTTCATTAAATGCTTTTGAAGGGAAGTAAATAAACCCTCAGCTATTTGATTGCCATTCTAATCAAAGCACAGACAGCTTATGAGAATGTTAATTAAAGCTAGCTACAGATCAACTGACCTGCCTTGAAATGAGTTAAAACACTCATTCGTACTCAAACTGCATTTTTCTTAAACAGTTTCATAAATGTATATATAGTTTTGGCTCCTACACTAAATCAAATACCAGGAGAAAAGCTAATTCTTTCCAGTAAATTACCATACAAAACCCATCTCAAATATGTAACTCTCCTGGTTTGCAAATTTGATTATCTCTTTCCTGAGGTTGAAGGCCGGCATGGAAATACCAGTAGCAACTAGTCATCATTAACAGCACACAGTTATCTTGGAGCATGCAGGCTTATTTACTTAAAATTCTTCAAGTGTGAAAATGAGTCTGAAATGTATTGATTTCCATGCAAATCTAACTGTAAATACTTCAAAATAGTGAATGCATATTAAAACAGAAGCTTAATTATCAAACTGGTGGATTGAGGGTCCATAAGTACGCAAGTAATACAATCAAGTTGAATTTCTCCATCTGTTGTCCGGAATGCAGGAAGAGAATTTTTTTGTATCATAAAAGGGAAGCACAGGGGTTCCAGGGACTCGTTTTGGTCTGGTGCTGCTGTGAGTGTCATTCAGGAGCTGGAACCACAGCTCCACTCCTGGAGAGCATGTATTGATGCCATTTTATCAGAAAGGAATCTAGTTTGAGATCTGAGGACACTCCATACTGGTAAGTGGGAAAATTTGAGTGACACGTCAAAACGCTCCTGTTACAGACTCTGTGCCGGGATTGAGGAAGCAGCTCCAGATTTGGAACAGTGCACTATTCTCCTCCACATTTTCTTTCCCAATTCGCCAACACTTGTTACACAATTTTGTAGCATTCCTCAAGATTCATGTAACTTCTATTTCCACCCAGAAATAAATAGATATAACTAAGAACAGAAAGAAAAGACTAGCTTTTACTAGGCTTGACTTCTGTTTTACTACTTCTGTAGGTTTTTAGCAGTTTCTGTATTGGTCTGTTCATTCCAAGAGCCAGCTTTTTCAAGGTTACAGGTTGATTTTCAAGGAGTGAAGCCAAATTAAAGAGAACTCTAGAGATCAGAAATTTAACAACACCTGGTAATGCTACAAAGCTAGTGTCTTCACCTCACCTCATATAGCATATCAAAACACGAAGTACACCTTTCAAATATAATTTCAGGCTTGTTATCAGCTGCCTTTATTCTGCAGATACTGTTATCTTTTAAGTCTACTGATAATTGCTTCTGACTTGAAAAGACAGCATCACTTCTGATCAATTCTAGTTCTGACATGTTCTGATTTGGAAAAAAAATTTGAAAGAATCTTTCCGACAAAAATGGAAACAGTGTTCACTCATCTTTAGGTTGAGAAGTTGTTATTTAAATAGAGCATTATATACTGTAGAAATCCTCTCTTATGATATAAGAAGAGGAATTAAAAAGACCAGAGATACAGGAAGGAAAGCTTTATCATGAACTTAAAAGACAGTACAAGCGTACTTGAAGTTCAAAGAATGTGAAAGTGTACCTGTGTGGTAGGATATAAATCTGATTCCTTTTTAAGTAAAAACATACTCTTGTAGTTCTCCTGTTGGTCTTTAACTACTTTGAGGGATTTGCATAAAAATTTCATGTATGCAAAATACAAAAACTGTGTTACCAGTGGTCAGTGATATTAATTCCAGTCACAGAAATCAAATCACAAAACTTCGAGGCAGACAGCGCATCCAATTAAATCAAGGTTTGATTTTGTTGTTTAAAAAAGAATAAGTAAAATCAATGAGATCCCAAAGCACTTCACAGTCTTGACTAATGTCTGAAGTTGCAGATGGGAAGAAATAATAATAATTACAATGACAATTATATCAACTTCAGTCACACCAAACCAAGATTTTGCTAGATTAGGTGGGACTTAAGCTCAATGCCTAAGACCTCAGACAAATGCTATACTGCCCATCATGTAAATTGCAACACAGTAGTTTCAATGCTGTGATTATCTGTACTGCAAGATTGACTCTGATTTTGGTATGCTCATACATGCTGCATTAAAAACCCTGCAACAGAAAACATCCTTAAAATGTGAAAAATAGAATACTAAATGTATCGTATATAAAATGCTTTGCATTTTGCTTTATCACCACATAAGCAGGGGGATGGGTTATATTTTAGAAACAGTCCACTCACAGCAGTAAGAAAAGCTCTCTATTTTCTGTTTTGGTTTTAGTTACTGCTTCTAGTAATTTAAGATGACACATAAAAAGAAATGGGAGGCCCAGATCTCTTGTTTATTTCACTGAGAAGTATACAAAACTTCTAACCAAACACAGAGAAGCTTTGCATCAGGCCTCATTTTTTTTAATCATCACTGAACTGCTGATATACATCTAGTTGGTCTTCTGCCAAGACCCTAATAAGTTTCCCCTGTACTGCTGCCTAGCAAGTCCTCCCCATCTTTTGTGCATTTAACTTCACCATTCCAGACACAGTAAACAACTGTGTTTACTGTATTTCTCTTCTTGCTGATTTCAGACTGTGTCACTATTTTATCAAGGTTATTTTATAGTCTTTCTGGTTTCTCAGAAGATACTTCCAATATAAGTGGATTTAGTTCAAATACTACTTGTAACTTTACTAAGCATATTCTCTATTCCACTGGACAGCTTCTTGTGAAAATGCTGAATAGTGCTGTATCCAGAAATCCCTGGGGGACCAAAACTCTCAATTGGCAGATACTATTATAGTAGTTCCTCATACTCTCCTGAGATCTCCTTACAATGATTTAATCTAGATTATATCTGCCAAGTCAACTAATGGCATTGCCATATAGGAAAGTATTAAAGTTGATATATCACATACTGCTTCAACCTTAACCACAAAGGCAGTTACATGTTTGATGTGACAACTTCTTGAACCATCACTGATGATATTTTTTTTAAACCATCTTGTTATTCCCTGTCTGCTTACATATTGATAATTTTAGAATTACCCGAGTGTCTTTCTAGAGATTGAATATCAAGGCTGCTTTAGATACACTTTCCTTAGTTCTTTTGTTCTCCTTTTCACATTGATATTGTTTGCTTTTTTGAATCTTTAGAGATGTCCTTTACCTTTCTTTCCCTCCCCCAACATAATCTGTAGACAATAAAATAATGATTATTGATTCCAAAATTTGTGTTTCCTCCCTTCCTTTCTCTGTGGAAGCTTTCATCAAGAATTGTCGGCTTGAAATTTATTTTATAGAAGTAGAGTTCAACTTCTTTTCCTGCTCACATCTATGTTTTATTCCACTTTTTGGAATTAAATTATAAAGAATCTGGTCATAATTAAACTTTTTTTGTGTGTAAAGACAGCTGTTTTGGTTTTACCAGGCCACTTCTGCAACATCTGCTAATGCCGATGTCCCAGTTTCTTATTTTTTTTTAAATTCTTTTTTAACACAGAAAGGAAAATTTTAAATCAGATGCCCATCTGAGTGTGTAATGGCCTAGCCATCTTTTCTGTAGAATCTGAATCATTACAAAGATATTACAGACAGGGCTGATAAGACTTCCTGCTAAGACACTTCCTATCATAAAGCCCTGCTTTCAGTCGCTTATAACTTTACAAAGCGATGAGACTGAAACGTATGCACTACATCTGCTTCAGTGTGTTTGTAATCTCATTCACAAATAATCCGTTTCCCTGAACAAAATGAAGAAATATGAATCGTGCTATTTATTATTTTTCTTTAAATACTTAATTTCCCCTATTTTGGTCCCTCCTGGTTCCCATGCCTGAGCGGCCTTAACTGCTGCAGAAATACTTTGTGTTACCACCACTGGGGCATGGAAGATGCGCAAGGGGAAAAAGACCTCCAGTTAACCAGTGCTCAGATTGTCCTGAATTAAAGACTAGACCATAACTTTGCAGAATCGCAGTTTGGTTTTATCACCCAGGTTTTCAAATATTTCTTTAAGTGAGAGCACAAAGGCAAGCCCAATACCCAGTGTCAGCAGGTCTGGGCTGGTGCTGGCTCCAGTCTGCCTGGGTAGAAAGGGGAGCAAACATGCTGAGCTCTCCACACTCTGGGACAACTCTCCATAGCCACAGCACTGGAGCATGAAAGCCAGAGACACTGCAATATCAATTTTATGACCATGGAAACTAACATAGAAGCCAGAAGCCCCTAATAAATTTAGTCCAAATTCAGTGTTTTTCAACAAATACCTTGTGTGTCCAAGAAGACAAAAAGGTTGATCAGACTTATACATAAACCCATTTTCTGACTATATCCTCTCTGCTAAATAATACCTGTTCCTTTTTAATAATGCATTAATGGAAACCCAGGAGCGGAGTCACAGACTGTTCTGCTTAGCACACAGGACAAGGCTCCTGGTGCCTTCACAGTGGATCCCCCAACAGATTCAGCCCAGCAGAACAGCAGAGCATCCTGCCAGGAGGCACACCAACACCTGCATCATACTGTATTAACAGTATGTTTACCTGGGATACCTTGCTAATTAGTACCCTCCCCAGACACCCGTCAGGTAACATGATTTTTACACATCTGTAAGTTAATTCAGAGACCCAACACAAAACTCCCCATTAGGGAAGACTACGCATATTGCAACACTCCCAGCAGGCACTCGGATTGGCAGAAAGATGTTGTTACCACCTCCTTTTATAGTAAAACTTCCCTGAAAATTACATTTTACTGTGAATTTTCCTCACAATTCTTTTTCTATGGCAGATCACTTAAAAGGTAATACACAACTCTTCCAGCCTAACAATGTTCACAGCATGAGAAAAGAAATATATAAACTATCTTGCAGACCGACTGCTATAGCTCACCAGTGGGGACAGCCTAAAACCCTTTGAGGTAGTTTCTTTAACCCTACTAATCTTTGTTGCCCAATTCCAGCTGTTAGTCATATGCTGCTGGCTACCTAAGTTTAACAAGCTTCTCTGCATCGACAGAATTATGTCTTGCTCTCTGCAGAATCAGATATAATGAAGTTGCTCATTAAAAATAATGAGCTGCTTTAGTAATGAGCCCTGATCTACAGCTTCAGCCTGTGGAATACCTTATTTTCAATTGAAACGTAATTAGATTCAATTGAGGTCCCCAAGTTGGGATATTAAAGGTAACCGCAAAAATCATACTTAATTATAGAAACAGAATACACTGAGACTTTCAAAGACTCCTGCGTAATACCTATAGTGTTGAAATATTGGTAAATATTAGTTAAAAGAAATTAATAATGCCAGAACTAGAGTAATAGTCCTTAATAGGTTATAGAACTAGTGTTACAAAACTCAAGCCATTACATTTACACCCAATTGCCTAAGGACAATTGTTTACGTACTTAAAGTTAATGGCTTGAAATTCAGCAGTGTTAAGATCAAATGATTTCCATTGACACCAGTAGGAATTGAGGAAGTCTGACACTGATAAAATTCAGGCTATTAATTTATGCACAGAGCTAAAAATTAGTTTTGGTGCCAAGTAGATAAAGTTAAAAATATTCCAGCCGTAGGGTGAAAGCAAAGATCCAGATATAGGTATCAATGCAAGGAGGCAATCTCCAAAGCTGATGTAAAGCAAGCCTATGCCAGTGCCTTTACATGAGGTCAACCATGTAGCACAGCCAAGAAGTGATAGTAATGCACATCTGAGAGTCTCCAAGCTGCTGCCACCAGCATTGCTAAGTGAAAAGGAACTTTGAGTGACAAGTAATAATATTTAAGAGCAGCTAGTTCTTAAAAGAAATAGCTTGGCCTGTCAAGTTACAGCTCCTGCTGACTTCCAAACAGACCTCCAACAACATTCCTCTGGCAAGATCTCTAACACAGTCTCTTCCTTCCCTTTAATAGCTGCTCCATCCATACCCACCATTGCTTGGTATGAAACCAATGTTGCAAAGAGTTTGGAGGTTGCTTGGGGTGGTTTCAGAGGCTTTTTATATTTTGCATGTGTCTCCATTGCTTCTTCAAACAGCCTTTCTCTGTGCAAAACATCAGGGCTGAACACAGCCTTAAAATGCCTTAACATCTGTAAACCTAATTGTAAATATTTGTTTAAATCACAAGACAATGAATTAGTATTTCCAGAGTTAGAAGCCTACCAAATAAAACCTGATCACAAAAGATTACCTCTAATGTCCAAGTGTTTCTGCTGCAATCACCAAAACTGCAAACTATTGTGAAGCATGTTGGTAGATTTTCTATGAAGACTTCAACTCTCCCAACCACTAAGTAATTTTACAATGATCATCCCTCAGTGCTGAATAAGAAGGAAGAAATCTGTTAGTGTGGGCCAATAAATATAATAATAATAATATAATCTTCCTAAATAGTCTCATGGGCAATGGAGAAAAAACGTTCTGCTCTCAAGTGTATTGGTCATTCTTACACTCCACAGTGCCTGCATAACCCAGCTAAGGATATTCAGGAAAAAAAAAACACCAAACAGTAGAAAGGGAAGAGAGGTGGAACATCTGCTTAAGACCATTTCAATAATTTATTCACTTTTCCCCTGGTTTTCAGATTCTCTTGCAAACATTTTAAACCTTTTAATCCACTTTACATATGAGCACAAAAAATGAGCAGGTGTTCAAGTTCATGTACTTTCAGTTTTGACAATCTGTCAAAACACTTAATTTAAAAATGCATATCAGAAATATAAAAAACTGAAGTTTCCAATGAACACAATTGAACATCTATTATGTAGCAATGGAAATAGAGATGAATATAAGACTTAATTCCTATTACTTATGCTGCATAAAGTTAGCAACACATACATAGTTTGATACAGTAGGCAAAAATGTAAGCACCACTAAATACTTTTGCACATTTTAAAAGTGTGATTTTACTTTTTATGCAGCGGGCTTTAATTATGACCTACAAAATGTACAATAATAGAAAATACAATTTTATCCCTTCTTAATCTTAATTTTTCAATCCTCTGCTTTTTAATCATTTGCTTCATTGACCACTTACTTGGTTAATTTCACTGAATTATATTGAGCCACAGAATATTATACTTTTATCAGTGAACTCAGAAAGGTAGCTCATTATAGAACTTTAATAACTTTAAAACAGACTTTTGCTTTAGCCAGGAAAACTTTTAAAATCGTTCTACAACATTTGCCGTGGACTGGGTAGCAAGACCTTGCTGTTTTGCAGTAATTGAAATATTATTTTTTTAAATAGAAATCAGTGTATTGTTACCATCACATACATACTCATTAAAACACAGAATTAAAAAAGCCTCTGATTGTGACCCTTGCGTATCCAAAACTTTTAAGCGTGCTGCAAAATTTTAATGTTTTCATGCATCTCCTTTACTTTTATGTCAGGTTGCAAAGCCAGGTGCCAAGCTCAGCTGCAGCCCTGAGTACAACAGATTATGCATATACCCATCCAATTCCCAGAAAAAGGCATTGAGGAAAGTTTTCAAGATGCCCACTGGCACAAGAAGGATGGGATGTCAGTGAACTTCTTGGGATCCTTGCAATAGAGCTGCACAAAAGACACAGAGGCAAAGCAGCGAAGCAGTGGGAAGCAGAGACAGGTTCCCTGACGTTTTAGGGCAGAAGGAGAAGAGCAGAGACAAAAGAAACCTACAAGTATTGGAATAAGGAAAGGAATTTCAGGCAGCTGAAACAAAAAGCAAGATCTGCGAGGAAAAAAAAGATCAAGTGAGAGACCTTGGAAGAAAATAAAGACTGACAGCGTGTTAGGAAGAGAAAAACAATTCTGTCTTCCCTTGCAAGGAACTAAACAGAGTTTCAGGCTAGAGAAGCAGCAAACAACTGTTTATGCTACAGGCAGCAGGCAAAAATGGAGATTTGAAAGGAAAAGACGAACAAGGAAAAAATAACCAGAAGGTAAAAGCATCTTAAAGAACCTTTTCTCTGCAATTACGGAGCAGCCTCCATGGGGTTCCCAACTGCAGAGCAAGAGACAAGAGCAAGACTCTTGGGAGGAAAGCACATGGGAAAAAATAAAAGATCCAGCAACGCTTAAAGATAAGTAGAATGTGCAAACTTCTTTCTTTTTCCCTCCCTTAGCAATACAGGTACTTGGAAAGAGAACAAAAGAGGATTTCAGTCAATATGTTCACTTTGGGTGGACAGCTATGGAAGTGGAATGCATTGAGGTTACACCATCATCTAGTCTAGAGTTGCGTTTGTACTCGAGTGAAGATACGAACTTGCACACCCACCCTCTTCACTGATCTCATAAATCAACTCCAAGGCTCCAATAAACATTTCTGTTTCTACTGCAGCAACCCTAACCTCCTGTACCACCAGGGAAAGGAGAACCTGCCAGGAACAGACTAACAATCTTAATAGCTTAATTCCACCCTTTCAGTCACCTCTAAATTATTTGATCCTCACAAGGGTTACATACACCTCTAAAAGTAACCTAGAGCAACTTGCTCTTCTCCAAATTTACCATAGCCGGGTTTTCCTAGTTATCGCCAATATCCATTCATTACTCCCCAATATTCATGGAGTTATCCATTCAGGAGGTCAGTTTTCCACTGTTCAAAAAGTCTTTACACAGCCCTAAGGTTTTGCTATTACAAGTATGTGAAACTAAGGATAAACAAATACAGAGGCTCCAGAATAACTGCAGCTTGAAACACCTGCACGTATATTTTATTTTAAAGCTTATATCATAATATACATCACACACTAGCAGGTTGTAACAAATAACTATTAAAAAAATTCAACCATATGAGTTTTCAAGTCACAGTTACAGTTCATATTAAAATTAAATATTCCAAACATTATTGTTAAATAAGACCTAACATAATTCTCAGAAAAATATATTTTATTGTTAAAGAGGACTATTTGGTTTTTAGTTTCATATTTAGTGTTTTCTAGTCCAGTGAGAATTGAAGGAGCTGTAATTGTGTTTTATTTCAACGCTTGTTTCCCTTTTGGCGGACAAACTCCCCCAGTATTAGAAAGCATAAAGTATTAAAACTGTAGGTCACCTTCAAACAGGAAAAAAAATAAAGGGGGAACTTACAAGATGTAATAGAGCAAGGTGCAAAGATCCCAACAGGAGTTCAAAGTTATTTCTGTACGATTCAGCTCAATGCAGTATTGTTTTGTTCTTAGTTCAGGACCTGAAGGCTATATATCCATATTTACTCAGTATTATGCTTAAGGTAATTAGGCTACCTCCCAGCAGGACTCAGGAGCTCAGTCACAGCTTCACTCAGACTGATTTCAGCTCCAAGGTTGGGTTAGTAACTAGCTCAGAAATGTAGGCGCTGCACTCCAAAGCACAGCATGCACAAGCCCAAAGTTTGGCAAGTTTTGAAAAGCAACAGCCCTGGGCTGTTTCTGCTTCCAGTGTCTTCAGTAAGAGCAGACTCAAGCCACTGCAGAACAGTTCCATGCTCCTGACCCCAAAACTTCAGGCCACGGATTTAAGTTCCAGTTGAGAACCACCCAACACAAACATTTCAAGGGAACCAGGACTTGTTTTCAGCCAGATTAAAACACAATTTCTGCTTTCATCAGTTACGTGTATCACAAATACAGAGTTAAAAGCAATTTCTCTTTAAAAAACTTTAAAAAAAAACCCTAAAGAGTCTGTGAAGATCTCATGCATTTATATAAATACGTAAACCTTATCACAGACCTGACAAAAGCAGTGCTAAATTATCAGCTTTCTAGCAAACAGAAGACACAATGCCAATGAAATCCTCAAACTTGTAGCCTTCAGGCAGATTTTGGGTTAAATGTTGAGGAGAGACTAAGCATTTCCTTTTCTGTGAAACCATAGAACACGCTGTCTCCACATTTACATGGTACTAATCTAACTAATCGTTAATAAATAGTTGTTAGAGAAAGGGTCAAACAGAATTATCACTGAATCAAATTCAGATTTGCCTGTGCCTGTTCTATTCAAATTATTTTATGGCATCTCTTCATATTAAAAGCACCCACTAGAAGTAGAATCCTCTTATCCTATCCATCCAGAGTTAAGAGCTATTGGTGACAAAGCAGGTTTTAAGAAGGTGCGACTAGCACGAGAGCACAGGAGAGAAGAGCACTCAAAAACCTGAAGGTTGAAATACGTGTCAAGAGTCCTGACAGGAGCTACAGCCATCCTCTGAAACAGCATCACCAATGCGATTGTGAAAGTGATACAAAACTGAGGGAGGGGAATATTTGGATCTTTCGAGTGGGGTGGCAATTAACTGACTTTTAAAAGGCTCCACTCATTTGTATGCAAGTTTTTTTTGCTTTTGTTACAGAGTTCAGATCTCTGCAAATCATTTATATAACTTCATGCTGCTGACCAATTGCTTGACAAAAACAAAAGCATTTTCAGGAGGATCACACTCCAACAGCACTTTGTTCTTTCTAGCATTTTCTCACTAAATACAGCTGGAGCAGCTTTGTGCTGAGCAGCAGAGACAGGCTTTGGAAACCAGAAGGATACACCAAATTTAGTGGCCCCAACTCTGCGATATTGCGTCGAGAATGCCTATGAGCTAGAGTAAGATCTCAGCATGCAGCACGATGTTCATAGTTCAATATATGCAAATAATTAAAAAAAAAAAAAAAGAGGCCCACTCCAACCCCTGCTGTCATACCTGTGTGATTTCTGACAGCCCATAGTAGTGGATTTTACATCCTTCCCACGTCATCTACTCATGCTTCACAATCCTATTGATGGAAAGTTTCAGAGCACCATATCCAAAGTCTCCCGTACTTAAATTTAATTCCATTAACCTCTGTGTCATCCACAGCATATGTACCTTATTTCTTTCTATGTTGTGTGTCTTAGGACTGGTCTTAGGACCCTTAAAAACTATGACTCTTTCACTGTTTCAAGAACGTTTCTACTTTGGTCTTCACCTGAATTCTCTGTTTCACTGTAACTTCCAGAAAAATTGATGCTCAGAACTGAATGCATACCACTGATGAATATAGCAAGAATCCTTTATGCATCTTACCCAGTACATGCCAATTTACATACTATATTATGCAACATCCAAAAGCTCTCAGAAATTTAATGATTTAATTGCCTGCCTTCCAAAACAGAGCCTCAAATCTATTCTCAACAAATAATAACAAAACGTTATCAACTACAGATACTGTAGCTTGTTGTATGAGTTCATACAGGTTCACATCACAAAGGCTTGCCCCATACTGCTATCAATTTACACCTTCTGTTGTTTTGAAGAGAATAGTAATTGTCAATCCACACTGAAAAACGATTCAGCATTTAGAACAGCATGTAGATCAGTTAATCTGGTAAAGCATTAAAAAAAAAAAATCTTCAAGGGAACCACTCATACTCTTAAAGTTTGTTATGTGTATAAAGACTTTGTTGGAATGATAGCAGGAAGTGTCAAGATATAAAATTAATTTCTACATTTGTTGATGTCATTCTGTGCCTCAGTCAAGTCTCAATTCTAGGACAAAATTTCAAGATACTCATTTTAAAAAGCAAAATGAGCAATTATTTCTGTTGTACAAATATGTTATTAGAGGCTTCGAAACTCTAGCCTCTATACTAGGCTAGATCACAGTAATAGCAGAAGTTGCCTTCAACAGACATGGTGTGCCCATTTACAAACACTGCCAAGTAAGCCATTCTCATCTGTGAAGTTAGAGCAATTTATAGGCAATAGTTATAGCACGTTATAGGCAATTCAC
Source organism: Gallinago undulata (assembly GCA_026546715.1). Lineage (NCBI taxonomy): Eukaryota > Metazoa > Chordata > Aves > Charadriiformes > Scolopacidae > Gallinago > Gallinago undulata. The sequence goes on along the minus strand of JAOTQQ010000079.1, from coordinate 8,659,397 downwards.
TTATTGTCTAATTTTACTTACTCATATACTCAATTATACATATACTCATCACGCTCAATTATATATTAACATAACTTGAAATTCACGTACAAATAGCAGGCATCAAAATCAATAATTCCATTAATAAAGTTAGACCTATAATATGCTTAGTGCAACATCTATTTGTTTAGGTCATCTATTTTATGTTAACAAGAAATTCAGAAGTACTCTATTAGACTTTTTCCCTCCAATTAAATTAGCATAACATGAATACAATTGATATATTAATTAACCAATGTTATTAAAAGCATTTTAAACCAATAAAAAAAACCCCAAACCCTGCATATTCTGAATTTCATGCATACACATTAAGGGAGACCTTCATAACAGAGCCTACCCAGTGTAATCCTACCAGTAGATTCCTAGTACTCATGAAAGGTGGGAGTGTAAAAAAAAAAATAAAAGGCAATTTGCACAGAGGTACAATGATCAAGAATAACTTTAGCACAACTGCAACTTGTGCAGTTCAGTGTGAGCTATACACATACTGGACCCAGCTGCTGACTGTCCCTGCTGCTCCTTTCTCGTAGCCATAGGCCATAGCAACAAGCTTTTCACATTCAGATCATTCATGTAGCCCATTTAAATCTGATTCCCTTTTTAAGTAATAATGGGAAGATGATAAAAATGTTCTTCAGTATATAGATTAAGATTTATTTCTGAAGGCTTAATTTTTCAGTATTATATTTCCAATTTATATTTTTTTAAATCCATCCAATGTTTTTGTTCTAATTGAGCAAATTCAATTAGATTCTGATCGCTGGCAGTTTATTAAGCCTCTTCACTGCTGAATTAAAGAACATATTCCTTTGAGATACTGATATAAAAGTAGATCTATACTTCAACAGCTGTTCTTTCAAATCAGAGCATAAGTTCAGTAACAGGAGAAAAGGCATTTATCATGTAAATAAATCCACAAGAACATCCAGTTAGCACTTAGAGGGGCCACACTGAAGCCAAAAGGTGCTTTTTCAATAATTGTACTACAGTTACACCAAAATAGTCTGTGGTCATTCTTCACACAAAATAACATAGGTACCATTATGCAGCAAATACTTTAGGTCAGATTTCTTCTGGAAGAAAGTATAACCCATCTGCACGCTGGAGCTACAGCTGCTCCCAGGCCTACCTGGGACAGGTGGCACGCTGGGGATGGGGAGGACAGACATGAGCGGTTTTAACGAGCAGAAGGAAGCAGGAAGGTACCCCTGTCATTAGTGCAGGTGTCCATTTGGGAACTGGGTGATGCAGAAGATCAACAAGCAGTAAGACATTCCCTGACAGCACCATGAGAATAAGACTGGTGTTGAAGGGCATTTTGCTGACAGCCTTTTACCTCTGTGGAACAGCAAGGCCCAGACTTCTCCTGTGTTTGTGTCTGAAATACAATTTCATCTCTAAAGCAACTGTATTAGGAAGAAAATTGCTTATGGTGTTTTCCCACAGAGCACACTATGCACTTTGGGTATCAAGCATACAGGGAAGCTGAGCATCCTAACTCAGTCACCCCAGACAGCTTCTGGAAATTTGGGGAGGTTAATCCAGTCTGTGCTGTGCCTACGGATACGGGCTAGTCAAATGAGAGTGGTTGTGTGGTTTTTTTAAACACTATTTTTCTGGGATTCTGATTTCTTCCCACTTCTTCATGCACTACATTCACAATCTCTAATTTCCTCTCACATGGACCTTCTGTCTCTACAAGAGTGCCCCTTTCTCTTCCAAAATTTGGTTGACCCACGTTCTTCTGAGACTAGCCAGTGAGGAACAGCAAGTGCTGATACTCAGCAATAGCTTCTCAACCACAAAAAATAAAAATTCAAGCAAACCACAAACCAAAATCAGAGCCCTAACCAGAGATGTCCAAACTATTTGCGTGACATTCAGCTCAGTAAACTGACATGCTGCCTCAGTTTCTACTGTCTTGAAAGTACTCAAGTTTCACATCACTTTAACACAAGTTTTCCAATAACAGTGCAAGCTACTTTTTCATTTCAAGATATTAGTAGAGCATGCCTTATGTCTTAAATCATATCTGGCTGGACCTGCACTCGGATCTTAGCTGCTGCCACAGAAATTTGGGGACAAGGCTCAGGACATGAGGGCATGCTGATGCTCCAGGCAGGACCTGCCTCACACAGCCACAGCATGAGAAAACCCACATGCTGCCTCTGTACCCACGTTCCCATCCACTGCTGTCCAAGAAAGGAGTTTCCTTGTTGTCATCCTTATTCCTAAGTGGATCTATCAAGGCTGTCCTGCTTCTTTGCCATCAGTGCTTAGCAATAAAATAATTCCCAGTCCAAAGCTTAAATCAAACAAAAATCAAAAATAAATAAGCAACGAATATTTCTTGCTTGACCTGATGGCAAGAAAAATGAAGCTGAAGCAGTCTGTCTTCTTCTCTTGCCACTGGAATAAGCAGTAATAAAGTGATATTCTCCTGATCTTGCCCCTGGGGCTTCAAATTGCATATCTCATAAGGGAAAAGCAAAAGATAATGTATTTTTGGAGATGTGATGAACTATACATTTGCTAAGGATAAATTTTACTAGTCTGACAAAAGCAGAAACATTTCCTGAATAATCATTTATTATATTAACTACTTATTTATTAGCTGCTTATATATAGACAGACTTTATGAGAGCTCTCATATAACATTTTCCTCCTATCCCTATTGTTTGGGGTTTCTTTAGTTGTGTTTTTGTCTTTTTTGTTGTTGTTGGATATCCTGTAAAAATTTGCCCAAAGCTAATAACATTATCCACAGATCCTGGTCATGTTAACCAGAGCTAACACCTGCAACTCCAACCTTCTGACAGGAGACAGGAAATAAAGATATTCCTCTGGTAATGAATGTCACAACCATATTTTGTAGGCTCTCAACACCTTTGTGTTACAGAAAAAATACTGTCCATTAGAGTGAAAATACAGGTTCAGGTATTGTTCTAACCTGAAGAGAACTAATGAACTGAAGTAAAAAATTGCTAACATTAGAAAAAACACCATGATTATCCAGATATTCATCAGTTAATTGCAAACTATTTTAACAAATCATGGCAGTGTAAAATGAGTTCTAGAGAAATTAAACCAAAAACGTACACGACCTTTTCAAGGAACCTCAGTTGTATGTAGACTGAGTGAGTACAGAAAAGCAATTAAGAAACCACACCTAAGAAGCACAATCAGAAAACTCTGTCTTGAGGGCAAGTAAATAAAAATGCTCAGAAGCCACAATTAGAAAGTGTTACCACTGTATTTGGTTCACATGGCAAGGCTTTGGTAGCCACAGATACCACACTTCAAGTGCATTACTTCTAAGGAAATGACATTTTCTTACCAACATCAACTTCAATAGTCACAGATAGAGAGTATTGATCAAAAACACATTACTCTGACACATCAAACATGGCATATGAACATCTCTCAAAAATGAAGACTGTGGCAAATCTACTACTGTCTTGAAAATCACAGTCATACATGCACTCACACGTTCACAAGCAGATTGCACTACAGACAGATGCCTTAGTCTTCAGTTTTAATTTAATGACCTGTTTTTTACTAGCATTTGGAAACATTATCTTGAAAAAGAATTGCAGAGTAGATTTCATTTCAGTATTTTATTATGAATATATCTTACTTTATATTTTTATTGAAGGGAAGCTTCAATTTATTTTTGTCTAAGCCACATTTTAGAAAATAAAGTATTACTGAAAAAAATAGAGGCTTTGATCTTACCTCTAATTTAGCCAAGATTGTTTTTCATGTTTCATTTCTTATAATGCACTGCAAAAGCAGAGAAGCACATCAAGTCATGAAGATGGATTAGAAAGGGGCAAGAAAACCATCTCAGTATCACAAGACTTTTATTTCCCCTTACTGTTCCTAACATGGATGCACACACAAGCAAATTACCCGTTTCCCCAAAACCCATATATCTTCCATATATCTATATAAAACAATTTGCTGTGACCCATGTCAGAAATCAGACTATTCAGCTATACTTTTAGCATGAAGAACTCAAGGTTCATTTTTTGACATGTTCTCTACTTTTATGACATCATATCTGAGCTTTTAGATGAAAAGTTAAACTACAAATATTAATGCTCTGAGCATCTATAATTAAATTAACAATCTTGATTACATCTTTCCTTTTCCCTTAGAAAAAAAAGATAGTGTTCAAGTTGGCTGAACAGACCTGTGCTGTTCACCTCTCCTCTTAGGGGTTTTATTTCCTCCGTTCTCTACAATACACTTAATGCTTTCCAGTTTAACAGCTATTTATTATTTATTATCTGCCTTGGACAGAGGCTCAGCAGCCAGCCATGTCCTGTCCCAGCGAGACTGGCCAGTGCCAGCCCTCTGTTGCTACCTCTTCCCAGCACAGTGATGACAGGGAGAGTCAGAAAGGACTCATGACATTTGTGGGCCAGCCTTCAGGTGAAAAACTGAACCCATAATCATCCAACATAACATGAAGTAATATAAGCGTTGCTGTTTGTTAGGCTGCCCTTGGTATCTGAGATCACGTTTCTGGGGCAGCAACCAGATGCATTGTCCCAGAATAGGAACCACTGTTTTAGTAGAGCTGAGCAATGTCACAGAGTGACACATTCTGCTTAACAGGTTTTGTTTCACCCACCGGGTACATACTCATCACTGCTGGAGGAGTGGTGCCCACCCTGATCCTGGGCTACAACCCCTATACACACACACATTCTTGCTTGGTTGAGGGAAAAAAAAAAAGACACTTTGTCATGCTGAAGTTGAGAAAACTATTAAAAAATATAATATGTAATACGTTTGTTTCAATAATACATAAACACCTGAACCTGCACCATCTTGGCTGCTCAGCCAGAGGCTGGAATGGAGCCCAATAGGTCATTTTTAACTGCACTCCTTCCATTTCAAAGTATTACCAGGCTCGTCAGCGCAGCCTAGTCACTGTGCTGTTTCCTAATAGCCCCAGCTCTACGTGTAACGAAGGTACATCTGCTCTGAAAATGTAATAGCTGGATTCATATAAAATATGATACTTCATCTTTTGTCCTCTCAAAGCATCTTTCAAAAATGTCTCCCAATATGAGAAAAACTTTAAAATTTGAGAATAACTATTTCACTTCTGTCCTCACTTCTCCATTACATTATTTAATTAGTTCTTGCTCACCCAAGCTGTGTATACCACCACTCCAAGCACAAGCTATTCTTTTCAGCTGGGAAACAGAACAGTGCAAACTGGCATCTCCTACAATTTTATTTATGCCTTTTGCATCCCCTTGACTTCATTTTTCAGCTGAAAAACCAGTTATCAGCTTAAAATGAGCTCATAATGAATTCCAAAAAATGTGCAAGCACAAGCCTTACACTGCACTCTGAAATCCTGTGCCTCCTCAAATCCTGAAAACTGGCCTTAATGTTCAAGTGTCTCCCTGCCACTAATTACAAATTTTCTGACAGAAAAGCAGATGTATTACATTTCAGTATTCTTGCTTCTAAATAGCTTTCAAGTGTTTGGGCCACACACTGGTGTTGAATTTGAATGCACTAAATTAGGCCACACATCGGGAAAGACAGATATCTGTAATTCGACAAGGTTCTCATTCTAGATGCACAAAATGCTAAATTAGGAGGGGAAAAAAACCCAAACACATGCAGTGGAGTCAAGGTATAGGGCATAGAAAGTGCAGGTCTTTTGCACAAAGACATCTTCTTAGCTCAAGCAGGTGAGTGGTCTGAAAAGGCTGAACTGACTGAACCCAAGTTGCACCTGCATTCCCTTTCCTCCTATTCCAGCACAGCAGTTTCCCATCAACTCAGGCCCCCAAATTCCTCCTCTCCCTTCCTGCTTCTGAATATCTGCTAGCACACATCTCAATTTCTCTGCTCAAGGCAGTCACCCTTCAGACACAGCATGCAACTGTCAGGATCTGTGCACTAAATGGGAACGGCAAATCAGTTTTTCCAGCAAAAGCAGAGAGTATACCATCTCCCCAGTAAAACTAGTGCATCCAAGAACATGGGGAAGACAACTAAAAGGCACAGCCTCCCTGAATGAAGAATGGAGGAACACAGCATGCAGTTTGTTACCATTTCACTAGTAGATCCTAAAGCAGATAGTGGTTAAAATCAAAGTATAAAATAAGGATGTTCTAGAAAATATGCCTTTAAAGGTAACTGAAGCTGGGGGGGGGGGAATTCAAGTCATCAAATCAGAATTCACTTGTGAGGACTTTGCTTTTACACATTATAGCTGCGGTTCTTATCCTATTTATCAGTAAAATATTCAATTTAACTCCAGTAGAGAAATAAAAATCGGTAGTCCTGTATGTATAGGTAGATATCTACCTTTCAAGTATCCTACTCAACATGTTTGAGGGATCCACTCAAAATAGATTTATATGTGATTTTCTGAAATGATACTCTGGGTCCTCTAATGTTGCCATAATAGATGGTAGTTTTCAA
>JAOTQQ010000079.1:8616462-8652799 GCA_026546715.1 Gallinago undulata | reverse complement strand
TTTCCTTCATCCACCAAGTGAGTCACTTTGTCATAGAAGGAGATCAGGTTTGTCAAGCAGGACCTGCCCCTCGTGAAAATAGATTTATATGTGATTTTCTGAAATGATACTCTGGGTCCTCTAATGTTGCCATAATAGATGGTAGTTTTCAAGAGATTTGAAATGCATGGTTACATTTACAATACATCAAGTTTCCAGGGGCTGTAGAGACTGAAATACATGTTTTTCATTTACTCTGAAATGCAATGTTTTCTAGATTTTGTGTGAGCAAGTTCTGCCTCAGAAATCAACATCTTTCCATCTGCTTGCTTGTTTTAGAGAATAATGATTAATTTGGGCTGGCTTGTTACTATTGAAATTTATGCAGAATTATGATGTTTATCCCATCGCCTGGAGTTGCACGGGCTGTTTGTACACCCTAGTGGAGAAAGGTGGCCAGCGCTCTCTTCCAGAGAAACCCAACCATAAGCAGCTGTTCTATTAAAAAACAGAATATTAGGACTACGATACAAACCACAGAAAGAAGCAAAAGAACCACCGAGACAGACCTGCAATACCAGACCTTTAATATCCAAATTGTGGTGCGTTGATTTATGTGAAATGAGGCCCAAAGTCTGTGGAGTTCCAGAAAAGCGTGCGACTTGAGCAAGCAGCATCAGTCTACGAAACAGTGACAATTTACATTTGAAAGCATGTGTAATTGTTATCCCTTAAATCTCTCTTTCTACAAAGGCTGCAGAAAACGTGCTCTTCAGTATGCAGCAAGTGTGATATTTCTGATCATATTGACAGTATAGTCATTTTTTTCTTCATTAGTGCAGTTTGTTGCTTCATTTGCTCAAAATCCACAGAACATGAAAATAACGTATACTTATGTGAGTACAATAACGTATACTTATTTGAGTAAAATAATCTACCAGTATGTTCCCTGAAAACAGAAGTCCTACATATTTGCATTCCTGTAAAAAAAATAAATACTAACAAGAACTTCACATCAGTAGTCACTAAACTGTTTTCATTCAAACTGAGTTTGAGAACATTTGTTATTCATTACAAAAGAAATACAATGATAGTTTCAAGTTGAAAAAACCCTTTTCTATTCTTTTTCATAAAAATACACAATACAATAACAAGTTCTACAATGGCAATTTTCCTCAGTTCATACACCACTCTGAAGTTAGTTATGTTTTTCCATTTTTTATGTAATTGTTATATTTTTAAACAAACTCAGTCTTGTCCTAATATGTATTTTATAATATTTTAACATTATGATGGTATATGCCTCAGTTTACTCAAACTGAATTGTAACCAAATCCTTGTATTAAGAGAATTAGTTTCATGATAACTGTAATTTTATTCTTTTTTTTGCAATTCCATGTTATTATATTCCTAAGCCTCACCTGCAGTACTCTACTACAGATGTTGTAGTTGATTGCTCTTTATTTTTCTCCTGGGATAGGATATCCCTCAAATCTCAATTTGCTAGAACATCACACCATAAAATAATAATTCATTTGCAACATTTCAGTGTTGACTTTCCTGGTTCCATTTCTTGTTAAAATAAAAGTATAGGAGCAGCTTAAAAATCAGGCCTAAGTTCTACACATGGACACAAGCCTGTGATGTCCACTAGTCATTTTGTCCTTACCCAAAAATGTTTTAGACCTACAATAAGTAGTCTCAACCAGATCTGGCAACAATTTTCCTGTCTTCTGTAGGAAGAATAAGAGGAAACACTCCTGCTGAAAGGCTGTATATCTTAGGTTCACTCTACTAGAGATTTGGAAATCAACATAGAATCTCATCCTCAGGCCATGAAGTCTGAGGAGAACAGGCCTCTGTGCTGTCACTGTTAATGGAAATATTTACAGATCTGGGGACTGCTAGAGATTATAAATAGTTATTCCCATTATGTGTTTTTCTTGGCCGTCTATAGCTGATAAGCTGTAAATTCTTCTATGGTGCAAATTGCTAAATTCTCACAGTTCCTTTTTAAACCACAAAAGTTTACTTGCAAGTCCTGAGTGAAGATTTACAACATGGCAGCACAGCTGTTAACCCAATTAGTTCCATTCTACCTAACCATAGAAGAAACTCCACCGTGGCAGCTGTGTCTCACTCAGACACCATGTGTTAAATCACCTTCTGTCACATGCATAAGGCTTTCACTGACGTCAACAGAATTTCTGACTTAAGATTTCTTTGATGTTTCTAGATAATCAGTCAATAAGAAAAACATTTAAAAAATAACTTTCACGTGCAATCTTAAATAGTTTTCACCACTCATCTCTCTCCACTTATATATGTGTACACTCCGCAGAACGGATGGTCCTTTAAGCAAGAAGGATACTATAAAGGATGGATAATTTTCTAGGTTTTTCTATACTCAAGTCTTAAAAGAATGCAAAGACAACTTGAAAATAAGAAATGTATCCCTCTCCTGCACCCCAGTTGCTCTTATAATGCTAAGAAAAATTGAAAATAAAAAAGTTATTTTTGTTCTACTGGATTTGCTCTAAATACGCTTCAAAAGAACAAATTGAAAAGACAAAAACTTATTTTTTTTAAGCTGCAGTAAAATCTAGAGGTAGTTTAGAATTAAGATCTATGGGGAATTGACTAGACAATGCTGAATGCTGAAGACATTCCATTCCATGCCTATTCCATTCACCGTAGCTCAGCTGATGGAGCTCACAACTGATCTTAGTCCTCAAATATTGACAGATGAATACATTTTCCAAAAATTTTTATAGTACATAACATTGCCATATCTTAAGTCATAAGATAGCATTTGAAAAGAAACGCTTTCATACAAATGGAATATTTTATCTGTCTTTTGTAATGGTTCTTAACATAGGAAAGGTGAACATCAATTCTTGTAAGCCTTGGCACAATTCTATAGAAAAGTACTTCTCACTAAAACATTGCAAAAGATAAACTTTTGCAATAATTCTTATTGCTTATAATTCTAACAGGATTCACAAGAAGAGGTGAAGTAAATACTGGCAAAGCTGTTACCTGGTCTGCTATTTCTCCTGCTTTTAACACAATAGAATAACCAATTGACGTTAGACAAGCCTTTTTAGAAACCAACTGAAAATTAAAAACACGAAGCGGAATCACAGATGACTTTATAAAGTAATCTAAGACAAAACATTAATTTTATTGTTCTTGAATGAATTCTTATGAACATTTGTTAACACTTTGGAATTTATCATTGACAATGACAAATTTTACTTTTCACTAACAGTCCTTGAGACTTGGAATCATTAGAAACAAACATCTTAATGTTATCATAGGCTCCATCTGAATATAACAATCTCTTATTCTACTTCAGTTCATGTGCCATTATTAGATCTACTAGTTGCATACAACCCACTACAGTAATAAGACCAAAACGTGTCCAAGAATAGTCATGTTCTACCAAATGCTTCTGTTATCTAAGCACTTGCAAGTCTGACAAATACAAACACAAATGTAGTGGCTGAGTCCCATTTACAGAGAGCAGACTGAGCTCAGTATTTCCATTTGCTCCATTTGCACCATGTTTCCCCACAACAATATCTCAAAATCTTGAAAAACAACGTGTGCTTTTCCAAGCATACCATCTGCACATTCTGGATCAAACAACCCTAAAAGCAGCAGCAGAGCAACTTTTGTGAGCACTGCGAGATTGCACAGATGATGCCTTTACAGCCTGTGGTTCTCATGAATAAAGATCCCCTCTGAAAGATACAGAGAGTCCCTTTTGCATCCCTCTAAGAGTCCACCTGCTTCTTAAGGGATGAGATACCTCCTACCTGTATGATCAAAAACATAATGGTTATCACTACATTTGGGTGCTTTTATAAATGGTTATTTAAGAAAGCTGGTTTTAATTCATAATCAGGTTTCTCAACACTGCATGTACATTTACTTTCCATCAGAATTTCTTTCACAGCTTCATTTAGACAGGCACTTTGTCATCGTTTCAGCTGGGAGAGCTGACTTTCTTACTAGCAGCTGGTACAGCACTATGCTTTGGATTTGGGCTGAGCACACTGTTGGTAATACACTGATGTTTTCAGTTGTTGCCGAACAGTCAAGTCCTTTTCTGCTCCTCACAAGACCCTCACAGTGAACACTGGGGCGGTACAAGAAGGTGGAAGGAGACACAGCCAGGACAGCTGACCAAAAAGGGTGCCACATGACATCATGTTCAGTGTATAAAGCTGGGGAAGGAGGCAGGGGGGGCGGATTTGGAGCTATGGTGCTTGTTTTCCCAAGCAACTGTTACTCATGGAGCCCTTGCTTCCCTGGAGACACCTTAACACCTGCCTGCTGATAGGAAGTGGGGAATGAATTCCTTGTTTTGCTTTGCTTGCGTGTGGGGTTTTTGCTTCACCTATTAAATTTTCTTTATCTCAATGCACGAGTTTTCTTATTTTTACTCTCTGATTCTCTTCCCCATCCCAGCCAGGGGGAGTGAGGAAGCAGATGTGTGGTTCTAGTTGCTGGCAGGGTTAAACCACAACACACTTTTTCAAATCCATCCTATCCTTCTCAACTTACAGTTGCCCTCCCTCTATTGGCCTTGATCCACAGTAATATGTCGAAAATAGAGATCCATTTTTCTTGCCAGACAGTGTGGATGGTTATCTGAAGTGAAAAGTTTCATTTCCCAGCCTCTTTCATTGAAACTATTGCCTGATAATTATATGGAATAGGAAGTAACCATTCATCAAATCCATAATATATCAATTTATCATGGTTATTCTCTCCTTCATGTGAAACATGAGAACCAAAATGAATCAGCAAAACTAAACTCCATCACATCAAAGTTTAAAAAAAATCAAATGGATAAAATGCACTGTCCTCATATGGCAGAATGATAGCTTAACATTTATAGGGTTTCAATCTTCTGTCATTATAGAAGATTAAAATAATCTCATATCCTTACAATTCAAGCCAGGATAAATTTACCAGCAATTTAAAATTATTAAATGTTATTTGATTCTTAAGCGTGGGTAACAAATAAGAATTTTTTATTCCCACGCTACCACAAGCAATACAGTTAAAGTAACATTTAAAAGGGAAAAACCTTGCATTCCACAAATTTATCTAAACAGACCCTATTAGCTGAAAATATAGATGCACACTTTTCATTCAGTAGTATCTAACCTTCAGCATCTCCTCAACATAAAATAATCATAAATGCATTAGTGAATTATTCACTTCTTATTGGCCTAACGTTGAGTCAGACAATTACATGTTAGACCAGCTAAAAAAGTTAAACCATATTTCCTACTGACTTGATTCCCTATTGTTGCCTATTGGAATGATGTCCACAGAGCATCTGTCACCATGTACAGGTGCCAATGCATGCATCAAGATGCCATTTCTGAACAGGAAATATTTTTCTGACCACTCAAGTTGCTTTACCTGCATAAACAAGTACAAAATTAAGTCACTGGGCAGTATCTGAAATAAAGCTCTATGGAGCAGTTTGGTCTTCATAGGACTGGGTTTCTCCTTGAGGAAGTGCAGGAGAAACAGAGGGATAATAGTCATGCCTGCTCTGATCCTCTTTGCTACATACCAGGAGGAGTTCATACTGGTAAAGTTACTCCCATTCCTCCGACCACAAATGCCTGTGAGCACCATCTTCATCCCATCCTTTTCCATGATTGCAAAGGGACTGGGAATATGGTAGGATTGCAGAGAGACAGATGCCTCTGCCCAACATCCTTCCCACTCTGTTTTGTCACAGGACTGTGCAGAAACTACCAAAGCTCACTTTTCTCTGACAAAAAGGAGGTGCGAGACAGATTTTAAAACTGTTTGGAACATAGAAGTACATGATGCCAAATACTGCCCAGATTTACAGCAAACTGAGGAAATGGTGGAAGGTTTTATATGTGTCAGAACTGCATCAATCTCATAAACTAGTCCAATGAACTTATAACAGTGAAGTATCATAGTTCACAATTATTTATTTTTTTTCCACATTATTTCAAGATAACCATTTGCTTCTGAGGATGTGTTAAATGTGTAACAGCCAATCAGAAGTGTAGGCAGAATCTCAATAGCCAAGATATTTTATACCTTTGAAAAACAGTAGCTATCCTTTTATTCTTACTACTGGATAAGAAGCAATTCTTTCTATGCTCCTCCACAGTTGTCCATGCTCATGCTATTCTCACATGAAGAGGGACTTATCCCACAATCATCAAGCCTTGCAAAAAATCTCACATGTGTATTCTTTGGCTTATATACTTGTATTACCTGCTTCTACAAGAAAGTTCACTGAGGAAGAATCGTTGCACCTGAATAGCAGAGGTAGAGGTGCATGACCGTGCAAGACAGACTGGAGGGCCACCACTACTCCCAGACATTGGGGCCAAATCTCCCTGCCCTCCTCCTGCCTGGAGGTGGGGAATCTCTCTTTTTCAGTCTTTCAGACATTTATTGAACTTTGCCCACCGTCTTAAATTCAAGGCCTTACTCATTTGACCTCCTATTTCCCTTCAGGTATATATCCACTGTTAACGACAGCCTTCTATTTAACATTTTTGTTGGCTTAATAAGTGAGCTGCTAAGTGGTTTAAAAAAGAAAAAAAAAAACCACACATGAGAGCAAGCTCCTTTCCCCAGTTACCCCTTTAGTGGCTCTACACAAAGAAGCAGCTTTCCTGTAGGTAGGATGCTGACACCTGAACCTACATGAAAAGCACTGGGATAGAGACTCCTGATTTTCTGACATTAATTCTTTCAATTAAAACATGCATCTTCCCATGGCTTCCCATTCTTCAGGACATTTCTGTCCTGTTATGACCTGAAATACAGTTTGTACGTGAAATACAGTATGTAACCTGCTGTAGAATTTATATCCAAATTCCTGTTTCTGAGGTGTAAGAAAGAGTTGAAAAAAGCAGAATTAATCATAAAAACTGTATTAGAAGTACTTATGTAGGACATCATCCAAAACTGATGTCAAATTCCTTCACTTCCAGGGCTTTGTGGTACAGCTGTAATCCCTCAGCACAATACAAGTGATCAGATACTAATTTTTTGTACGATTAAAAATTAATGACAAGAATTCAGCAATCATCTCTATTTTTGCCCCAGGCCTTTTTAGTCAATTTACTTTCTAAAAATTAAAAAAATTATTAGAATACATATTTTTGTAGTGGTTCACCTTGTAAAAGCAAATATTATACATTTAAATAATAGAGTTCATTACTTTTTAATAAACAATATATTCCGGTACAGTAAATATTTGCTGCAATAAAATTTTAAATTAATTTTCCAAACATATATATAGTCCATATAGACACATATATACAAATTGTGTTCGTATACATCAGCAAGCCATTAGTCAATTGAGTAGATCCATTGATTAATTACACTGAAGTAAAGGGATTCACAAAACAGTGAAACAAAACCATTATTTTCTTCCCCTGATCTTCTAGACCCACTGCTAAGGCTGGAGTCCAACAGGGCTCAACGGGGATGGAAAGATGAGGGGGAAAGAAGAGGCAAACAAAGGCAAACTTTGTGTTATATCTAATGGGCTAGTCCACGTTAACATTTTAACTTGGGCTGGGAGGGCATTTTTGAGCACATTTGGAGGTAATCCCATTTCCCCCACACCTGGCTCACCAAGCTGGGGTTACAGAACCAAGTAGGCAGGGTTAGCACACTCCCAGGGCACCCCAAAGCCGACCAGACTGCTGATGGGTGCTCAGTCCCACAACCAGATCATAGCCATGGCCCGCAACAGGTGTCCCATATGGATGTGAATAGCACTCAGTTCCCACTGTAATGAACTTCATCACTCCCTTGGGAAGTGGGAGGGCACTGCCAGAGCCACCAGCATTACCTACACCAGGACCTGCTCCACTCCTCCTTCACACATCTCATCTTGAATTGCATCTCGGCTTCACATTTTCTAACCTTCTCTTGAACTCTATCATTAAATTTACTGTCTAGTCACAAAAAAAACAACTTAGAAAACAGTACCAGATCCCCAGAGAATACAATGGAGATAAGTCTATTACTGCCAGGAATGCAGCAACTAAATCAAAGAAGTTCAACACACTATCACCTCCAATTTCCCATGGGCATTTTCTTTTTAACTCAAGTCCTCCTCTCTGGCCTTTTTTTTCAGTCTCTGGTTGTCCTCTATTTTTGCTATGCATTAAATAACTTCCACTCCATCCACAAGTCCCTCAGACAAAAGGTAAGGTCAATCATGTCAAATACATGGATGTTTTTGAGTCTCAGCAGTGCATGTGTTATCTTACGTGCTACCTCATTGTTGCAGTGATGTTCTTAACAGCATCAAGATTTACAAAGTTAAAGAGAACACCAATTTCAACTATTAATTATACCAGCTCTTCGTGTCCTTTTAAAAAACAACTCCTGCTTCAACATCTTAACTCAGTGTTGAAATTTCATTTGTACATTCAAGGTTGATGAAACTAGTGTTCTGGTGAAAATAGGCCAGTTTGCAATATGTGCGAAGGTGAGACAGGAGATTGATTGCTCTAGCACAGTCCTGGCTAGATAGAGCCTGGAGAGCAGTTAAACCTGAGATGTCAGGTGGGGTCTCCCCCAGTTCTTGCCCTGTGACTTGTTTGATCAGACAGTGGATCCCAGTCACCTGAAATATAAATGCCACCTTCCTCCTTAACACTCCCCAACAGATCCCTGGTGATGCTCAGCTAAGGGATTTGTTTAGCAACTTAAAAGCTTTTCACTAATGAGTATTTTAGGTAACAGCTTCTTATGAAAAAGCAAAGTACTAGCACACATTTTTACTTGTCAAGATTACTTTGAAAAACTGAAATGAAAATTGCCATCAAGGGAGATACAGCTACAAGATCTGGGCACAGGGACATCTTTTCCAGTTGATAAAATAAAAAAAAAATTTAAAAGAGCACCAAATATAAGAGCAGCTAATAATTCCATTAAGACTTTTCTTAAAGCAAAACAACTCCTTACGTATTTAAATACATTTGATCATTTATTCAAGACAAATTATGAGAGTATAAGCAAGAGAGTAGCAGGGTGAATTTCCCTTTACTTCAAAAGAACCTTGTTATGTCAACATTTGAAGATGTTCTTTTTTCATACTTAGTAAACAACTAGACACAGTCTAAACTGGCTTACTTTACACTCAGAAGCATGCCTCATAGAAGAAAAAAAAAAAAAGCAAAGTCTTCAAGAAAGTTCACTATGAATGAACTTTCATTTCACTACTTGCAGCTACAAGAATAGAAGGTATCTTTAACTCTCAACCCACATGAGTTTATTTTGCAATAAATCTCCAAAAACCATAAGCACCTCAGTATTGCAGTTGCACATAGCACAAAAAGCAGTTGAGTTTTCACAATGTGTTGCTTTACATTCTGCCAGTAGTATGAGAAGGAACACAAGATACATAGCTCCTTTTTGCCTCTTGGCAGTAGAGATAAAGCATGAAGTACTTTAAAAATGCAAATCTCCAGACTGCCTCTGGATTGAGGTCATCTTTCCAGGTGTGGATATGGGAAGTAAAACTATTAGCATCTATCTAGAAGCATAGTATTCTTCTAGAGAGAAAAATAGTATGCACAAATAACATCTAAATATATATCATAGAAGTACTATGATGTCCAACACTATTACCATAAAAGCTTAAAAAAAAAAAAAATCATTGTTGCTGTGTTACTCATGTTGGTTTTGCAGTTTTGTCTCAAACTGAGGCAGCACCAACCACCAGCATTGGTAGCAGAGCCAGAGCCCTCCTGCAGACCCAGCAGGACTTCACCCTCCTCAGGCAGCTCTGAAATCCAGCTTCAGGACTTCCAGGAAACACCACACAAAGCCACTGACTTACACCACATCAGGTGGCTCCAAAGATGGCAGGTTATTGGCTCAATAATTTACCAAGTTAGTTATTTACATGAGGAAACATGCCATTTCTACAGTATTTTTTAATTGGCCATTTAGAGTCAATATATTCACATTTATTCATGTTTGTTTATGGTTGTCATGGACAGTTCAGAAATAAAATTCATGGTGCTTCAGCATTCTAGAATAATTACAATGGGTCAAACATATGCTTGAGTCAAAAGTCTCCTTTAACAGTTCCTTGAGTTTCAAGCCCAAAGGATTCTGCTTTAGCTAGTGATTTTGCTTTCCTAGATCAGGGAAGCATTGGACACTATTACATGGGTTGGATATTTTTGCTTAGAAATTGATGCTCTGAGCATTCCAAGTGCACAGCCTTTAAATGAAAAAAAAATTGTTAAGTTATGGCAATTTGTAGTCAAACAAATGACACTGATCTCAAGGAACATTTAAGTACATACCCTGCCTTGAGTCAAAGTGCTCTACTTATATTCAAATAAGCCCTCTTAAACTGAATGAAGCACAAGTTCAAGTGATTTACTGACCTGGAGCTTAAATGGTCACAAACTTGGAATAGCATGTCCTCAGGGACTTATGCATTAAAATCACGGCAGCTTTACATCTTTATATGACACTTACTGGCTTCTAAATGCTACTATGGTAGCCTATGGTAACCTTTTAGCAGAGTGCTGTGTTACTTCAAACCTTCCTAAAATACAGAGCACCGGTAGGGGAGAATTTCATACTAATTAAAGTTTCATACTTATTTTATGCTCTCTAGTACGTTTTGTACCACTCTTTTGCAGATTGTGTTTTGGTTTCATGGTTTATTCCTCATATTCCTCAGCAACCTGGTTTACACTCTTTTTTACCCTTTGGCAAATTGACTGTATTAGTATATGCCAGAGTAAACCCAAAACCCTCTTAAACACACATCACTGCAGTTACATAGGTGTTAAATTAACAAACATTGAAAAGGCAGACTTTAGACATTCTGATATATTTGCTCGGTCATTTCACTATTAGTTTTACTACTTTATCCAAAATATTATTTCTCCAGTCCATATGAGTAATTATTTTGTTGATATGGGATCCTTTCCTCATCTTCCTCCCTCAATGCATAAATACAATTTGGAGCAGCCTGTGAGGGGCTGGGCTTTATAGAGCCATATCAAGCTTGCTGAAACATCTAGAATTACAACTAAGGATTTAATGAAAATGTTGAAGTTGGCAAACACTAATAATTCATAGTTTAAGGTAACCTCAGGGAGATGGGACCAGTTTTCCAAAGGTGTTTCCAGTTTCTGTAACAGGATTATTTGGTCCTTTCTCTTGACCAAAGTGTTACTCACAGCAGGTGCCAGCAGAACACCCAATTAGATCTGGTACTGCCCAGTTGTCAGATATGTTACATTGCAGAGTCTTGAAAACTGATGTTGTGACCCAACCATGCTGGCTTTCTGACTGATATGGTCAGAAAACTTTTTCTTTTAGTATTGTGTATTTTTCCTAACTGTCATGGAGCATATTGGCACTACGTGGACTTGCCATGTTCCCCTTGAACAGCACCCTCCTGAAAGACTTTTGAACCACTAACAGCAACTCAAGCTGCTCCAGACACCGTGGTGAAGTTTTGATCTTGAATGTGACACACCATTAGAAGTTAATTTTGTTCCAGGCTGAGTAGAATCTGTTCTAGTCTGGTAAACATTAATAAAATTGCAGCCAAAGTTTACTTTTCATTTGGGAAGAACAATACAGTCATGAAAATATATTCCATACAAACTATAATTAGGTGATATTCTGTAAATCATGCTATTCACAGAATAATTTAGCAAAGCCTACAGATTTTATTTGAGCCTTATGATTACTTATTACATTGCTTAATTAGCCATGAGGTATCAAGTCTAATATTGGTTCACAGTTTTCTACACCCTAACAATTCTTTGCAACCAAAAAAATACTTACTAAGGCATTTTCATTAAATTAAAAGAAAAAATCAACCACAAATATTCTAAATGTAATCTTTCTGTCCAATAATAATAAAACTACTGCTGGAACATTGTTTTCCAAAAGAGTCATCTCACATTTTAATAAGTTTCAGAGTGTCAAACAACTTTATTCTTGTAACAATGTATATTATATATTAAGTGAAAGTGGAAACAGAATCTTTTCCACTAAGATGGATTTAATTACCATGATAAAGATGCAGCACGTACCCAAGACATTCACTTACAAGCTCACTTAGCAAACATTCCAAAGAGACAATGAATCAAAGTCATTATGGGTTAAGTCACAACAGTTTGTCCTATTGTTGTATATCCATAGTAACTGATTTCATATACCCTTTAAATATGTTTTACTGTATTTATATTAAATAGAATGTGCATACTATTGTTGATTAGAATACAGAAAAATATATGGAAATCAGAATAATTTGTGTGGAGAGGTTGTAAGACTGAATTCATATCCAGTCTGCTGAAAAAATTTCCATTTGAATCTAAATTCCAATTCGCAATGCATAAACTATGGCTATTTATTACAGTGTTGTGTCATTTGTCACTTTTATAGAATCCACCACATTTTCCAGGCTATAAAATGCCTTAATATTATGCAGCAATGATGTATGTTATCATTATTTTTCTTTGCCAATGTTTGGATTACATTCAGAAGCACAAAACAGGGCTGATTTATAAACTGAATAAATAACAACATCCTTCAAGGGTGTTCATCTATAGAAGCTTCATTTACTTCCTGATTCTAAACATTATACTCAAAGCAAATATTTGATCAAATTAAATTCAGAACATCTCATTGCACTGGACTGGTGCAAGTAACTGCAGAGACTGCTGAAAGAGCATAACTTTCCAGCAAATAGGAATGCACTGCTCCCAGCACCTAGCAACCAAATTTCATTCACAAATGGATGCTCATTCAGAAGGTAAAAATAGTCAACATTAGAAGTCCGCATCATAGCATCTGAATCTGAGTTTTTAAAAGAAGTTTTCTTTAGGAATGAATTATCTTTAAGTACTATCCTTTAAACTATCCTTAAGTACTAAATTTACAGTTTAGTCACTGCAGGTAAAGATTGGATAGTTCTTTCCTCCAAAACTACTTTGATGGTTCAGTAATCTCAAACTTGTGAGCCTTTTTCCACTTCATAATTATCCCAGAGGGTCACTTTCATGGCAAAAACCCTCTAGACTGTAATAACAACGAAACTAATGAGACTCTAGACAAATAATGAAAAGTTTATGAGAAAGAGCTATGTTACCTAAGGAGTTCAACAGAAACTCCTAGGCCCGCCAAGTCTCCATGGATAATTACAATCCACAGAAAAAGTACCATAATCTATTTAATAGCACCCTTTCTCCCCTGACAAAGTCATTAAGATCTAATACTTAGCTTGCAGTGAGGCCAGTCAATATATGCTAACCCTGCTTGATTTGGAGTGATTAATTTTTTTTTTTTTTTCGTAGCAATACAGCAAGTTGCTCCTACAAACTCCACGTCACACCTCTATGCTTAGGAAGGACTTCATGATGCTCAAGACTGGGGTTTATCTACTTTTCAGGCATTTGTAAGTGACAGCATGGAGCAGTGCAACCTTGAAACCAGTTGTCCTTGAAAACAAACCATTTCTCTTGGTTTTATATGTAATAGCACATTTCACATCAAGAACAAACTCACATCAGCAAAAACTAAAAATACCTACAAATGCAGATAGGAACCATTATGACAACAAAAAAATTTGCTTGTCTTCACATGATAACAAGGGTAATTATGAAATCACCTTACTCAATTACCAGATTGAGAAAGGAAGAAGAAAGTGGCCCTGTACAGATGAAGTTGATAAACCCTGATCATGTACACCCAACAGCAGCAGGTACTTTCTGAGCAAGGGAAGATCAGCCCACAGTTCTCTGGAGACATCACACACTAGACAGACTTTCCAGCATGACTTTCTAAGAATAAAAAAGTTTATATGAGTTCAGAAACGCATTTCAGAGGAAACATATGTTGTTCCTGGCTATAATGGCTGCTCTGATAATTAACTTCCACAAGGAGTGAATGAATATCATTAAATATTACATGCATCTTCAAACAGTTGCTTCTCAATACATTTTTGTTCATCAAGGTAAAGAGGAATTCAGACTAATTGCAACACTTCAAGGCTCATTTCTCCAACTTTCTACTTGTTCAGCATTTGCATTTAAATGACCATGCCCCTCTTTTGCCTTCTGTTTTCTTGTTGATGTGAAGTTTTTCAGAGATTATTAGGATGTCTGAAATAGGTTTCTAGAAAGCCACCTGCATCTTGCTGATAGTGCCATAGGGCAGGTAGGGAAAAACACAAGTCTGAGTCACACAGGAGACACACACAAGGACATCACCCTGTGGGACACCACTTGCCAGAAGTGACAGGAAAGTAGTAGGAGCATGAGGAAGAGACTAAGATAATAAGGGTGGAAAAGAGAAATAGAGATTAGAAGCATGAAATGAGGGAACATAGACTGAAGTGGAAGAAAAGAAAGGCACAAGTGAGGATCTCCATGAACAGAGATTTCCAAAAGAACAAAACACAGCAACACCACCATCATATCTCCTAAAAGAATTACACAGGGCCATAACAGCATGAAATCAGAAGGGGACTCGATGATCTCAAAGGTCCCTTCCAACCACTAAGATTCTGTGAAACAGCACTTTCAGGTTCAGGATGCTCTACATGAATCAGCTTTGCAATGTGGTACAATAACCTCAGTATTTCAAAATTTTGACTAAGTGTCCTCAGAATCTAATCTTAAAATCAAGAAAAAAAAAGCAATCAGATACTTTGTTTCCATTGTCAGTATTTCTCATAGCAATAAACCTCAAATTCTCCACAAACTGTGGTTTATTTCCAGGAAGACTACAAAATCCCACTGCCTAAAGGCAACTCACACAAATATTTGCCATCAGGAATGATACTTTATGATTCCGGTCACTAGAAATCTGTCATTTTCCTCTACAGCATCTCCCCATGAACACAGTGTGCTGATAACACCAAGAGATTTTAGCTGCAGTCAAACCTATAATTTCTATACATAAGATTTTGCCTGGAAGTGATCTGAGAAAACTACATGAAGGAGAGGAGTAACTCCCTTTAGAGGTAGAAAAAAAAAACCCACCACAAACCAGCATGTACTGTGGAGAAGGGGTAGCCCTCCCCTAAGGGGGGGGAGGGCCATCTAAGACAGACAGAACACATCTGAAAGGTTGGCCAAAGAGATATCCTAGAAATGAAGTGAGAGCTGTGCAGTCATTCAAGCCTCTGAAGAATTTAAGCGGCAGATGAAAGTAGCAGATAAAATACTTCAAGTGAAGACAAGATGACAATGGATGTGATAAGAAGTGATGAAAAGTGTGTATGAGGACAGATGATTGAGAGCTGGCAAGATATAACCAAGAGGAACAGAAAATGTATAGTGAGAAGAGACATTAAAAAAAGCAAAAAGGCTTTGCAAAACAGAAAGGAAACTTTGATGTATGGTTCATAAGCTTAGGTTATTGATACAGAGACTGATTTATTGCCACTGAAATACAAATCTAACTCTAGATGTTAAAGGAAAGACCAAATATGCCATGTAAGACTACTGCCAGAGTATTAGATACACATGGAAGAGTGGGATTACTCCTGATCACTCAACAAATAAAGATACAATTACAGCTAGAGAAGATTCTGGCTCTCTCACCAAAATCCAGAAAATGTAAGTGGAAAGAAAAGACACCTCACGACAGCAGCAGTCATTGCATCAAATATCAAAGGCAATACCGACATTCATATTTGTGCAGTGACAGAGCCCACTGCTGGCACATGTGGAAGTTTTCCTGCTCTAATTGTCTGATGCTCTCACAATTGGATGGAGCTACAAGCATTCAGGTTGCCTCCCAATCTAGCCACACACACAAAAGGAAAGCATGAATGTTTAGGAATATGCCCTTCACTACCTCACCTTCCAGGAGTGCTAATCTCTCACAATCTGATCCAAGATTTCCATGACCTTCAAGTTACGCTGCTGAGCCATGTAAGAGTTAATCTTCACTCTCTAATCCTCAAAAAAGACTAAAGTGCACGGTAAGTGCCAGTAATTTTCACATGACAGATGAATATAGCTTAAAAGCATTTTGTTATGTAGCAGGAAAAATCTGCTGAAGAAATGCAAACAGCTGGGGATTTTTGATTTACTCAGATATAAACCTGTTGCCTTCTCAATTTTAGGGAGCACAAAGACTCTCCAAAATAGTTACGTGCTATGTTTTTGGTTTTTCCCTTTCCAATTTTTTTTTTTTCTGCTATATGACCCAACAGAATCTCCCACAGGCCAGGACATTCCAACAGCCTTTCCAGGATGATGCATTAGCAACCAACCTGCAACTTCCCCCTCTGGGTAGTTCAGTCAACTTATGACAAAGCTGCTGTCACAGAATAAGAAATGTGTATATATTTTTTAACTTAAAATAGTAACTTCTGGATGCTTTTTTGCCTCCACTGACACTCATAATTTAACTGATATAAATCAAGTTGAGAAAAAAAAAACATTCCATCTGGAATCTGACAAATACATGAGACAAACTAAGAGAAAGATGAGGACCACTAACAAAAAAAAAAACTGCATCTTTGTGCCTCTATTTACTGATCCAACAGGAGCTCCAGCACTAAGTTCTAGAGCTGGGCAAAAATACTCCTTAACAGCAGTTAATTACCAAACCCAGTCCAGCACCTCTTGCCAGAATGCATCAAACCACTTCTCCACAAGACAACCATCTCACTGTCTGTATCAGCTGCAACACTGAGAAACTCAGTTATGCACCTCCAAGAAAAAAAAATAGCTCTTTCCTTTTTCAAGGCAAGTAGGTAAGAGACACGGCTGAGAAGCCACATTAATTCCACAAATACACAATATAACAAACTTTGATCCATTGAAGAGGAGCAAGTACTTCCCATCCCCAGAGTGTGATATACTTTAGATATGGAAGGCTTTACTTTTCCAAATAGGTACTATTTAAGCATAATTGAAAACTTTCTTAGGAAAAAAGTGCCATTATAGGTATGATCGCAGTCTTAGCCACCCCCAACAGCAGAGGTCATGCCTAGAGAAGTCAGACTTCTACAACATCAGCTATGCCTCATACCTAACTGCTGTTCCAGCTGAAAACCTCAGATAACAAAGGGATTAAAAACAAAACCAAAAACTGTCTCCCCTACATGTATGTTCTTCCACCGGAAATGGTCGTATCTACAAATAGTACTGGATATTTGAGAAAGTCAAATTTTAGTATCTGCCATAGCAGCATGGCAACACACCAATGTGTGCAACTTGTTTCCATAAAAACAAAGTTTTCCTGTTGCTTTACTTGCAGTACATCTGAAAAGATATGTACAGACAGTCTGCCACACAATTCAAGAAAAAATCCCAAACATCTTGCTTGTCTTTTCATGTTAAGTTTCCAATGAGTAAAATGAAAGATCTACTGAATTAGTGGAAAAAAATCTTAATATTTAACAGAGTAAACATATTTTGGTAGTCCTTTTCACTTAGATACATTTTACGCAGTTAGAAACATTCCCTATTTTGGAAAACAGGGAATAGAAAACAGGAAGTGTTTTAGGTTTATAGATGACACAACAGTTACTTCAAAGCTATTTAACACACCTCTACTACAAAGGGGAATTTCTAAATTTGAAATACTTTCCAAAGCAAGCTCTTGGTGCATAATTTTCCACATTTTCTGCAAGCCTCCCAGCCGTTGCCCAGCACAATATTAATTCTACAAAACAGTATAAACCTCATCTCTTCATAAACTACAGACTACTGAAGTATAAAAGAATTAAAAGGACAGAACCCCGTAAGATCAGAACAGCGAAACAGCTCTTTGCATTGAAGGCCTCAGGAGCAGCAAGAGACCTTGCACTATACCAAGCTTCATTACACAGTAAGAAACACTTCCATTGACTTGGATATTACAGTATAATGTCTTTTATGGTAAATGCTAAACAACAGCTGCAATAACTTAGTCTTTCTACTTGCTTTAGAAATGCTTCAGGCAAATCAAAAGACACTAAAATGTAACTCAAACCAGACTTCATCTTAAGAGGAAGCAGAAGTGGAGAGGCTGCATTTATCTCAGTAATACCTCTTGGACTCCATTATAAGCATAGATTATTTGATGATAGAAAACAACCTATACAAAGATGCACCATCTGCTGGTACCTTGTGCAGTATTGTGTGAACATGACACAGGAACAAGTTATGAAATGTGCTTGGAGAATAAAGCAGCCACAGTGCATGCTGAAGGCAGATTTCCTCCTGTATAATATTATGAAAATGATGTGCACAGGAAACCCCCTCGGCTCCAGCCTTCTTATATCTGCCTGAGTGAGCATCTGTAAGTCTCCAGGAGCTTCTGGGAGGATATTTGAAAATCTGGATTGAGTCTGCAAAAGGCTTAATGTATAGTCAGCCAGTGGGAAAAGACGGGGTCCACCAGCACTTCAAAGCAGGAGCCTCATTTTATTCCAAAAGACTGCCTTTTGGAGGAGCACATCATATCTCCTGAGGGAAGCATGCGTTTCCCACACCATGGGGCTCACCAGTCCCACGACATAGCCAGTGGCACCAGCCTTTCACAGTAGAGAAGAACTCTGACACTCTGCCAAGAGACATCTCTCCCCTTTTCTCCCACCTCAGCAGAAATCTGGGCTTTTTTGACAAATCAGTCTTCTGCCCAACCATGCCCTGGTCTTACCAGATGACCACACAGACCCTCCCTCCTCTGGGAGGGGTATGGGGTTCATCTGAGCTGTGTCAGAGGGAAAACTTCAGCTAAATATTTGTTACCATCTCTTTTCAGCATCATAGGTATTGATTTCCAGCAACAGAGACAAGAAACATCCAATATGTTATTATTTCCCATGCATATGCCACATTTTATAATAAAAACAGACTTGAACTCTAAAAGACAAAAGAATGAAGTTGTCAGCCTTATACTCATGAAAATATCATTAAATACGAAAGCCACATGCAAAGTGGAAGAGATGTTGATTTTCTTTATCTATTGGAAGTGGTGGTGATTGCTTTCAGAGTTGAGAAAAATCTGAGTTTCTTGTAGCAAAATGAACTCTCCTTAATCTATTCCTCACTGGAGCTACAGTCATGTGCCTTAGGGAGGAAGGCTGACTTGCACTGTACTGCCACCAGGAGGCACAGACTGTTTTTACAGCTTGGATTTCCTTCGTTCCTTTATTTCAGAAAGAGCCTGTCTGAAGAAATTGTCTAAAAGATATATTCAGTTCCATTCCAGCAGCAGAAGACATGAAAAAGTTATTCAATCACTTCAAAATTCCTAAACTCTATCCATATAAAACAATGAAAGCAATCCACTGCCAGAGTAGATTTTAGCTATTTCAAGTTGAAGTGTGATTTCAATTCAATATGGACTACCCACAAAATTCTTTTAAGATGCCTTTTTTTTATTTCCCATAGGTGTATAAAATCAAACACAGTGATAACTACTTCCAGTAGTTTAGAAAGAAGTTTTCTTAGTAAAAAAAATACAACAATATTCTATTAATTGGAAAGTGGAAGATGAGTAATTATTTCATTAAAAGAAACTGTGCAGGTTTTAATTGTTATTTTAATGCTGTAGGCAATAAATACATCTGAATTCAATTGCAGAAGTGTTGCTTGCTGCTATAAATTATTTTAACTTCAATCAAGTTTTAGCCACTTGGAAACAAATTATTGCTTGATAAAGTGTCTTGATGCTTCTTTTAGCAAGTCACAACCCTTTGAATATTAATCTTTCAATGCAAATCCTTTCCACAGTATGATACAGAGGAAGAAAAAGAATTTAAATGTTTGAATAGGAATGAATAACACAGATCACACTCAGGAATCTCTCATTTTGAGAAAACAGGTGTTTGGTTGTTTGTTTTTTTCCCCACAAAAGGGAGCTACACTATTTAACATACGCAGGCAACTTTTAACTGCATTATCTTCGTGGTAGATCAGAAAGCCAATACCAGATAAGCCCCCCCGGGTGCACAGAGGCCAGTATCTGCAGCGAAGGGGACAGGTGTAGCTGTATGCTTGCAAGCCACCAGATGCTGGAGTTCAGTCTGAAGACAAATTACTAATAAATGGTAGCGATGTAACACCTGGAACTACTTTTTAGCCCCTTAACCACCTGAAAGTGAGGCCACTGCAGTTGAACACACTCTGATAACACAACAGTTCATGTTTTATAAATAATACTGCAGAAACACAAATCCAGCAGTTTCCTGCGGGTAACTTGCAAAAAGCAAGTGCCAGTGCCATTTCCCAACTCTGTCCCTTTTCTGCCCAGACTCCTCACCCCAGGCTCAGACAGCCCACCTGTGATTCAGGTAGAGCTAAATACATCATTTCAGGATATCCCAGCCATGGCCAGAAGTCAGGCAGGTCTTTGCCAGCTGCTTTTTAATGGATCTGGAGGCACACATGTGGGTGAAGATTTTAAGGCCCAAGACCAATCTTTGTCTAAAACAGAAGCCACAGACCATGGTGATGACAGCAGAAGGCCAGAATCAGGCATTGTTTGGTTGCAGCCATTGGTTTTGGGGTTGAACACATGCATTTTGGTGAACTGGTCCAGAGATGTCAGACGATAACCTCCAAAATGCAAGTACAGACCAGAGAATGGATGCACCCAGATTCTGTGTCTGGTTCTTGTTCCTGCTCTGCCTTGAGCCAGGAGAATGGTGACAAAAGGAAAAGCTACTCATGGAGGATGTTTGAAATGCACATGGGGCAGCTGACAGAGTGCACAGGGGGCCCTACCAGGAGCTTTGGATACATCTCACACCTGTGGCTCTCTGGAGGCTTCCAGAAACCTTGCAATAAAGATGCAATAATGCAGTGTCCCAGACTTAAGTGATTTAATTCAGGAGTGTAAACCGCAGCTGTTATATTTTATCACTTGATCAAATACCATTAAGACTTTAAAAACAGAAATATGAAATATAGCTTTTATTCAGAAACCTAAGTGTCAGTACACAATCTCCTTCCTACCTACTTAGCTACTAACTGAATAAGTACACTCTGCATTTAGACATAACGGCTTCAAAAATGCTTTGATAAATGCCATTAAGAAAATAGCTGGTTTAGGAGCAATATAATCTAAACATAATTCAACCTAAGTGTGGTACTGTTGCTGAATTGCTAAGAAACTTGATAGCTAAAGTACTACATTTATAATATTTCAGGATAAAGTATTAAAAATTATAAGTAGATATAATTTTATTCATAGATATATAGATATAATTTTATATCAATTGATATAAAACTGAAAAGGTGAAGAAAAAAATTGTTAATGTAACAGGTTATCAGTTGGGGATCTCCCTGTGTAGTATAGTCCAAGTCATCTAGACTTGTATTTTCAAATATTTACCTAACTGAAAATGAAGAGAGATTGGCAGCCACCTGCATTTCTCAACAATATCCAGATGAGTTAGGTACTTAACTTCCATCACAGTCAGCAGGAGTTAGATGCTTAATGTATTTGGATGCTTCAGAAAAATCACATTAGGCACTTCACACATTTAGGTGCCTAAATATCTTTCAGTTTATGGCCTTTAGTTTTCATGTGCCTCAGTCCTGTACTTCTCAAATGAGAATAACTGCATTTGTCTAATTCATATGGGAATTGGAAAAAGCAGTAAAGACTACAAGGTGTCTGGATATTGCAGTAATGGTATATAAATACCATGAAGGAAGGATGGACTGAGGGCAAAAAAACAACAGGATGTTAGGGTGCTATCAATAATACAATAGAACACCATGATTGTGCAAGTACCAGAGAGAGAGAGAAAGAAGAGCCCAGGAGGTAAATGCACAAGTATTTAG
The DNA here is from genome assembly GCA_026546715.1 of Gallinago undulata. Classification (NCBI taxonomy): domain Eukaryota; kingdom Metazoa; phylum Chordata; class Aves; order Charadriiformes; family Scolopacidae; genus Gallinago; species Gallinago undulata. The sequence continues at coordinate 8,630,996 of JAOTQQ010000079.1, read as the reverse complement.
CAATGTACTCAGAACAGAAGACAGTCTACTTATTCAAAGGAAATCAGTAAGTGAAAAATCCGGTGTAAAATACTAGACCTCGGAGGTCACCTCCCATCCCTTTTTCATGAAAGCACAAAGAAAATACAGATACTTCAGTACCCTTCATAATGTAACAAATCTATTGTGAATCCTTCCTCATCTCTTCTATGGATTCGAGCTTCTTATCTTTTGCTTTAGCATCTGTATAATTCTTTTACAACCTACTAACAAGCTTTCCATCCCACTAACAGGAACAACTGTCAGCACCACGACCCCTCCCAACCCCCACCTTCCTCTCTGAACACCTAAAAGTCAACAAAAAAAACTTGTAACAAACTTGAATCTGATAATCAGAGTGATTTTCCTGATATTCAATGGTGTCTAGTCTCAAGGGAAGCAGACAACTCCAATGAGATTTCCACTTAAGTGCTTAATATAGTCCACTTACTGGTATCTTGTAGAAAAAAGAAAATCCACTGAGAGAAGGAAAAAAAAATAATCACATCCCTCGACAAGTTAGGTCTAGGACTAGGGGGAAAAGGAGGAAACTAGTAATATACATATAGTAGCAAAATTCCTGTCCAGCCAGGAGAAGGACTAGAAGAGTTAAGAGGCCTTTTCCATTTCTAGATTCTGTAAATGTCATGATAAATATACCTCAAGCTTTAGCTTGCCACAGTAGATCAAAGAAAGTATCTGAGAGATAAAAGTAACTTATACACTTAATTGTCCAATACTGTCTTAAGCATAAAATCAATCCAATCAGTAATTCACCAAAAAAAAATCAATTCTGCATACTCTAGAGAAAGCAGATATCCATTATTCAATAATTGTTATACAGCTGCTATAAATGTATAATAAAGAAAAATGACCTTGAAAGCCATCAGATACACTCCCACACTTAGCAAAGCACAGCTGTTGCACAATACTGAAGCCTTCCCTTCCTAAGATTCCTTTTTTTTTTTTTAAAGCCTATAATACTATCTTAGGGTGTTCCCTAGTTCCCCAAGGAGTGCTTATCATGGCAGCCAACATAGTCTTACACTTTCTTGCAGAAATAGACAAACATTTGTGCTCATCTTTCCTCTGTTCCTGATAGCAGCACTATATCAAAGGCAGGAAAGCACATTGCAAATAAATGCTATTATTACTAGAACAGTGTGAAAAATAGTTTCAGTTCAATGACCAAAAAAGATAAAAAATTAATTTCGGGTCATCCCAAACTGAACAAGACCTCCTGTGCCAGCAGATTTATGCCTCTAGAGCTTCTTGGTTTTGCATTTTCAGCAAATTTTATAAGTATACTCGTAATATTTATGTCAAGACCATTAATGAATATATGAAATAAGTCTGAAGCATAACCACTCTGATTCTTTTCCTGACACACTCATTATCATAGAATGGTTTGGGTTGGAAGGAACCGTTTAAGATCATCTAGTCCAATGCCCCCAGTGCAGGCAGGGACATCTTTCACTAGAACAGGTTGCTCAAAGCCCCATCCAACATGACCTCACTCGAACACTTCCAGGAACAGGGCACCCACAACTTCTCTGGACAACTGTTCTGGTGTCTCACCACCCTGAAGGTAAAAAATTCCTCCCTTATACCCAGTATAAATCTACATGCTTCCAGTTTAAAACCATTACCCTTTGTCCTGTCCTGATAAAAAGGCCCTAGATGATAAGGTGGACTGGTCCACCAAACCAGCTTGCCACACAGATTGAGGAGCATTACTGGTGGTAGAGGAGCGTGGGGGCTTCTCAACATGTGCCGTATCAATAGCGCTGCACATATCTCTGCAACTTCAGTTACACACCTATTTTGTTAGTTTTTCCACTGAACGTGAGCTGGACTTTCGTTTGCCTTTTATCCTCCAGCAATGTCATGACAGGGGACCGACTGTTCCCTGACAGGCTGCGGACACACACTCTCCTCTTCGGCCATTTCCCGCCTCAAAGCTGAGGGGAGGACAGCGATTCCCAAGCCACAGGCCATCTTCTCTGTCCTCTTGTGGTTTGCCAAAAAAACGGTATAAGGTACACACCTCGCCTCAGGAACAAGTTTTGATTTGGGGTGTTGTTTTTTTTGTTTTGTTTTTTTTTTTTTAACTGAAATCTTGGTATTTGGTACCATTTTCCCTGGTGTGCATGCTCTGGCAGCCGTGGGACAGGCTGAGGGGACTCCGTGAGGAGCAGGTGGGGCTGCCACAACCCCACCACAGGGCCCAGCTTGGTTTCCCCTCAGGGAAAAGGTATTTAAGAAAGGGCCAAATGCTGCCCAGCACTGAGAGAAAAAAAGTGTAAAAAAACAGCCCTGCAGCAGCAAGGTCTGGCAGGGGGAGTCGCTCCAGATACTGGGGTGGGTGGAAGGACCACGGGCGTGCTGGTGTAGGTTACCCAAAGCACTGCAGCCCATGGAAAGCCCACACTAGCGAGTTAAACCATACACCCACCAGCTACATTGGCTTTTTGGTGCTCCCCATGTTTATGCACATGAAAGGTTTTGGGACAAGAGCATTAAAGTGAAGCTTCAAACCTTTCCTCAAGCTCTTACAGGAACCCTCTTATCTCGAGGTGCAGGGGAAAACATATATTCAGCTAACATGTAAATGAGCTGCTGATTAAGATTAAATATATGAATGCTAAATTTTCTTCCCTTGATTCTTCTCCCTTTCTTTCCCCTCCCTACCTCACAGGTAAGTAGGAGGCGATACGTTCTTTGTGCCGTTCATCCCATCCAGTTACATACATAGACATGTAACAGCTCACGAGTCATGTAAGCCACACAACTAATAGTTGTCATAAGAAAAACTATTAAAAATACAACAATATATTAACTCTTTCATACGCACGAAACCGGCTTTATAAGCTTAAAAGATGACAACTATAAGAATAAAAAGGCTTGACAGCACCTACCGTACATTAAAAGCATGTATTCCACAGCAACATTCGCTCCCATCAGACACCTAGCGTTCTTCCTACTAACTCTCCAGGGAAGGACCCTTCACTTTGTAATACTGAACTTCACTTCATTTCTATTACTATAATCAAGGTCATACAATTCTTCCTTCAGCGCCTCTCAGGCCTATTGACAATCCCTCTTAGCTTTGTGTCTTCAGAAAATCACATAAGCACACTCATATCTGTGCCAAGGTCATTAATAAATGTATTAAACATGATTGATCCCAAAACCAATCTCTGGGAAGCTCCATCAAAAAACTCCTATTGTCAGTTGCCGTGGGCCCAGCTTCACCATGAGCTAATGGTTCCTGAGGTCTCCTGCACTGCACCAATACTCATATTTTTCAGCCACGTACGTTTTCAAAGGCTCAATTCATTGATCTGATCTGGTTTACTAGTAACCTATGAAGTTATCAGTGCTGGCTACAATATTATATACAGCGTGACTTTGGTTATGTCTTGCACCAATTGTGAACTCAGTCCATATAGAAATTAAACTTATTTTCCATGAAGATATCAAACCAAAAAATGGTCTTCTCTGAAAATACTCAATTCCATTTTTTTAAACTTTCCTAATCTTTATTAAACCCTTTCTCCAACTTTTCTGACATCTCTTAGATTCAGCTTAAAATACAGAAAAATTTAAAAAAAAAAATCTATTTAATCCCTTTTAACATACTTTCACTGAGATCATTCTTTACAATCAACTCAATTCTGAATAAGATGAAACACACATATGGTATATCAGCATAAATCTTCCTACAAAACTACACTGAAGTTGTTGCAGACTATAGCTATTACTACAGTGCTTCAGGGAGCTTTGTCCTTTCTTGGCTCCTGGCAAGGATCACTCATAAAACCTTATTATTTTTAGCTTCAGACAGAAAGAGCAGCAGATAAATTCACTGGTGTGTGGATTTGCAGAGAGTCAGGTCACAAGCTATAGTAGGACCCCAAACAGCAGGCACCTGTGCCTACCAAATGGCAGTCTTTCCTCAGCTGCGGGGATCTTTTCCTGTCCTTTAGGTTAAAGGTGAAAATAATATTCTGAAGATGGATTGTATACATGCATTGAAGCTTGTAGATAGAGCATATTTAACAAGAATAGTAAAATAAAAGTCCAAGCCTTTGATGGATAGGCCATCTTGATTTGGCCTTAGTGCTCTCAACTACAGAAAAAGATTTTATTTTTAGAAGGTATTCCAGACCAGAAAAAGAATATTTAAAAAGCTAATTTTAAGACTACCTCTCATTTTCAAAGTGGACATAAACTCATAGGCAGCTACATGATATAGACACCATAAAAATTTAAACACTATATTCCTGTTTTAAGCTTTTTTGCATTTCATTCTGAATTATCCCATAGTTTAGAGTAAAATTAAGATTATATTTTAGATTAAAGCACACATTATGTTGAGAAAGAATGCTGAAATAGAAGCTTTCGCCTTCAGAACTAAAGGAAAAGTTAGAATTTTCAGTAGCTCTAATGCTTAATGCTGTTACCTTTTTCTATGACCCATAACTAAAAACCAGGCACTCTATCTATTCAGCAGCAAGAATTCCTACTTCATTCTACAAGCATTTTTATTTTTTTTTGAGCTGAAAGCAGTAAGGGCAACTATGAACTTGATATCTTCTTTATCATAGGCCTCTCTAAGATATCACGGGTAATTGGATTTTTCCCATTGCATCTTAAATACATCAATATTAGAGACAGAAGGTTGGCTTAGCTACCAGGAGCTATATTCCCCATCACAACATTTTTAAATAACACCCAGCCTCCACAAGCCGCATTCACACTTATACACTAAAAGTTATTTGCATAGTTCCATTTAAATCAGTTACTTTCATCTCTTTTCTAGGACAGTATCAAAAGATGAGGAACAGGAACTAAACAAGCCCCAAGTATCATAATTACAGTCTCCTGCCTGCCTGCTCTGCACTACAGTAGCACTTCCCTCCAGCAGGTCCACATTAAAAAATTCCACCCCACTGGGCTAGAAAAAATTTTACAAGAAATACTAGATTGCCTAGACTACATTTGGTAGATTATTTTGCTTGTATACAAAGTAAAAAAAAAAATGTAGAATAACTTCAGGAAAGCGGACCCTGCAATTTAAAAAATCTGAAACTAGTCCTACATTCAATGCTATGAATCAAGTACTTCCACTGCTAGCAGCTAAGCTACAGCAGAAAATAACATCATATAAAAACCAAATTGCTTCCTACATACTTTTGTTCTGTACCTTAGAAGATCACAAGTACCCACTCACAAGTAAGTCAAATCCAGGCAGCAGCGTCAGTAGATTTCCAAGGAAGCTTCTGGTTCAGGAACACTGATGACAGAAACCAAGGGGGTTTTGCACCAAATTGTCTACTTATTACCATCCAAATAGCTATGAAATGTAAAGATTGCATTGATAAATCTGCCTACTGGGAAAAGATCTACCCTCTGTGAACAGGTCCAGAGAGAAAAAGTAAAGGGCAGCATACAATTGGAAGAAGCTCATAGTTCCTGGTTTACAAGGTGTTCCTCATTAGCTAATTAAACTGATAACGTGAAACAAGGCAATGGGCAGCTTACTGCTGGGCACGCCCAGATTAGGTACAGGAGAAGACACTGACAACTAAAGCATGGTGCTAACACCTGAATACTGCAAGTGACATGTAGTCAGAAGTTGACTATTATTTTTATTGATATCCAGACAGGGTGGAAGATAAACATTTGTTGGTGTGAAGGGAGTGCATAGGTACTCTTTGCAAATCAAAAGTATTTTCAGTCATGTCTTAGTCTCTGTCATTTGACAAATTAATGTATTTATCAAAACATACTCAGGTCCTGAAGTAACCTTAACTCATGCTTTTTCTGCTAATAATCATGGATAAGAGGTTTAACTGAAAACTTAAAATGAGACAAAACTTACAGCCAAACCACTGAATTTTCAGCTACTGCTATTATTTTTATCATTTGGTCACGCATAGATTTGAAAAATAATTTGTGGTCATCAGATTCTTTTTAACTGCTTAAATCAAAGCTTGTGCTCTGCGCTGAAAATTAACTTAAATAAACTGACCAAATTTAGCAAGCTTGTTTTGGCAGCCTTAGGCTAATTGTTTTGACTTTAAACTGTCGTAGTTATTCACAGTATAACATAAAAGGGCAATGTTATTTCAACTTTTAGAGCATTCTAGTGCAAGTTAATCGGGGCATCTTTCTGAATTTCCATGTAGAAATTAGGAGCTTAAAGAGTAATTCAGTGAAAATAAATACTCAATTACACAAGTACAAAGAAGATTTTAAATTTATATTTATGCTAAGTTTTTCAATAAAATTCCAGCACTATTATTTCTCAAGAAAACATTGCATGAAAGTATTAGTTAAGATGTGGTATGATGCACTAAAACTTTTTTAGCAGATCTAGCTCTAAATCTGTTTGCACAATTTCCATAATTTTGTCAACAGAGAAAAACCCACAATTTTATTAGAAGAAATTACTTCCTTTTTTTTTAATTTACATGAAAGCAAATAGCAAACCTATTCCCTTGTTGCCACAGTTACCAGGCTACTAAGTTGTCCTTACAAACTTACTCTTCAAAAATAAAATAGTTATTCTTTCCCTCTTGAACTGCTCCTTTGACGTGTCTTCAAAGGTGGGTGAGCAAGTGGTAAGACTATTAAATGACCTTCCCTTCTTTTTTTTCCGGGGGAGTGAACTACAGACACATCTATAAAACAGCAAATGCTGTCCTGTCTGGGAAGAAAGAAATGCTCCAGCTAACATAGCAAAAGCTTATCTTTCCAAGTGTTACTTCCTAAACTAACGCATGTAAATCATTTCACAGAATCAAGAGGCACACCCAAATACATGAAAAGTAATTGGGCTGCAAAAGGAAAGGAGCACATCTGCCATTAAAGATTTACAGACTTTCATAAAAGGGCAAAAATTGCCTGCAGAGAAGCCCACTTAAGCAATCTCTGGCCTGCTGAGATTCAAGCAGAGCCTGTTGCTCTTCTCAAAAAATACTGAGCGTATTAATTTCATTTCTCGTGCCTCCCCTGAAGCCGGCCAGAGAGAAGCTCCTGTAGGGCCAGAGAGAAGCCATGTGTTTCCCACAGCTCCACAGCTGCCAATAAGGAGGCCTGGCTACATGCCTGACATACAGCAAACAAACTTTCCTTTTTGTAGAAAACGTTGGAATTTTTAATGAAAAAATTAATACCCGTGTCTTTTTTTATTATTTTTGTTAATCGAAATCTCCACAGCTTTTGCAAGATGGAAGAGGTCATTTATCAACTTGAGTGGATGTTCTAAGTATTAATAAATCAGATAATTTATAACCTGAGACTGGCAAGAAAACACGCTGGCATGCCAGGCTTTCGGTATCAGACATTAGCCATAAGCCCCCATGGCTGTGAATAGCTTAAAAGAGCCACCATGGAAAACTGGCCAAAATTAGCATTTGCAATCTCTGCAAGGAGGATGAAATGTTATATATATATTAGAAGAGGGAGAAAGTGAATCCACAGCTCTGCCTTTTTGCATTATGTTGGCTCATCAAATCAAATCAATCAAATCAATCAATCAAATCAAAGCCTAGAAAGGCCTATTCTAAAGTAATTTTGCTAGAACAGGGGAGTTCATGAGAATTTTATCTTGGTGATTGGAATCCTTTTGGCCTGGAGATAATTCCCTGATTTTTATTTGACTCATTAACCCTACTCCTCAAACAAAATTCAGACGGAGATCCCAAGAATATATCTATCCTCATCTTTTTCACTGGATGACTTACCATTTCATTCTGTACTGATAACTGCACTTTTTAAAGTAAGTTCAACCTGTATTTCCTGATGTGCACTGCAAAATGCAATGGAAGATTTGGTACCAAATTAGATAGTATTTAATATTACTGAAAGTGTTTTAAAATACTGGAAAACAGGACTGGTTGTTCTGTAAATAATGGTGGCCACTGTTATTTTGTTCTCCTTTGCTTTGACAAAATTACCTTCATTACCACTACAAATTGGGTTTATGGAGATCTATTTAATGACACGCTCAACCTTATTTTGCCAGCAAGTTTTGACGGTAAGTTGGTGAGTTTTTTCAATATAACTTAATTTTAGTTTATTCAGCTTCCAAATACACCACCATAAAGTTGACACTAGCCAGATAAAAAACCAGGTATCTACCTGCCCAGACAACACACACACATAAAAAAAGACTATCATGGTGTCTCTGGTAGGACATATAGTAATGTCCGGTGCTTTTTTCATCAATCATATATTGAATTCACGCAAATGACTCAAATTAATTTCAGATTAACTTTCTAGAGAGAAAAGGACACATTGTAGTGTAGACTACAAATGTCTTGAACAGAGGTTAATCCTGTAGCTTCACAGTAACACCACCAGATGACAACAGCAATCACATCATGGGATGTCATGAAAGAAACAGCAACCTCTCAGGGAGTAATTTTAGGGACTATCAGAAAAACTCAGGTCCCTGTTTGGCCCCCAAATGAATTGACCATATTTATAGGTGTTTATAATATGCTTTAATCAGACCATTTTATAGGTAATTAAGTAGCTCTCTCAGCAGCAAAACTGCTGAAAGGGGTTTTCAAAGTTTCTTTGACCATGGTCATATTGCTGGATCCAGTGGAGGCCAGTTTTATGCTCTCTTCCATGCCATCAGAGCCAGAAAAATTTCTTCCTCAGGGACTCGGTGTTGTTTAATGAAGCCTGAGCTCACTCCAATGTTTTTCTTTCTCTGGGGTATTTTCTGTCCGCTGGATTTAAACTTGCTGACAGAATGACCATCTCCCAAGCTATATGAAATAGAAAGCTTTGTTTCTGAGGAAAACCATATAAAGCATAGATTTTCCATCTTTAAAAACTGGTGAATGTGACAGGTGGGATTCAAGCAAAACATAAAATTCAGTGAGTCTAATTTTCATCTGGTTAAAACAGTGAACTCTTCAGTGAGCTCAGGGGCCCCCCATCTTCACCAAGAAGATTAGATGTAGTACCATTTCTTTAGCTTTTTTTCTACTGCTTGCTGAATGCTATTTCTATTTCAGGAGGAGTTAAATTTTAATCACACACATGTAGGGAAGTTGACACTGATGCACAAAGACCTTTATTACTTTTGTTACCAATCTAGGTATGACTGAATTCTAAGAGTACAACCAATGAGTAATTCCCAAAATATCAGAAGGTTTTCTTTATCCAGGTTTTAAATGATTAAGTTCCATAAGTGCAGGTAAGGACAATGATATGTGGTACATCTGGAAAACAAACACCTAACTACAGCAAATGGCATTTTATTTTAGTTTATTACCTACTTGTATAGCTTTCCTTTCAAATGAAAATACTTTTGCCTAAAAGGGGACAGAGACTTCTCCACAATTTATCTTTTATAGTCTGTAAACCATCCCTAACACACTAATTAAACACACAATAATTTCAGCTGCTTCTTTTCAGAAGGGAAATACAGATTGTGTTCAGTAAAGTGCAATAAATATCACAGGCTTGTCTTCCAGATATTTCCATTACAGCAGAGAAAAGCTCATTTAACCTATGAGCAGAGGTGACTGGAAAGCCTGGGGAAATGAAATCCTTGTAAGGTCATCTCTAAAAAATCACAGTGTGCTGTTGATTCAGCAATGTAAGAGACTTGAATGGGGATTTTTTGGTGGGAGGAGGAGAATTGCTTTTTTTAGCTCAACAGCATTTCTAGGAAATCCCTGTTCTATTCTTGTTTCATGGTAAGGCTTTATGTTTCTGCATATTGTAAGATATCAAACTCAAATGTGTTCAAATATTGTCTATGTAGTGAATCACTCTCATTTTAAGAGGTTTGGAATAGCTAAGGGAGACTTTTTTTTCTCATCCTGAATAAGTGGGAAAAGTCTTTAAAATACAAGAGAAGTTGCAAAATAGGTAAATATTTCTTTTCAATATTTTGTTAAAGTTTCATTTGACTTGTTTATTTTTAGGAATAGATTAATCACCAAACTGAATTATGAGAGGATACTAATTTTGATTTTTTTCACAAAATTGTTTAAATAAAATATTCCCACAATTTCAAAGCTTTTTTCTGATATGAGCAAGGCAATACAGTGAAAAGAAACCTTTCCCATTTTGACAAATCAGTGTTTTCCAATGACAAAGTCTTGTTACAAGTATTTTCTCTGATGTTCAATAGCACCAAATACCATAGATTTAATGGGAAATTCAGGCAGTTAAAAGCAGGTCAAACTAGGTTATCCGCTGTTCCGTTATATTCCTGGAATGGCTTTTCCACTTAAGAAAAAAGATGCCCTCATTTGCCATGCAAAACCATCCAAGTTTTACGGTATTTTCTCCTGCGACCTTGGCCGTTATCACCTAATATAAAACTATGCTCTGTCAGAAAAGGCAAAAGAGCCACAAAAGAACACCAGACAGGCAGAAGCGTAAGCAGCCATCTCAGCCGGGCCTTCAGATCTGCTGTAGGGATTGTCAAAAACAGATCGATGTGTTTCTTCTCCCATAGAACAAACAAGATATTTACCTCAAGACCACGTTACAGTTCAAAGTAGCCGAATTAGTACTTTGGGAGCATTGGAAGATCACATCCTTGGTGGAATTTTAAAAAGCACAACAGTACTTTAAAGATATCCCACTGATTTTCAATAGGCTGTAAATCACATCTATGATATTTGAAACTCCATACAAATAATTGTTTTGACAGCAGTCTCCCTGCATTATGAGAAAGCCAATTTATAGAAACATAATCTTAGGGTTAATGCATCATTGTAAGCTAGAATTGTAGAATTTCACACTTGTTAGCAATAAACATTTACACCCAACTTACTCTCCCAGAATTTCATCTTCTTCATTTCCTTTTTATTTAAAATGACAGACAGAAGAAAACTGGAAATCTAGTAGGAATAAATAGTCTGATCTATTCCTTTTATCTTTTTAAGGAGGAAAATAAATGTTAGTAGAAAGCAGATGAAAAGGAACGAAGAAACCATGAAGACAGCTCAGTGACAGAGATCTGAACGCACCCTCTCACGTTGGAAGCACCGAAGCAAGGTAAGGAACTCCACACTTATGTCAATAAACACTGCCACAAATCTTGACCACCAACACACCAAACTGCAGGAATGACCCTTGGGGGTCGCCTTTGACAGGGTGCTTCATTGCCTTTCGAGCCTGACTGCCACATCCAGTGGGGACATTGCATGGCCCCGGCAGGCACCTACAGGGGAGTAAAACTGCAGGTTTTTTTTCATATTTTTCAGAGAATTGTTTTAAGTCACTCAAAAGGAAGCCAAACTGGAAATGGCAGGAGGGAACGAGGGGCTGCCTGTGCCACAGCTCTATGCTTGGGATTGAAAACCTGCCATTTCAGGGTCTGTGATGCTGCCTGTCCTGTCTCTTTTGGAAGAAAATGGGGGATGATCCGTGCATTTTGACATCCATTAGGGGCACGAACTCCCACTCTCACTTGGCTCATCCCACCAGGAAGAAAGGTCTGGGGCTTAACTGCACAGCTGAGCCCCATTTTGAGGACAGACAAATTCTCTGTGGGGATCAAAGCTGGGCAGTGTCATGCGGTGATCACTAAAGCCTGGGGATTTTAAAGGCAAAGCCATTTCCAAAATTAAAATAAATGTCTCAGTCCTATCCCAGTGTCTAAAGAACTAGAGAAAGACATTGCTGGCCCATTTAAGCGACAGTTATCCGCACTTCCATTCTCCAAAACCTCTCCCAGGTAGTATGTCTTTCATCTCCTGTTTCTGAGATTCCCATGTGCTGACAGGACTGTTTCGGAGTGATCTTAAAGTGCTTTTAAAGGATAACACGTGGAAATAAATAATTCAAATTTTATCTTGAGCGTTTCTTCAGTGTATCAGCTTACATATTGAGAGTGCTTTTATGGAGTGCTCACCTGTACAACGGGTTGTGCTCTCTGCTAAGTGTTTTGCCCAACTGATTTTTGAACGCTGTCTTTAACACAAAGGTAGGAGCCTTTTACATCCCTAGTGTGGTCACACTCCTGCTAGATAAGGGATCTACATTCGAAGTACCGGACATGATTACAGGCACAATTTTTAGCAAAACCACATATGCTTTATGCTTTAACACAAAATTATACATCAGCTTTTAACAAGCTGTGCAAAACTAGGAATAGCATGAATATGGGAATAAAAAATTGGGGGGAATTTTTTAAACAACGAAGGAAGATTTAATAATGCCAAAACAGAAGGTAGCAGAATCAACGTTAAGGACCTGAAATTACGGCTGCAAGCATATTCGATAGCAGCAACAGGTAATGTCAATAAAGTGTGTTAAATTAGCCATATCTGATGAAAATTATTTATAAAAGATTTATATATGACATGATACTGAGTGTATATGACACTTTCTGATTATCCCTCCTTGCTAACACATGATCCACATCAAAGAAATATACATTTTCTCCTGAAAATGCTAGATGTTCTGCTGCCAATTTTTCTTTTAAAATACTCATTTTTTAACACTTGCACGTACACTCAGGATCATGCGGTAAGAGAAAGCCACAGTTAGCACATTCTGTGATGTTCTTCTGACATTTTCTGTAAAAACACTCATGACTAAAGATTTCGGTAGCTACTGATATGATTTATAATCCCTTAAAGTTTCACAGGATACCAGTCTTTTAAAAAGTGCTTTAAACCTCTTTTTCTTTCTGCTTCTCTTTTTCTTTATAGCACAAGGAACCCAGCCCTTAGGAGAGAACTCCAGCTGGTGGCATCAAAAATAAAGCTTTCATGGTGCACTGGTTTGTCTTGGAGGGCATAGATTACTGTACAACTGAGATAAAACTAAACGTCTTGGTCCAGGGATGTTCAACAGTTTCATTTTTGATAGGATAAAGTACAGATACTATTTGTATCTCTCGGTTAACAGCCCACTCTGCTAACACTCCTTTGCCTCTAGTTTTCACCACACACATCCACAAAAGAAATTAAACACATTTCAAAGCCTGCTGTCTACAGGAGATGGGACTGGATGAGCCTCCAAACATAAAATTTATGACATTACATAAGGAAAAAAACAGAATCATGTGAATATTTGGTTTTGAAAATGTGAAAACAGATAAAATAATGAAAATTGCAGAAAATTTAAGTTGTGTAGTTATACTCCTCCCTTCTCAGAATATAAAAATAGGTGCAACAGATCAGAGAGGCAGCAAATCAGCCTCCCAGCACCATTAGTGCCTATCTGTCCCAGCAAGGAAGAGAAGTGGCTGTATGGAAAAGGCCTTGTAACACAGAGAGACTGGCCAACCCGCTGGGGAAACCTGACATCTTTCCACAAAAGGTTTCAGATGATTTTAGTTGACTGCACTGAGGTTTTCTTCCCTTCCGCCTTGTAAGCAGCAGTTGTTTATAAAGTGCATCTTCTCTTTTTCAGCACAGCGCTGCTCTCATCAACACAAGGCACAGTCCTCCCAGTCAGCCTTCCTAAATTTCACTCATATTTGTAGCAAGTGCAACCCAGTGATAAGATTAGTGGTTAGTATTCTTGAAAACAACTTTTAACTGAGCTAATGAACTTCCAGTTCCACTGAGATTCACAATTTACATATCCAAGAAGCCTATTTGACTATATGTTAGTGTATAGAAATTCGTATTTCCTTTCCCAGCAGATTCTGGTATAATATCAGACCAAAGTAAAATATTAAAAATAGAAAACTATATTCTATCATATTGTTCCTCCACTGCAGGATGAAAGCAATCAAAATGTCAATTTCTGCAGATAAAAGTGTTACAAATTTGCAAATGGCTAGATAACTTGCTCTTTTTGCTTTCACCAGAAGCAGCTGAAACAAGTAGCTAACTTCCAGGCAGGAATGATTTGCATAGGTTGTAGTGCCAGACTGTCAGCTGACCATTGTAGAAATGCCTTACCTACCCCTGAGGTTTGGCACCTCTTCTCCCACTTCATCTCTCCTCAAAAGCCTCATAGACCACATTTTTCATGCTCTCCGGCTTTTTCTGCTGTTGCTGCTGACAGGAAGAAAAAGGTGCAGCACCAGCCAGTTTTCTTAGGTTCTAGTTTCAGAAAATGTTGTACTAATCCCTATATGGTACTGACGTGTAAGTGCAAAGTACAAAAGTCTTGTATATTGATAATCCTAGTTAGTTATCATGAAACAGTAGTCTCTGGTGATACACAATAATTAAAGGATTCTCCATATGTGTTACGTGTCTGTATTGTCTTTGGGCTTCAACTTTGGCCACTCGGGGAGCACGCAAAAAGTAAGAAAATGGCTTAACTGGGACAAATTGAGAACCCAAAGAGACAGACCATCTTGAGAAGCAAAATGGGGCTCAGCAGGGACATAGCACTGCTGCCCCATGCCACAAGGAACAGTCCTTGTCATGAAACATACCCAGCACGGCGCATCATTCACGGAACAGGATTTCTGCCCCTGCAAAGTGAACGTGTAGGTTTTTCCTCTGCAAAACTCATTTGCTGAGAAAAAGCACTGGTCTGGCTGGTCCTCAAAAGATTCA
>JAOTQQ010000079.1:8570868-8616362 GCA_026546715.1 Gallinago undulata | reverse complement strand
CCCAGATTTCCCTCCTGAAGCAAAACCTTCAAAGGAAAGCACTGAAAATACCCTTGGTAATTTATACATCCATTTCTCGACATTTTCCAGCAAGCCCATCCATCACTGTTTCTCCATTTCACCTGGCAGGTGTAACAGGGGTGCAGCATAGAATATCATTGCTGACCACAGCAAAATACAGAATACCTGAGTACCTTTAATGATGTTGTTCTAAAATTACTTTTATGCTATCATATATTCTTTGCATTTCAAAGCTAACCATCCATGCAGTAAAATTAAGTACATGCTTCTAAGGGTTGCACCAAGGGCATTTTTTAAGCAATTTACAGACAGTTGCAGCTTTGACTTCAGATAAGCACTTTTTTCTTTCTTGAAATCCTTAACTGAGAGGATGAGTTTTACTGGTCACTTAACTCAGTGCTGTTCTTTATCTGGCTCCTGCTTTTGTGTTAGATCAATACTGAATGCCGCAAGACAAAAGGGAGATAATCAGATTGTTATTTTGCATTAGTTGGCCTACATGATAATGCCATTCAACTGCATTTAGGAGAATCTTTTTGCTTATATGCATTATCACTCTGCACATAAATTAGGATCATCTCCCTTGCCAGACAGCTCCCTACAAAGCTGTGTTTGAAGGACACATTGTTCTTCAACACTTTACCCTGTAGTAACACCTACTAGAACCTTTACAATAGTTAAGCTATTTCTATACTTACTTGATGTCTGTTGTCTTGCAAACACCTCTGAGTGTATACATAAAGCATCCCTGGCCTAAATCTGGTGCTTACATGTGTCTGTAGGGTCATTTTATATGCTCCAGGGTTTCATGGTCAGCCTTCAGCTGATGCCCCAGGACAGGGTCTCCTGTGGGCACCATGTCATATGTGACAACCAAAGGGATATTCCAGATAAAAAGGCTATCCAAAATGGCACTGAACACCCATGTCTAGGCAGCTCAATTCTACCTCTCTTATCTTTGACGGCAAGTTCTTCAGGAGCAGTGACCATCTCTTCTTTTCACATGCAGTGCCTGTTTCTGTGGAGTCCTATAGCTAACTTGAATGGCATGTATCTGTGTTTCTACAATAAAGCCCACTAACCAGTGAGTCCTATTTAAATTATATAGCTGTCAATATAATGCTGTTATACGGCATATGTGTTTATAAATAATAAACATAAGTACTGCTTAAATTGATCTGAGTCAAGATACAGCCAGGCTCAGTGAAGGCGTTGGACTGCAGGAGACAGAGAAGGAGAAAAAGTAGTATTTTTGGACTCACCATCAATCCACTTATATTTTCATAAACCACTTTCCTCTCCATAAGTTTGGGGCTTTTTTCGCCATTTTTTTCAGTTTGGCATGAAGATACAGATTGTCTGTTTTTGAGGGCCCTTGTAGACAGAAGCAATTATCTACTTGGCCTAAAAAAAATAACAGTAACCTGAAAAAAATTAATATTATTTCCCTTCTGACATGAAATAATGAGTATGAGGAAACTCCTCCAACCTCTCAAATTTTCATGGGGTTTCCCAGAAAGTCACAAACCACCTTGGTCAAAACTGGGCCCAAAATCACTGACAGTAGTCAGCTTTCAACTAGAAAGTTCATATTGAACTAAATTTCAGGCTCCGTTATGAAAGTGGCTTTTAAAAAAAGCACAAGAAGAATCCACAGAGCCTTAAGTTCATTTCATATCAGCTTGAATTAAAGTATCTCAGTAATTAAAGACATGAAAGTTGTAATCACTAACGACAGCCTTCCACAGAGCAGCATGGGGGTGGCCATAGCACAAGCCACCTCTCTTCACAAGCAGATCAGCCTGGGACAAAAACATGCAGTTTGGTGACCTGGATGCTAATTTCACCACAAATTCCTCATGGAATGCTAATGCATTATTTGCATATATTCCAACGCGGGGGGATTTGTGTGCCCGTGATTCCTGTCTGTCTCCAGTTCAGCCCGTCTGTGCTACTCATGCATAAGCAGATATTCCAGAGCACAGTTTTGCAGTATCTGTTGAGGCTGCAAATGCAGGCACCTTTCTAATTAATAGCTTATTAAAGATTATGCATATGTCATTATTAATCAACTTAAGAAATGTGCCTTCAATTTTGCCTCCCCGGACAGGTACTCAGTAGTAACACAGGACTGCCCAAAAACATGACCATTACAGCCATGGCTGTCATTAGCTGTTTCTACATGAATTCTGTTGCTGTTGAAAAATATTGCTATTTCTGACAAAATTTTTCAGCCATCTGCATTTCACAGCATATACGGATACAGTACTTGGCAGTGCAGGGGGATTCTCCTTTTCCAAAACTAAGCTACGTGTATTTTCTCATCACAGAGGAGCAAAGTCCAGATCAATGCACAGGTGCTCATTTTCTTCAATTTTTCTTAGAATTTATTTACTTCTCAAAATAACTAATGAGCTTACTGTACTCCAAGAATTAGACCAAGGCTCTTCAACACCCAACACAGAGAGACAGCACGTGGCTGCACGGGGTTGCAGAGCAATGCGGTGTCTTGGCTGAAGTTGATACAGCTGGAGGGAGCACCAGCAACTGCTCCTGTCATAAACCTACTTGGGACATCTTGATTAACCAGCTGAAGGGGAAAATTAGGCCAATTGCACCCACTACTCATGTTAATTCCTCACTGGAAGCTGGAAATTATGTCATTTTTAGAAGGGGAATTTTAAGTGTTGTTTCTAGCTTTTTAATTCTCCAATTTCCAATGAGAAACTAACAAAAAATATCTTCAGGGCTGCCATAGGACTGAATATAAATAAAACACAATTTTTATCTCCAAGAAAAACCTTCAGAGAGTCTCCCATGAGGTAACTGTGTTTGGGAACAGTGCTGTAAGGCAGCAACAAGAGTTTTAGAAGTCAGATTCAGAAACTTCTGACAGTCCCAGACAGAGGGAGGAAAATGTCAGTCTTTTAACACTTTGTAAAGTGCTACAATTTTATGGTACTTTGAACTTATTTTGAATTTTTTATGTCAAAACTAGCTCCTTCACACACCGCACGTTAGGTGTTTTATCACCATTATCAGTAAAATGAACGTTAATAAGACTGTCTTTTCTTTAAAATGTACTTGGCATTTTCAAAGCTCCAAAGGGGTTTTTGCCTGAAAACCCTTCTGCTCCTCTTCTGGAGAGGCCTGTAAGCCTTCTACTGCTCCCCTCTTTAATCCTACAAACTGTAACAAATTAGGGGGATGGAAAGAGAATGAATATTTATATGTTTATTCTTAAAATGCCTCAAGATCCCCCACTGCTTTAAGTTGGGGGCGCCTGCTGTAAAGTCTGATCTACAAAACCAGCTTTGAGATTTCTTATTCCTTATAGAGCAAAAAAGTTTAATTTTTGCAGCATTATAATCTCTAAGTCTTCAAAAATGTAAAGTTTATGGACTACTTGTGCCTTAAAGTCTTAGTAGAATAATCCACGCTCTAAACAAAAGCTGGTTTTCTCCCATGTGATTTGCTCTGCATACCTATATTTACATTGTATTTTAGTCTTCTTCCAGGTCAACAGGTAAGCATAAATTTTTGAAGTCATGTTATTCTGAAACTTAGCAGTGAGAAGCACATGGGGGATCATTAACGAAGTAAATGCTCATCAGTATTCCCTGAGTTTATACCAGCTAAAAGACTAGAAGAGAAGGCAATATTGAACATTTCAGCTGAATCATGATAAGTGTTTTAGACTGAAGACAAATTCTGTTGCATTTAATTCTAATGTATAAGACTGTATATTAACAACAAATTCTTTGCCAAATTCTTCTTCATTTGTTGGGTTTTTTTCCCAAGAATTGGTTAAATTATTCTTAGATCTCTGCTGGAACTTTATTCTGAAATAATAACATTTTCTAAAGTCTTCACTTGGTTACCAAAATCAGCAGTTACTGATCATCAACTTTTTACTCCATGAATACTGAATCTTTGTATCATTATTGGCATGTGAAATTTGACCTCAGTTCTACACAGAGAGCTTGCAAAATATGACAGTATATAGTTGTGTAAAGCATGAGTACTTTTACTTAAAGTTCCATTTCCATTCCAGAGAAAAAACAGAAAACTTGCCATTCTAAAGGCAAGATTGAATGCAAAATATACAAGTGCTCTGAAAATATTTTTCATTACAATATATCTTAAACTTCCCCCCCTTAAATATCTTCAAAACTACACAAGCTGAGAAATACTGCTTATTCTTTGGACCTTCAGGACCCTCAGATGAGCCAAACCAGCATTTTTTCCTTCAAATGTTGTTCCTTGGAACAACATGCATGGTAGAACCCAATGGAATAGTACTTGCTCACACACAGTGTAAAAGCTTGCATCATTTTTAAAATTGTTTATATCTTTTTGGCAGATGCGCTGTCAGGAGAGGGAAGTCATGCCTCATGCTGACTCTCATCGTGTTAGCTATGCTGTTTCATACCACAGCCAACCAACCTGATACCAAAAAGCTTTTCCATCCACAGAGAAGATGGTCTTGCTATAAAATCCTACAGCTCCTCCTAGAAAATACAGAGAGGTGTATCAATTAAGTATATTTATATACTGTTAATTCATAGGGAATTTTATATTGTAACATCTGGGTAAAAATGTTAAAAGGAAGGAGAAAGAAAGTCTATTGCCACGTAAGAGAGAAGTCTCATAGCAATATCTATTGTATGAACTCTTGAGCTGAAGGAGGGGTTTTCATTTCTGAAGATTTTTTTATTTATAAACAAAAAAAAGCCAAAACCAGCAAGCCACAGCTCTACACCAGCTTTCATATGACCTCTGTTTTTCAAGCTAATTTAGCCTTCTGTAAGACTATGTCTAGAATTTGCATTGCAGAAAATTTAAATAACGCAAAACATCAAGGAAAAATCTTCTGTGTCTCAAAGAAAGAAACATCTGATGTAGAAACTTTATTTTGCTTATGAACTGGCAAACCTAATTAAAGAATTCAGGATGGTAGTGACAGATTTGGACACTAACACATATCTAAGAAACAGTCCGACTTCAAAGTACAACACAGAAGCTTCTATTTATAAATATTTAACTGAAGTATTAATACAAAAAAAAAAAAAAAAAGAAGGAAAAAAAAGAGAAAATCTCCTTCATTTTATTCCCTAATGAATTTCTTTGGAACAAGACTACTCACTGAAATGAGCGACTTCTTAATTCTCACAGATATGAGGGGATTTAATTGAAACATCTCTTTTAGAAAGGTTTCTGCAAATTTCCAGTTTAGTAACACATGACACAATGTTTGAGTCCAGTGGTTTCTTCCCAGAGCTCATGGCTGCACCTTCAGCTCTGCTCCATCACCACCCTAGACTTCAAGGCAGCCTTTTCCAGCTGTGAAAGAAACATCTTCAGGGGTCAGGAGTCCATAGGGGGGATGTAGCTTTGTTGCTCCCTGCCCACACAAACACCACTTTTGGCATTACAGTTTTAGCTGCAGGTGTAAATGCCTTTTCCAGCTCTCTCAAAAGACCCATCTTGGGTCCCTTCCTGCCCTAGGAGATCCCCAGAGGAGACCTCAGCCAGAGGACAGGTAAATCCCAGCAGCTGCTCTTTGAGGGGCTGAAGGTCTTGATCACTCATGGGAATTACCCCTTCTCCTTCAACACCTTGCTAGCTGCATGTCTTTCTGGCTGACATACTTAATTGCCCCATCAGCACACATCTACAGACACAAGATCTTCTCTCTTTCAGTGCCTGTGCTGGTCTTCCATTTTCGTGATCGCACTTAATTATAGCAAAAGTGCCTGATCTTCTTTTAACCAACAAAACTTTCATCAAAATGACTGTTGCAGTATTGTAAGTCTGTTAGTCACTAATTACTAAAATGCTATTGAATCAGAAACCTAAAGTGAATCTCACAATAATTAAATAAAATTTAGAAGATGGCATTAAAAACGACATGATCATTGACAAGCTACTAGTCTTAGTTGTCCAAGTGCCACCTATGCAAATGGGATTAAGAGAAGATCAGTGGAGGTTGCCTATCATCATGCTAAATCATAAAGCCACCTGTTATTTTGTGCTAATTGAACGTGCTTAAATATTCGAGAAGTCTTTCTGCCATAGCGGAGAGAACATCTAAGCTTGCTGTCAGTGCAGTCATTAACAGTGCAACCACATGTTTTCAGAAACAGTTTTGAAATAACCAACAAAGGGTACAAACCCGCGGTCAGATGTGATCCTGTTCCCACAGCTGAGGGAGTCACCACACAGCAGCGGAGCCGCTGTAACCTTCTGTGGGTTCCGACCCAGCCCTCATTAACTGAGCTCACCGGAGCACAAAAGAAGACAGTGTGCAGCACCTTCCCCTTCCCAGCACGGTTCCAGCAGCTGCTGGGCAGCAACAGGCAGCACAAAGTAGCTGCAGAGCAACCTTGCTATTGGAACCTGAGAAAAATCCAGATATACTTTCAACCTCCCTTTAGAACATAAACTTCTTCCGAGCATATGCACAGCAAAACTGTTATTACTCTGGTTATTAGAAGTTATTTATCAATTACACCCAGCATCTTCAGCAGATTTCAACAGTTACTGCGGTTTTACTACTTGATTCCATCCCCATTTATCAGCATGCTGCTAGCACATGCATTATACATGCTGTACATTCCTCCAGCAAGTTGGGGATTCTACGGAGAAATGATGCATCCAATAAGCCCTAGAGTCAGCCTTGAGAAAGTTGTATTATCAAGTCACCTAATAAGATCATTTGATACATGTTGATTACACTCAACCACACCAGCTTTCATTTGATCGGGCAACTTGGATCATATCTTGCCTTGAGGGGAAGAAGGGCAAAATCTTTGTAAGTTGCCACTAAATATAAAGCTACATTATTAAGAAACATAACTCAAACTCCTTCAGCAGAGACAGAGCCAGACAGATTTTCCAACTCTGCGGCATTTCTCACCGAAAGGCAAGCAAATCAATCAGATGTGGTTGGACAGGGAAGATTTTCATTAGATGTCTTGCTTAGTTTTTGAATCCCTACTCTGCTCTTCACACTGCAATGGAGATCATAATTACATCAGTAATGTAATGTAAGGCAATGCAAAGATAATTATAAATTATTCATATCAGTATTCCTTATTTGCAGAATATATATTTCCTTCAAATTTTAGACCATTCTATCTCTTTAGGACAGGTGAATACAAATAATACAAATCCTGGCTGAAAGACAGAAAAATCAACCTTTTTTTTGTTCATTTTTTTTTTCTTCAAGAAAACTAGGCATAAATGCTAAACATTATTCAGTGGGATATTGTTTTTTAAAAATGCAAGCCATAAAAAGTATCTAGGGAAATAAAGTGAAATAATCTGGATTGCCAAAACCATTATTGACAAACACCAAAGATAAATTAAAACGTGAAATTAGAAGGAAGTGGTAATTCAAAAGTGGAATGTTTATAAGCAATTCTCAGCACAGTAGTAAACGAAACACGTGGGATCCCAAAGGGAATTCACTGCAGCTTCTCCCACACACAAATACTGCACTTCCATCGCTGCCCCAGCAGAGCTCCCTGCTCTTCCTACAGGATGGAGACAGGAGGGAACCTGGCCAGAAGTGACTCTTCCTTTGTGGCTGCTGTGCCACTGGCCAAGGGACATAGCTTGCGACACGGGAACAGGAACAGGGAGAAATAGATAAGCAATATCATTCTACACGTTGTCTGAGAGCCTAAAGCTGACCAACAGCTCACAGGATACCTGAAAATTTGGCAGCAAATATTAAATTTGGAGGAAGCTTTAGAGCCCATTCAAGTTCAGACTTCAGAGTTTTTTTGATATACTTTGCCACCAACGGTCCTTCCACAGTCAGGTATGATTTATCTTAGAGGTAGTTGCCTTATTGCATAACATAATTGTATTTTAATATGAGAATTTAGAATTCATCTATCCAGTGACTCTGTCCTCTTAAAAATCAATGGGACGTCTGCCACTTTGTCTTAAAAAGGAACAAGACTCAGGTTTCAGAAACTGATCATATAACAATGTGCGACGCTCCTTCTCCAGGTCACATTGTTCAGGCAACTTCTACTGTTAGCAAAGAGCCCGTCAGTCAGTTATACACAGTGGAAGAGGAGAAAGTCAATATTTATTGGCTAATACACGCAACAGGTAACTAGGATGAATGAGCAATTTTGCTAAGGATTAAAATGCTCTCCACCCAGCTGAGACACCTGATGAGTCACTGGTGACCAGAGAATTGTTATTTGGTGGAAAGGATCAGTCAAAATGGGATACACTCCTTCATTTTGCTGAGTTTCCATCTTTTGAATCTCTTTTTTCTTAGGGTTTTTAGAAACTGTCATGGCAGCACTTTTCCTCTTGAATATTGTTGTATTTCAGCTGGGTACTGAAAAGAGATAAGAATCTTCAAGGTCTCATCATCTTTAATTCCTCAGCAGCCTCGCACAAGATGTTTAAGTTTCCTCTGCCTCAAAGCCCACCGTAAAAGGGAGTCAGTAGTGCTTAAGTGTTCATCATGTTGGCATGTGGCAAGAATTTGATCATTTCTTAATGTGGTTTTTGTAAATGTAAATTGTCATCTACAGAAAATGTCAAATATCACAGAATTGACTCAGGAAAAAAAGACATGCAAGAAAACTACTGAAAAGAAGAACTTTTGATTAAATAATGATTGTGGGACTAGGTCTGTTATTAGAAAGATAAAACCAGTCTATTAGCTAGCTTTTGTAGCCATCAATGTTCCCCGTAAATCATAATGAATAAATTAGTTACATAAAATAATACTGAATGTAGAAGAGTTATGAATGTAATTTTAGTATTACATATTTCTATCTTCAATTTCTTAGAAACTTTTTAAGCATCATTTTGAGAAAACACTTGAGAATCAGAAATTTTATATTTTCAAGCAATCCCCCTTACTGAAAAGTTACAGTATTTTATCTCTTTTCCTCCCCTTTTCTTCTGAAAGCTTCATCAGCTCAGCTCATTAGCACTAGCTTTTGATCTACTTGAGAGTTCTCTGCTGGAAGTAGGATGAAAAATACAGTAAAAAGAGAAGAAGTTAGCACAAAGTAAGGTACGATCCCACAAGACACAAACTCTTCCATCCTTTTCAGGCTGCCTCTAGTTAGCTGGGAGGGGATATTACTGACAACTCTGCTGCCATTGCTAGTACTTTTAATTTTCACCTTTTTCTACTCCATGCAGTAAGAAAGACTATTTTACAAAACAGCTCTACCTTTGCTACATCTTGAAAACTCCCAGCCATCTCTGATGATGATGGCAAGAACTTTGATGCTTCCACAGATACCCCTGGCATAAAACCATATATTTGACATCTTCAGCCCTAGAGGTTTAAGGTGATCAGTTACAGCCTGGGTATTTTCTTGGAAACACTAACTGTAATGATAAAGAAAAAGAAAAAAGCCATTTGTGTGGTATATGGTGAATCAATCCTCCGCAGGACTGGGCCCACTAATAAAACAAATATCTAGGGCCTCACGCCATTATGCATTAGGAAGGCTTATAACTGATTAATGATGTATACAGTCTCAACATTTTACTTTTACTGAACATTTTAATATACAATGCCCAGAAATACTTCCATTATAAATCTTAATGGCAGAAAAGGACTGTATCGCTCTTATATTGACTGTCATCTGCTCTGCGTTACTCTGTCGCAGAGGGGACAGACACCAACTTTACTAGACAGATAGACAAGAGCATCTACACATCACATTGAAAAACTGCTATCCAGCCTTTCCCCTTTATATATTTACAATTTGCATTTATCTTTTTATTCTTCCGATACGCAACTTTTCTGAGCTATTTCCTTAAGATGTTTTATTGTTTGCTTACAGCAATTTAGCTACTTTTTCAACCACTTAGATGATATTTTTACACAGCTACTTCATCTGGAACATGTTTTCTTTGATGTCTGTTAATCTACATAGCACTTTCTACAGAAGAACTGTAGCTATTCAATAATTTAAACTTTGACATTATGAGACGTTGTCAAACATCTGGAGAACTCTCACATTACCACATACTACTCTATATATTCTATACCAGTAGGTATTCAACACTTTCCTTTAAGAAGTTAAAATATAAATGCTAAATTTATAAGTGTGCATGATCACACAGGTCATCATTAGAAGCATTTATTAAATAGAAGCAAAAAAATATGTGCGAACCTGTTATGTTAGTAATTTCATTCCTTTGCTCTAAATCTAGAAAACATTAAAGACATAAAGGTTTCAGACATGGACTGTCTGCTTTCTCCACAGTAACAACACGGAAGAAATACTGGGAAAATAACGAGCACATTGCATTGCTCTTCAAAAAATAACTGAGCTGAGCAAGAAGAAGGCTTAAGAATTGTTAGGGGTTTTAAAAATACTGTACCATAAAAAATAAAATTCTGTCCAAAAACCACCGTATCAGTTGCAGGCACTTTTCCAAAGTCTTGCAATGCATTTTTTCTGCAGTGTGTGCAGCATTCATCAAATGAGAGTATACAGTACTTTTTTGATTACAGTTTAAAAATAAAACATAAAAATCTTGAGTCTCAAATGTGGTTTTTTTTCATTCAAAGTCATTCTTTTTTATTCCTATGGCATGTAAGCCATGCCAGCTTTATTTTGTATGGCTTTGTATGCAGACTACTCTGAGGGTGACACATGCAGAAAAAAACATGTTCATAAATCTTTCTTAACCAGAGAAATAAGTTTTTGAAAGCCCTGCAGTGATTATTTTTTTCTTCATCAAAATTTAGTGCTAAATGATTTTCAGTTTTAGATCTGGAGATATAAAAATATGTTTCAGGAGGAAAAGGGGATAGATTGGTTGAAACTTAAAAGCTTTTTCAACTATTCCATGCAAAAATGCAAATATGCTCTATAAAAGCTGTTTTAATTAAAGAAATCATCTTAGGTATGGTGACCCAAATTCTCTATTGGCCCAGCTCTCTTGCAGTATCAGGAGAGTTACTTCAGCAAGCAATTTTATGCATAACACTCAGTCTGAACACTGCCCGAGACTATAAATACATCTATTTCGTGTAGCGCCAATCCAGTACAAAAATTACGGAGCCATGCTACGAACACAAGGCCAGGTAAAGAACAAGTCTCTCATTTCCAAAGCTATCACATGAAATAGAGAAAGGATCTGGTGTTATCTCTTACAACCTGACATGGTACCCCGGCACCTGACCTTTGGAAGTTGGCAGGTCCCAGTGAGATCCTTGACTCCAGCCACAGCAACTGCAGCCCTACCCAGGGCTTCAGCTGGTGCTTTGGATACACAAACAGCTTAATTCAATGTCTCTGAAGCTGAATCCAAATTTAACTTGTCTTCCTCGGGATTGCTATAGTGACATTACAAAATTTCAAGTCAACATGTATGACAAGAAACAACTGAAAGATCAAAAATTCTTGCAGAAGTAGAGAAAAAGAAAAAAAGCAGTTTGGCTATAATTCATTAAATACATATCTTTCACACCATTCACACCATAACCACCAAGTCAATGACTTGGTATTTAGTACTAGATGTTGAAAACCGCAGGTGCCCAGCAATTAACAAGGGGCCTAAATTCCACAGAATCACAGAATCACAGAATGGTTTCAGTTGGAGGGGACCTTAAAGATCACCTAGTTCCAACACCATCTGCCATCTTCAACCAGACCAGGCTGCTCCAAGTCCCATCCAACCTGCCCTTGAACCCCTCCAGGGATGAAGCAGCCACAGCTTCTCTGGGCAACCTGGGCCAGGCTCTCACCACCCTCACAGCAAAGAAGTTCTTCCCCACATCTCATCTCAATCTCCCCGCTTTCATTGTCAAACCCTTCCCCCTGGTCCTGTGGCTCCTCTCCCTGGTCAAGAGTCCCTCCTCAGCTTTCCTGGAGCCCCTTTAAGGACTGGGCTATCTAAATTTATTTTTCTTCATTCCTGTTCACAGATCTGAACAGTGCTTAGTATCATAATTCTGATGATGCTGGTAAGGTTATTTGAAACTATAAAATATTGCCAAAGAGCTCATATCTTAATAAGGCATTGGCTGCTTGATGGGTTTCTTCACTAAACATGACCTCACTTGGGATGCAACTAGTGTCACCAGACACTCCTATAAATCACTGAGAGGAAAGAAGCATCCAAAGAGCTTGGGAAACAAGGGAGAAGAGCAAATACTGTAAAAAAAGAAAAATACCAATATTTCCTTAATTATCTTACGGATTTGTTTTCACTGAGCTTTTGTTTGCTCTCTGCAAATATTTGCATAATCAAGTTTCAGAGACACTAATGTTCCCAGAAAACGCATTACAGCTGCTGAATTATAAAACCGAGATTTTTCAAATTCCAGACTAAATCTATACAAAAAAAATGTACTCATGGATGTAAACTGAGATGTTACTGAAGGCAGCGGGGTGGGAATCACACCTCAAAAATTATTATAGAGAAAAAGAGTCATGGGTAGCATATACTTGGTCTTTAAACAGACAAATCCCTGGTTGTATTGACTTCCAGAAGTCAGATACCTTTGTGTGAAAAATCTGTAGAAAATATTTCTTGTATCAGCACAGTCCCATCACCTCAGGTTTGAAAGCAAAAATCAAACCGAGTCTAAGAGATGCACACACAAGGAGGGTATGTACAATATGCCATCAATGGCCATGCCTCCTGAAGTCACCAAAGTAGCTCTGAGCGATCCACCTTTCTTCCTCTTCTCATCACTCAGTCTTTACCTGCCACTTGTCATCCTTTACCTTTCTCCTCCTTTTTCCCCACAAAAATACTGCTGCCCCAGATTTGGCTGAACACAGCGACACGGGGACTAAACCAGAGTTGATTTCCTCCAGTCTGTCCAGCAGCTGGACATAATCTCATTTTATGCCCCGGTCGTTCACTTGCTCATGGCTCTCCCATGCCAACAACCTACAAATACTCACACCCAGAAGGAAACGCAAAGCCACAAGCCCCTTGCACTATTGTACAAAGGAAGACAAAACAGAGGACCTCGGCTCTCCTCGCCACGGTGCTAAGGTTACTCTGACCCTTGGGCAAGCTGGGTCAGTGTGGCAAGTCAGCAGAAAGTTTCCTCCTACCTCTGAAAGAGGAAGAGTTAGTCGGAAAAGTTTGCCTTAATTCCACAGGTAAACAGAATTAAAAACAGGAGCAGGATCTCTCCCTGGATGACCACTGCTCCTGCCAGAGATAAGAGAGCTTGTGAGCCTACCCCAAACTCCAGTTTTCCAGTTTTCAGCTCCAGCCATCAGACATTGTGTCCTGTACCAAAAAAAAAGGTCAACTAAGTAATTATTGATATGTGTATAAATTACAGCAGGAAAACCTTTAGTCAATCATTCCAGCACTGCTAAGAAGCTTTTATGGGTTTGGATTAGCAGGAAGGGAGGGGAAAGGATACTTACAAGCAGCAGAAACTAATATGTCCCACAAGAGGCCAACGCAGAAGCACAGCAATTTCCTTCCAACCTCACAGAGGGGCAAGGTTAGGACAGAGACTGAATAAACAGATTATTGTGCTGCCCAGTGCCACACACAGCAGATTTGCTTGTACGGGTAAAATGTGAGGCAAAGCTTGAAAGCTTTGTGGGTTTGATTCTTTTCAGCATTCAGGAGCTGCGATGGAAATCTCAGAACATGTCT
Source organism: Gallinago undulata (assembly GCA_026546715.1). Classification (NCBI taxonomy): domain Eukaryota; kingdom Metazoa; phylum Chordata; class Aves; order Charadriiformes; family Scolopacidae; genus Gallinago; species Gallinago undulata. The sequence continues at coordinate 8,602,700 of JAOTQQ010000079.1, read as the reverse complement.
GAATTTATTTATACTGACAAGGGGCAAACAGGACAAAGAAAAAATTAAAAAGGCTCCTCCCTTCCCTAGATTTATCCAAAAAGCTTAAGTACGCCCAAAGTCTTCCCGGCTCTTCAGTGGGACCAGCCTCCGTTTAGGTTTTGGGATGCGGGGTTGTGTGTCCTCATCAACAGCCCGTAGCGTTGAACACAGAGGAACTGGAGTGTGCCGATGCTCCCACGGTGCACACAAAGACAGCAAAGGGACACAGCAAAGGGACACACCAAAGGGACACACCAAAGCCACCACCGCCAGAAAGCAAAGCCAGCAACTGCCCCAGACTGAGGAGGCAGCAGGGGATGGACAAGCCATCGGGGAGGGGGCATCAGGTCTCACACCTCCTCCCCTCCTCTAGCCAGGAAGATGAAATAAAGGAAAAGAGAGGCGGGTTTTGGCTCTCAGTTATCACGCACCAGGAGTTATAAAAGCTATTTTTTAACGTGATGCTCCTGTCTGCAGGTCATCTCTGCAGCAACTATGAAGGGAAGTGTGTGTGGCATTAAATCCCGTGCTGGCAGACTGATGCGGCGTTCAAGCTGAGTAAGTGTTTAATGCTCTAAAGGGAAGGGGAAAAAAGATTTCTTTCAGATAAATTGCTTAATTGGGAAGTCAAGAATTCTCCTGCCTAAGCAACTGATTTTACAAAAGAAAAAAAAGCTTATCTCAAAATCTAAACCTGCTACTCATCCATAATATCCAGGGAAAACTGAGCAAATGGATAGACACTCGCCTTTAAATTTCTGAAACCACAACTTTAAAAACATAAATAAGGCTAATAAACCAATATTATTTAAATACAGTTTCTTCATGCCCCAACTGTTGTTGTACTGAAGAGTAAATCCAGCACTGGATGTACCAAGTTGCCAAATCATTTCCCCCATCAGCAGAGCATGGGGAAGTGGGGTCCCTGGAGGCGCACTCAGCTCTCACCACTGACTTGTAATGGTTTTGGAGACCAGCTTCCCTTAAGCTTAAAAGACTTTGGTGTATTGAATGGCACAGTGCTGGAGATCCAAGCACAAAGCTCCAGTACCTTACCCTGCCTGGGAAATTCCCCCACCTTACACAGGAGCGTGAATGGAGCATTCCCTGTCCCCAGTGCAACCACCAGGCACAGGCATCTCCTGCTTTCTCCTTCTCCCATAAAAAACCCTCAGCAGGTCTTAGTTTCATCAGCACAGCAAATGCGTGCATCTCACTTACCCATAGGGTGAGAAAAATGGTCTACCTACTGCACCTACAGATGAAAACCAGGGCTCTCTGATGAACACCCACAGGACACATTGCCAACCAGGGGACTTACCCTTGGACAACGTACAATTAGCGCAAAGAATTAGGGTCACTGAAAGGGTCAGACATGACACTTGCCCAGGAGGCAGCAGCAGGAGGAGGAACAGGATTAAAGAACACCTTAAAGAACAGGCTTGCCTTTGAAGACAAAGTTCATCTTTTTAATGCTATAAACTTTCAAGCAAATTTGCTATTAAGTGCTAGCATGTTGTAATTTTCTCAAGCTATAGGAAAATAAAACAACCTAAGTGTTGTCCTTTAACATAATAGCATCAATTTTTCCATGCTTAACAACCCATAAGGACCTCTGACGTTTGCTACTGTAAATCACAGGAGCTTGCACACTTTTGTTACACAAATAGCTTTCATAGCTGTGACTGCAGGGGGGTCGGACTAGATGGCCTTTGGAGGTCCCTTCCGGCCCAGATGATTCTATGATTCATTTTGACTGCTCCACAATTGTGTTTATGTAAAAATTCTTAGAAATCTCCCAGCAGAAATGTCACTGGATTACTATACCTGACATCTCTTATTTATAAAGGTAGCTCAGGTTTTACAATAAATAATAGGCTTATTTTTATTATCAGAATATTCATTTTTATAAATTACATCAACTAAAACATTATAGAATAATTTTAAAACAACTTATAATTTTGAAAAGACTAAGAATTTAACACCTACGTACTGTTATTGCCTCTTATAGTGCTAAACCATTTTCATACAGGCAGCTAAATTTGGACAAAGATTAGCAAAATACTATCTTTTTATGCTTCCAAAACATTTTTTAAAGGGAAAATTTTGTCAATTTATTGACACTTCTCAATAAAAGTATGCAATCTCTGTCTCTTGGCTTCTCTTTAAGGCCGTGACCTTCTGTAACAACTTTAGTGTGACCGGCCAGGTCTAGCAATGTAATCTAATCTTACAGCCAATAGCTCTAGTAACATCTTCTTAGCCAAAGCTAAAATACAATACTCCATCCTAATCTTTCTTGACTTGCCAGCTGCCTTTTAGCAGCCAGGCACATTCTGAGATCCCATCGTCCTGCAGCTCCTGTGTCTCTGCCTTCTCCTGCCAAGCTGCCATCACCGCCTCGAGGTGTCCTTCAGATAACATCTTTGTTTCCTTCTCAACTTTCTGTAAAGCTTCCACAGGGCTCACCCTCCACATCCTTTTCCCTCAGTAAATTCACACAGGCTCAAACTGAACCGCCATCTCTGTTGCGGAGTCACAAACCGTTTCAGTTTCAGCCTCCCTCTTTCCAAGCTAAAATTTCAGATTATTTTTCTGATATGGCCTCAGGGTCAGCAGCTCAAAACCAGCATCATTAACATTAAGCTTTAAACACCCTCAGACTCTGTCCCACTTCCCTTGAGACCCCTGAAGAGCATCAGCATCCTCCCCTCTTTCTGGCACTGCTGATGTGGGAATGAGACCCATTGGATGCTCACAGCACCCAGCCACCATTCAGTTTGTTACCTGGTGCTCCCTTTGCCATTAACACTGAGAAATTAGCATTTTAAAGAACAATCCACTCAAACTATTGTACAGGTTAAATTTAGTATGAAATAAATCATATCCTCATCTGCAGCAGTTGCATTAACTTCACAGATCAGGACTGTGGAGAGTCTTTAAGCTGGTGACTGATTCTAGGTGGTGCCTTCCCTTAGATACCTTGGGTTGGCATACATTGCTGTTAATCTCTCTTAACTCCATCAACAGTATAACGAACCTGCATGTCTAATTCCCTTTCTTTGAAACAAAAAGTCCCTGAGGCATTTGCCGTGATCAGGTCCGTCGTTTTTAAGAATCACAGAGGTTAATTTGTAGGTGCCTGAGAGGATTCTTTGCTTCTGGCACATACTGCCAGTAACACTGGGTGCTGTCAACCTGTGAGAAGTCAAAGTCACTGATCCAAAAAGCTGTCAAATGATTAACACAATACAATAACTAACCTGGATGTTGCATAATTTAACATTTATAATTCAATTTGAGGACTTCAGATAAAAATCTTTAAACAAGAAAGACCCTAAATAAATTCTAAAACAACATTCAGTCGATAGACAGCATGCAAGTCTTACCATGCTAAGTTTAAGAATGAATACTGAACAAAATAAGCACAAATTTATCTTTACACATGTTTAGTAAAACAGTTTTGGATTAAAGAATGAGAAAGATTAAATTTGTCATGATGTGGTATCAGCTCAGGGCAGAGTTACCCAACACGCACAGACCCATGTCTTAAGTGGCTTCGAAGTGGCTTCAAAGAGAATCAAACTTAATGCCATATTTCTTAAAGTAACAACTTATGGTAGGAAAATTTTGATATTATTACAGTCCAGGAAAGCACTACCCTGTTATTAAATATCATTCATCGTAATGTTCATGTATATATTTGTGTATATTAAAGTGACTGCCTTCTAAACTCCTAGCATTATCATTAAATTGAAAGCTATAAATTGTATGTGTATTAGAACACACTGGTGTGTGTGGACATACATAAATCTACGCCACAGAATCAGCATATATAGTTTAATATATAGAAGTATCCAACATTTACACTTTTTTTGCTAATTGCTTTTAAGTTTTATGAGAAGAACAGGGGAATTAAGAATGGAAACTTTTGAAAGGACATTAACAACTTGCACAGCCAAGGAAGGGCCGACAAACGTAACCCCCCAGCAAGTTCACAGCAGGCAACAGAACCATGGTCCCTACAAGGAATGAGCCCGATGGCTTCCATCTCCGTGGGGAAGTGCTGGGCAATTGCTGCTGGCATACACTGTGCCCGAGCCTCGGACCTACACTGACACTGAGCCACTCCTTACAGCATGAACTTGGATTTGATAGCATATCTTTCCCTTACTCTGATTTTTTTAATAGTACTGTCGGGGTTTTTTTCTAGTACTGGTTTTGTTCCCATTGGTACCAATTGAAAGTCACCTAAATAAAACTAATCTTGATGTTATTTACCTTTGACATAGAGCAATTGTTTCTTCATAGACTGGAAGGGGAAAATAGATGTATTTCAAATGGTTTTTTTTTCCTCATTCCTGCAGCTCTTTATTTGTAATTGTGCATCTTCTTACGATGAAGGGAGGGTTGATTTTAAAAGGAAAAGGTAATGGTTATTCCCTGGTAGTACAGAAGTTGGCAAGGAGAGTAAAACAATACAGAAAGGTAATATGCGAAAATGGGAATATTCACAAGTTGTAACTAGTTCTTCAAATTTCCATCTAAAGACCTCCAGCTTGTTCTCCCCATACATACGTGTCATCACGTCTCTATTTTTGGTCTGCAAAATATTAATCAATCACACCAGCAACTCCACTCAATCCAAATGTCATGAAAACTGGTTTGCCAGAATGGCAGAAAAACAACTGCAGATGAAGAAGATGCAAAAGAGCCCAAAATTTTTTCAGGGAGCAAGACTCGAGGTATTTCTATCATGCTCCAAGCCAGTCTCTTTGCCTAGTGCTATCCTCACTTTTGGTTTCCCTGAAGCGGTCACTACGTTCCTCCAGACAGTCTCAAGAACGGGATAAACACAAGTGCCTTGTATATCAGCTCGGCATTTACAAAAATAGAAATATTTACTTCATTCTAAGGGTCCATTTTGAGATGGCTACATCTAGAGGTGTGACAGTGACCTGCTGTCCCTCTGCCAGCCTGTCTCCAGCCTCCACTGCCACCTCCGCATTGCGCTTCCCGGGAGCTGTGGCTCCTCATGTGGGAATACAAACAAGTTTCCACATGGCACGGCAGTGCTCTAATCATCTAATGCCCTAAACAAAATACCATGCAAACCTATTAGTTTTAAAGGATCACTCTTTTTTTGCATTATTAAGCTGCTGCCATAGACTGCCTTCCTAACAATGACACAGCCCTGTATTACTTGTGCCCTTCGTTACGTATTATCTTGGAAAAATCATAATTGAACACTCACTGAGATTATCTGTAGTGACTTGCTTCTGATGTAATGGATTTCTGCAATGCTGTTCTCATTTTAAGGGATTTATTTCCCAAACAGCTGGTAGACTTGAATGATTCCCATACCTGTTTCGTGCACATCCTGTGGGCATTTAAAGCTCTAACTACCTGAAGTTTCAATGTGGAAAGGATTACCGAGCAGCCTTTATGAACAGGGACAGCTATAGATCTATCTCTTTAGGAGGAGGCATATGTATAGCAGTTTGCAGGAGCAGGCAGATCCTTCCTGCCAAGGCTCAGGTTTGGTGTAAAAATCTTAGTTGCTGTAAACACACAAGTAAATCCACAGGGAACACAACAAACTCCCTTTAAATACGCATTTCTCCACCTAACTGTAAATAAGAAAACTATTAGTAAACCACTATTCATCAATTAGTGAGTGCTAAAACAGTACTACAATAAACCTGAAAGGTAAAAATTCCTCATACTGTCCCTGGATACTGATGAAACTTGCTGTAGAATTTCTGTTAAGGACCTATCTGCACTTGCCTTTTACAGTTTACAATCTAGAAGCTAATGAATAAATAAAAGTGAAAGGAAGGCAAGGAAGAAGGAAGAGTAGAGTAAAAGGATATAACATACATATTATATTACACAGTAATTATGTGCTTCTAAAATGCCAATTAGTAAGGCCTTCCATGATCCAGCTCATAGTCAGATCAATATTAGGTTGATAACAGCAGAGAGTCATGATCTGGCAGAGAATGTTTTATTATTAAAGAATACAGGAAGCCACAGAAATATTAGCTTAACTCCTCCTTTTTTTTTTTTTTTTTAAGTGCAATTTGTATTCCTGACTATGTTAAGAGCAAGACATAGGTATTTCTGTGCTGTGGTCCCTGTAATTTCAGTACAAATGTTTACAAATGTTTGGTTAGAATGGCAGACCCTAGCCAGCCAAGATCATAATTTTTTTTCTATTTCTGGGTTGTGGGATGTTTTTTTTTCTTTTTTTTCCCTCCAAATCACGGAATCATGGAATTGTCAGAGTTGGAAGGGACCTCTAGAGATCATCTAGTCCAACTCCACTGCTAAAGCAGGAATGCCTAGAGCACACCACTCAGGACTGCATCCAGGCAGATCGAACAATTTTTTAACAAGATGAACAATTTTTTAACAGACTTTGTCTCTGTCGGGGGGGGGGGGAACAAAAAAAATAATTTGGCCATCGGTGCAACATGAAAGTGCACAACAACAGAGTGATTCCTCTGGAAGAGCTAACGAGTGTAAAGAACAAAACCAGGTTCATTGCCCTGGGGGGGCTCCTGAAGTCAAGGCTGTAATGATACAGAAATAAGATAGGTATTTAGCATTCCCAGCTAGACCCTAAAAGTTTTTGTTAAATATCTCGGAGTGAAAGATCATTATTCATAGTAGTGTCAGCAAGATGGTAAGATTTGCAATCATTTCAGAAAAGCTGTAAAATAGCTTAGAGGTAAAAGAAGGTTTTATTAGGAGATTTTGTATTTTATCCAAGGGGTTTGATAACTTTGGGCTTTTTTTTTTTTTTTTTGCTTTATATTAGATTTCCTCTGTCAACTTGCTTCTCCATCCAGCAGAACTGCTTGGGATGCAGTGCACTCAGTTCTCAGTGCGCAGGGATGCAAAAAGTTGCACCCTTCCCTCCGAAGACAGATGTGAGAAAGGGATGGGATGTCCCTATGTTCAGGCACCAGCCCTCCTCCAGTGGGACCCATCACGGATAAAGTTGGCATGGTTCAATTTACTGGATAAGAGGATCATTCTACTTTTTCTTATGTGGATTCAAAAGTTTATGCTGCATTACAGAGCAGCGAGTACCTGATCCAAAAAACATTGAGAAGTAACATCTCATTGATCATAACACACTAGGGCTGAGATGTCACAGTCCCTGTGCTGGAGAGAAACAAAGTATAACAAAAAGAGAAAAGAGAAGTGTTTTCATAGATCTCATTCTAGTAGGTGTGAAGTTTTCCTGCCACTTTTTTTTCTTGAATTTTCATAATTACTGAAACTAAAACTGTTTCTTGACAAGTTATGATTAATAAGCAATTTATATTTGTCTGGTCACTGACAACCTATTTTTGAAGTTATTTCCAATACGAGGTTCTCATTACCATAGGGCAGTTACTGCTCACCGAGGGTCATAAATACTTTCTCATGGAGTATGCAATTGCCTACCATGGAAGCACTTGAAACTATTTATAAAGCACATTTTACACCTGACACATTAAATTAAGAGCAGAAAAATGAGACAGTTTTCTAATGGCATCAGTATTACTGTGTTGGTTGTAAAATGGACTCACGTCTAGAAGGCTCTGATTCATGTTCTCTCTTTTTGAAGACTATTGACTCATCTGGGCCTTTTTTTTATTTTTTTAATGGCATATTGATATTGGTTGCTGCTCTTGTTTTGGCTTAGAGGTCCAGTCAAATGAATTTAATAAATGTTGCTGTCACTGAAAAATTAGCATTGGCTGTCCCAAAGAGGGGAATACTTCCCAGAGCAAGTACTACACTGCTCTCTGTTCTCAGGTACTTTCAGAGATAGACCTAGAGAGGATGAAATGGTTTTAATCAATTTAATATTATATATGCTGACTCTTTGAAGTGGGCCAGGGCAATTGTAATTCATCAATTCCAGTGACCTTGCCCATTTGAGCATGAACTAACCGGCCGTTTATGGTGTAATGGATATGGTTGCCCATTACACAGCCGCTCATTAGAGCCACAGGTCAATCTCCACCTCGTCCCCAACCCTACAGACATTCTGCACTATTGATTATACACTGCAAAGTGTAATGCAGCCTATATCGAAAGGGACAGTGCTAATATTAGATTTATACCTTTAATCCCCTCCTGCTCTAAGTCATGATTTTTATTCCCAGCACTAACTGGATAAAGCCCAACTGACAATTTGCTATCACCATGTGTGGGTCAGCTGATCCTTCTCAGAAGACAAACAAACCCCAAACTCTCTAACTTTGCCCACGAACGGAGCGAAGCCCCAGCAGGTTTTCTCACCGCACACGAACCTGCGCACAGCTCGCACTGGGCAGCCCTGAGTCACCGATATCAAAGCACTAAAATGAACTTTTTAGGCTTTCACAGCATTTTATGAAACGAAATAGCTGGTATAAAATTTCTTGATGTATTTTCAGAACTAAGAATCAATAATCAAATACAGTCACTGATTGCATTATTATTTTATTTCAGGAAAACCCACTTATTCCCGCAGAGATACTTCCTAGGGTATACAAATCTGTTTGGGGATTTCATTTTATCGCTGTAGAGCACAGTTACCTCCGCCAGAAAATAGTTTTCAAATCAATGCAAAGGCAGGATGGTGTCAGAGGCTGGGGAGCAAGGCAGGCAAGGTGAGAGCCCGCTGTTAGCCCAGGGTCTCCCGCACCACCCTCCTCCCCGCCCGGGCACAGCCCCCGCACGCGTCTCTCATCCCTGAGGCCACCAAGACCAGCAAACACGCTCATAATCGTCCTGGGTCGTTCCGACCGGGCACCGGCGACATCACGACTAACAAGCCGATTTTTACTCTCGTATTCTTCAACCGCAGCCTGTAGCCATGCCGTTACTAGCAGAGAAACGCTTAGGGAGGCAACAAGCAGCTCCCTGCCCAGCGGCCGCCTCCTCCAGGGCAAACTTTTGGAAGGGACCCGCGAAGGGACCGGGAGGTGTCGCCGCCGACAGCGGCGGAGCCCCGCTCCCGCAGACGCGCAACGCACGGCGAAAGCACCGGGCAAAGTTGCCCGCAACGCACCCCCCCACACACCCCGCTCCGCTCCCAGCCCCGCCACGGACCCGGCCGAGCCCCGCAGCCGCTTTCCCCGCCGGTGCCCGGGCGCCGGTCCTACCTTCACGGCGCGGGTGGACTGGCACTGGACGTGGTGGGACACCGTCGCCGTCTGGTTCATGTTGCCGGTGGCGCTGCGGGATGCGGCGCCGGGCTGGGCACGGGGCGGGGGGGAGGAGAGGGGGACCGCGGCTCCCGGCGCCTCCGAACGGCCCGGGGGTGGGGGGCTCGATCCGGCTGCGGCTCCGGCTGCGGCAGCTCCGCACCCCGGGGCGCCGCCACAGCTCCGCCCGGCGGGGGCCGCCCCGCCCGCCCCGCCCAGCCCGGCACCGCACCGCCCCGCACCGCCCGCCGGCACCGGCACCGACACCGGGGCTCACCGGCACCGGGGCTGAGCGGGGCCGGTCGGTGCCCAGCCGATGCTCGCCGCCCTCGCCCCCGGAGCCCGGCAGCGGAGGCTGAGGGAGATCAGAGCCCTTTGCAAAAGCCAAACCCCGCCTCGCTCTTTGCTGAAATTAATCAAACCGCAAGAGAAAGTTTGTAGCGGGTGCTTTTCCCTCCCGGTCCCCCGGCATTGCTTTCCTGTCTCCTTTCCCCGTTCCCTTCCGCCGCCTCCCCCGCCGGCTTTAAGGCGCCTCCATCCCACTGCGGGTTGGGGGTCCAGGCGTTGCTGTCTAAAGCAGGTACGAGGCACAAGCATCAGCCGCACAGCCACTGCCCACCTGCACGGAATTTCCAAATTCCCTGGGCTTTTTTGACGTGCTGCAGCAGCTCCACGCTTCCCCATAGAGCAGAAGAAAAGCGGGTCTGATTAAACTTTTACCCAAATAACTTCTTTTTTTTTTTTGGTGGGTTTGTTTGTGGTACAAATCTAATAAACTATCCCCTCCAGGCTCGTGAGCAGGACTTGCCAGAAACAGATGAAATGCTCTTTCCGTGGGCCCAGCCCAGAGCTGGTATCAAAGCCAGAGGATTTGGGGACGGAAGCTGGTAAGTTCTGTGAGCAGATTGTCAGACCCCAGGCTAATAATGAGCAAGCAATACCTTATCTATACATAATGTTCTTAGATGACCTCTTACGTTAGAGAAACCTCGCAGCAAAACAAGACACAGAGTACCACCCATCCTGGGGCATCTTTGAGGGGTGCATGAAACTGCAGCCGGGGCAGGTAAGTCAGTTCAGGAGAAAGCAAAGAAGAAAAAGGAGAGACTAGAGCCAGAAGCCACGGGCACAAATCTCCCAAAGAAGCTGCTGACTCGGAGTCTCTCCCTGTGTGAGACTCCAGCTTCAGGCATTTCTGAAGCATCTGTTAGTTCAAGAGGGAAGTTGTTGAGTGCTGTTTGATACAGTATCAAAAGCTACACTCCCAGCACAGGAAGCTATTACTCTAAAATAAAATGGCTTTTGAAAATTCAGACCCCAGGTTGAGCTTGTTCTCTAGTTCTGTCTCTTGGGTTTTTCCCCCTATTCTTCCCCCCACCCCTTTTTTTTTAGGCAGTTTGAAGAAAATGTACAAAGCCTGTGTCCAAAGTAGGGAGGTAAGAAAACAAAAAAAAAAGTTTTGTCAAAGACTTCAAGCTGTGCTTAGAGTGGCATGAAGAAACACCAGGTGGGCACTCATCTCCTCCAAGCGCCTGCCCAGAGGTGGCCGTGTCCAGGCCTGGAGGAGGTGCGAGTGGAGGATCCATCTCACTCTGCAAGGGAGGGACAAAGGGAGAAGGCTGAGAGCTTGCTGTACTCACAGCTCAACTTGTACTCCAGGAAGACTACATGGATCTTAGTTGAGCTTGCAAATCTCATGGTGAATTCAGATGTCCTCCTCAGCTCTTTTAAGTGGGGTTCATTTCCAGAAGATTTGAATTTCCTGCATGGAAATTTGCTTTAAATGATCTCAAATCCAGTATCTCCAAAGACAAAATTCATTTGGCACATTTCAACCCAGACTCAAAGCCAGGTACTGCTGCAAAGGGATGGCAAAAGAGATTATGCTGGTGAGTCCTCTGCTAGTCCTCTGCTCAGCCTGCCGAAAGCTGCCCTGTGTGGGAACCAGCCCTGGGTACAAATGTTCCCTCCAAGGTGGGAAAGCACTCAGACAGCATTTACTCCAGTGGCACCCAGAAAAATGTCATTTCCAATGAAAGCCAAATGCAGAGTAAAGGCCCAGCAAGAGGGTCCCTCCTGGCCCAGACACGGTCACCTCTGGGCACCACAAGTGCAGCATCTGGGCTGGCCTCTAGCCTGCAGGACTTGCTCACGTTAGCCTCCTTCACATTATTGGATTTATTGGTTTTTGAGCAATAAAAAACACGTTTAGCAAGCACGTCAGGGGCTCAGCGGTGCTCTTTCACCTCCCTCATATGCAGGCAGGAGTGAAACCTAATGGTTACAGATGGGAAAAAACCTCACAGAAAAATGAGACTTATGATTCGACTTGAAGGTTCTTTGGTTAGTATTGAGGAGGAGAAAAAAAGCAAATGGGTCTTTGGGAAAAGGACTAACAGTCTAACTTTCACCGTATGCTGTCTTGCACCTAAACGTTTGCACTGAAAAGAAAATGATGGCTTCGAGTTATTGGCGCCAGGAGCCCTAGCAAGCAGAGGCAACCTGGAGGATTCATTCTTCTTCTTCATCTTGAAATATGTTTGTGTTTAACAATCTCAGAATGGAACTACTTTAAGGCAAGAGAATGAACTCACAATATTTTTAGTTGGATTAAGTATCTGTGGATTTTTATAAGCTCCTATGAGAACTTTGCGTAAAGTTTTTATGCTTGATTTTATGCTTCACAGTGACTGGCCTTCTACGCGAGCTGCCAAAACCAGCTATAAGTTAAGAGAGAAATCTCTTCCTTATAATAACAAAGAAAAGGCAGCTTGGGTAAAAAAGCTGCCAAAGACAGAAATAAGATCAATAATTTGCTGGCATTGTTTTTAAATGAACTACTACAAATTTTAATGTATCTATTCCTAGAAAGTATAAATTTTGCTCCATTAGCCTCCCGCTCTCACAAGGTGGAACCTACTTGGAGTATGAACCTAACAAGGGTGATCAGGAGTTGTAATGACTCTGTAAGTGCATCGTTTGTCATTATAAAATATCTCAGAAACAAGTTAGATCGATAGAGTGGGATTCCAAAACATGCCGACTGAAATCCTCCAGCGCACCACCCTGCTGCTTCCTTCTCCAGTAGTGTCAGTCTCTGCCATCCCCCCGGTTCCTCGATGCAGCCGTTAATCCTCCGTAGTGTGTAATCTTCTTTGGGAACTGGCTGCTTAGCAAAACGCAGTTCACCCTGGATGCTGACTGCTAATGTGAGTATCCATGTTAGCCCCGCAAGGAGGTTTTCAAAAATATCGGTGCCTTTAGGGTGCAATTAAATAACTGAGTGATTACCAAAATATACTGGAGAATATTAAAGCTGTGAGCAGATGCCTCTTTTACATATTCCAATAGAGCAGGTGGGACCTGCTGGTGTCGGAGCAGCCTCTCAGCGCACTGAGCGAATCTCCTTCTTGAAATATTTAAAATTAGCAAGAAATCAACAAGATCAGCCAGGAAAATCAGTTAAACTATCCAGAAAGTTTAAGTAAAAACAAAATCCCTCTTCCTGATAGAAAACCCTGCCTGCTCCACTGCCCAGACGCAATGAGTGGCCATGGGCAGCCAGATCTGCTGCTGGAGGTGGCGTTTCCCAAAGGTTCCTGATCATTATTCAAGTCCTGCAGTAACCTGATGTTAGTAACTCCCGATATAGTTCCCTGGACACACATTTACCTGCCCCTTGCTTGCTTATTTGCTTTCTAAACCTTATGTTCTTTAAATAAATAAAAAAACCCCACAAACTCTTTACTTTTTAAGATACGTTTCGTGAATTACGTTGTGTAATCACTGTTCTGGGAAATAAAAAACTAAAGTGTATATTGGTAATCATTTATACTACATGACAACATCTTTTCCTATAGCTCTTTGCTGTCTTTTCTGCTTTATGCAAGTACATAAAATTTACTCTTACTTCTGTTCGACACACCCAGGGCCTAATTCTGTGTTTGCATACATTGGCAGCTATTGACGTGAGTGAACTCAATTTCTAACTCACACCAGTTCATAATCAGATTACAGACTTCTCTGTTTATGGACGAAGAAGTTTTAATACCGCAAGGGAGGCTGACTGGGGATGGCTGCTCGGCTGCCGGCTTCCTCAGAATTATTAATCACGAGGAGCTGCACTGTGTGTCGACTGTGGGCTTGCATGAAACAAAAACAGGGCATGGTCTCCCTCCAGTCAGCTGTGCAAAAATTCCTCTGCTTCTCAACTCTTACCCCAAGGAGCTGTCAGTAGAAAGGCCAGCAGTTATCATACGCCACCGTCACGGCCAGCGAGTTCACACACAGCTCAAGGTACCCCAGGAAAAGCTGTTCTGGAGGATGGTGATGCAGCGGTATGCACACACGTGTGTACACACACACACGCCCCCACATCCCCTGCAGCCGGCAGCCTCACCACAGCTGATGCAGGGAACGTGAAGGAGAATTCCCTCAAGTAAAGCGTAACTTCAGACAGACTCAATAGATCAGTGAGACGCCAGGCTTCAGTCTGGCTGCGGTGCCAGGAACTGCTGCTGCTCTGTTAACCCACAATGTCAATGTTCGGTTACTGGAATGAAGGAATCCTCAGAGTGGCCAGTTCCTTTGGCTGGGAAAACACTGTGTTATCCCTGCACGGTGTTGTCTTATTCACTGCATGTATTTCCACTCCTTTTACCGCCCCAAAATTCCCTCACAGCTTACCACCTTCAGGTTTTGAGGGGTGTTTTCTAAACATCTCAATGTGGTTCATTAATTGTATTTTGAACAAAACCAAGGAGAATTCACTCCATTGCTGAAAGTCATGCTTAAAATTTATAATATCCAGTCCAATGTGTTGGATGAAGGAACAAATATAGATATTCCTCATTTGCACAAGCCAACATCCAAAAAATATACAGGTACATATGTTATGTACTTTTGCTCTTATTCACTACATTTATTTTAATGGAAAATATTCAGATGAAATATTTGTACCTCTTTTTAGAAACAAAAGGTATACTAAAATACTTTACATGCACAAAGATTCCTTCCATTAGTTTTCTATAAAAATGAAGGTAAATAGCACGAAATTAAAGCCAGAGGAAGAGATAAGTCCTCCCTCTTAAAATAATAATGAATTATTTTGACTAGATTTTGCATGCAAACATGGGGGGATGTCATGAAAATAGGATCAGTAATATCTACATATCACTAACTCAATATGGGGAGTGTGTTGTGAGAAGCAATGGAAGTTAAACAAAGACTACGTACTACTGCCTTGTTACCAGGGAAGAGAAGCAAGCAATTTTTGACAAGACTGTAAACAGGGGCAAGAGAATATGGATCTGTGCCTGAATGAACTGAACACATTGCCTGCAAAAACTTGCACAGACAGTAGGTGACTTTATGAGCGGTATATCACAGTGCACCTCTTAGCAGGTTTCTCAGGGCTGCTGAATGAATTCTGATGCATCACGAGCAGCGGCAGAAGCAGAGAGCATCTTTAGGATCCCTTCAGTCTCTTTCGTGTATGCCTGTTACCAGAGTCAAATAGAGAATTAGAAAAGAGCAACCTTTGGTCCTTTTCATTTTCAAATGAGGCTTCAGAGTAACAGTCAATACTATTTAAGAAAACAAAACAAAATGATGCAAAAAACCATTTATGGCCAACAAACTATATTAATTTACTTTAGCACACTGGTGTCCAAACTCCTTGTCTCATTTTGATTACCTATTTACACTGTGGTCATTCCTTAAGCGCCAGAGACCAAAGATAAACTCTGCTCAGTGTGAACATCCCAGCATTCACACTGCATTTACAAACTGGCCAGAAAATGCAGAAAAGTGTAGGAAAATAAATGAATAAATAAATAAATAAATAAATAAGAATATTAACATGCATATATTTTACACATGAGGAACTTCAGGAAAGAAGAACAAATCTTCAATCTCACATCCAGTCCAGCGTAGACCCTGGGAGCACTATGCTCCAACTTACCGCATTCATTTAGCCTTCCATCTGCAGAAGCTATTGCATTATAAAAAGGCAAACCTGACTGATTTGAGAAGTAGATTTAATTTCATGCATAAGTATTACTCACACTGCTAACAGGATTCACTGCTTCTCCCGTGCGAGAGCGACAGCGTGAGTAATGTTTTTGCACGCGTGGAGACTTACAGGAACACAGCGAACCATCTCCCTGCCTGTGAGCGTAGCCATGTTCCCAGTCTCATTGCACAGCCCCCAGGAGCTGCCACAGAATACTGCAGACCTGCCAAAAGTAGTGTGAAGGGTCTTTCTGTACAAGTTTATGCTTCTTTAAACCTTAAAATCTTGCTTGCCGTGGAAAACTCTGAACCCCGTGCAGAACACTCAATCTGCAAGAACATCACAGCCCTGTCCTGGGCTGAGCCTCCAGGGACATTCTTGCTCCCTGAAGATAGGCCTGAGCATTGAATTTCTGAGACCATAGCCAAAATCCACAGTCCAGAGGGGCTTTATTGAAGTTTCAAGATTAGGACACAAGCTTGAATGAAATGTCAAGCAAGACTGATGATTTTTTGTCTAAGCAGAATCCTATCCCTTGTTTTCAGTATATAAAA
Organism: Gallinago undulata; assembly: GCA_026546715.1. Classification (NCBI taxonomy): domain Eukaryota; kingdom Metazoa; phylum Chordata; class Aves; order Charadriiformes; family Scolopacidae; genus Gallinago; species Gallinago undulata. Next base: position 8,586,921 of record JAOTQQ010000079.1, on the reverse strand, counting down.
CAAGACACCCAGAAGAAGCTCCCTTTTTTAAAGCTAGTAGCTAAACTTCTTCTATAAGAACTCCCACACTTAGAGTCAGTCCAGCTGCTTTCCAAGTATTTATGTACCTAATGGGTGGCCCTGAAAACTTGTCAAGGTTTTGCCAAGCTTACTCTCACAGAACTTGGTCCGATCAAATTCTTTGTCCCCTCAACATGAAGAAGTTACCCCATGGTTGCTTCTGCATCTGGGAGAGCTGCATTAGGTATCACACGGAAGCAAAATTCATACTGAGCTATTGTGTTGCGCTGAGAAATTTTACGCTGCGCTGTTTGTATGTAGAGGCAGCATCCTGAAATCAGCTGACAATAAAGCAGAAATGAAAATTAAAAAAAAAAAAAAAAGGAAAAGTTCGCTTATTTAGAGAGTTTGAAGTTTTAATTAATAGTTTGTAGCTATGGAGACTAAAGTGGTGGGATGGGTTTTTTATGTTAGATCTCAGAGGCTGCAGGAAAGAAAGATGCTTTCCAGACTAAACAAAACAGAAATGTTCAATGACAACAGCAAAAAAAAGAGATCAAAATTTTAGAGGCATGCTATCACCTGTGGGTGTAAGAAAAAAGATTTTAGGAGAAAAATACTGAATCCATAATTATTCCAAACATTATGCTTCAATGTTACTGAACAATAGACCAAAAGTCTCCCTTCCCTCAGTCTAAATCTAATAGCACATAACATGTTGTTGTTTTTTTACAGATGAAAGATAATCTACAATCAAATGAGTACTTTACCTAAAGCACTGCAGAGTGGTTTGCTCAAGAAACAACAAGGAGCACTTGCCATCAGAAATTAAAAGATGTTTTTTCTGCCCCTCACATAGAATCACAGAATGATATGGTGTTGGAAGGGACCTCTGGAGATCATCTAATCCAACCCCCAAAGCCAACCCAAAGTCTCTTTTCCTTACATGATATGTATTCCTGTCTCCCCACTTTAAAGATGTTTTTGCAAGACTCCCAGGATGCTGACGAAGGCTCTAACTCATTGCCACATGTATAAAACTGCAGATTGGTGATTAATCTTCTGGTTTATTCTTTCCTCACAGTATTAATTTTTTGGTTGGGCATAGTTTGTATACATGTTTCTTTGTCATGGCAAAAGCCATCATTTTAATTAAACAGGATGAAGGATGGGGTAGCAAACAACCCTGTTAGAAGGACCACAGCTCGGATTTCCTTCTGAGGATACTGCTTTGTCTCCCCATGTCTAAGGCAAGAGAAAGCAACCTGAGAAAAGAAGCAGAAGAATCATGCAAGCTGCTAGCAGTTTTTTTCAGCTATGCTGACATCTGAGAGTTTACCTACCTGGTAAACTTAGGATTCTGCACAATATCTAATCGTTGCTTCACTAAACAAAAATGCAAGACGGTACAAGGAAAGTGCCAGGGGAAAAAGCTTAAACAACTATTTTAATGATGGTGTGAGTAGATAGACCACAGGAACTTGAAGGAAGAACTTGGCCAAAGCACCAGTAATGAAAGAGGTGATAAACCTCACATTTCAGATATAATCCCTACTGTAGCCCTATGAAGACAATGGTGGGGTTGCAGTCCAGGACCAGACTTGGCCATGCTATACCTTTTACTGCTATTGTTACAGCCGTAAATGCTGCTGCTTAACATGTTCCTGGAAGACAGTCCTCTTCTTCCTTGTGGAACATTTCTCAGGCTCTTTAGATTTGTGATGCTTTTTTAATAAGAAAACATCTGAAATTCCCTTTATCTCTCTTTTTATTTTCAGTCACAAGTGTGTCAGTCACAAGCCCACGCTACTCAGCCACCATGATTGCTGCCGTGCTTCAGCTGACAGGCTGTGAAAGTTTTGGCTGCCCAAAACCATTGTGAACATTTTTATTTCCTTTTGGTAGAATTATGAGATGTTTCCATCTCATTGTCATGTGCCAATGTACCTTCACACATATACATCATTGAGTTTTAGTGACATCAAGTATTGTTTCCAACTAGGTAAGAAATACTACCTTGTTCATGAGATGCAACATTACTGCCAGCTGCTCATTCCAATATCATTTAAACATGCATAGAAATCATTTCCTTATACTTTAGCATCCTTTTTTATATTCCAGTTATAAAAAAGTAGAACACCATGTGAGGAAAAACAGCGTGGATCATCCATTCCTGTACTTTGCAATGAATCACGGACTGTTTCAATGGAAATTAGATTAAATGTCACAATGCTTAAACTAACCAAGGAAGAAGGCATGAGATTAGAATGGTTCTTCTTTCTCTTGGGCTGTGAGCATTTTAGTAAATCCCAGAGAGGTCTTGAAGACCTGCGGGATGTGAAGACTCACAGTGTTGAGAGGAATTTATCGAGAACAACTGACTCTCATGTGCAGTTACATATTCTCCAGCAATTGTGCAATCTTCTAATAACTAAATCCAGAAATTATATTATCCTGCTCTCATCTTAGGTAAAATACCAAAATTTGTGCTTATTGGGATGCTGAAGGCCTCAAATGCAGGCTTCCCTGACAGCTATAGAACCTGTAGGTAAGTGCTGTTCATTATATTTAAATTCTGAGATAAGTGCAACATAGCCATCCTGCACACACAACAAAAGGACACTAGCTCCAAACACATAATCCAGCCATTATTTTGATTGCAGTATACTTTCTAAATCATTTTGAAAATATGTTTTTATTAAAGTGCATTGTTTGTCTTCCAGCCAGTGTAAGAAAAAGAGCAGAGAAACTGGACCCTGCTTAACCAAGTTTATAAACCTGCTGTTTCAGTCTCAAAGATGAATTGCACTGCAGGAGCACGTTCACTAAACGTTCATGCTCTCCTTCTTGCCCTCCTACTTATGTTCAAAGAGTAGAATAGAAAAACATAAATCAAAGTCTCAGGACATATTTCTTCTCCAATTCCGAAGCTGCCATATCTCTATACTAGAATCATAACCCCCCACAATACAAATAAAAAGCATGGCCCAGCAATCACCACTTCAAAATAACTACAGGCAACACAGTAATTTATACTTATCTAAAGCCTTTCACCCCAAGGATCCTAAAGCAATTTATACACAATATAGATGTGACTGATATGAAAACAATAATGCCAAGGAACTACTTGGGAATTGAGGGATTCTCTAAACCATGCCGATCTTTGCAGTCCAAAACTTTACATGTGCCCCTTATCCTTGTAGCAGTTTGAATAAAATCTATTACAATCTTCTGTCTCCCAAATTTAAGAGTGGTCTAGGTTCACACTGTCAGATATGTTCTGAATCTTCGTTCAATTTCAGTCAATGATTTTGAGAAATTAAGAAAGGAACCGATATAACACTGCCCACCAGATGTCATATCCAATTCCAGGAAGCTCTCACCTGAAGCACTACCAGGATTAACACATTCTTCTGGAGAGAATAAAGTTCTCAATATCTATTCCTACTTCTCTTTTCCCTTATAAAATTTATTTCTGATCCATTCAGACTCTGGGTAAACACTGGCCTACAGTGATTTTTCTGTGCTAGTTCTGAAATATCATTTACCCACCAGCTGCGCAACAGATGAAAGCAGACAGTCTAGGGGTGCTTGCTGGAGCCCCAACACTGTCAATAGCACCAGGCCATGGAGGTACAAATTAGTCTTTAAACATAGCTGTGAAATAGCTGTTGGTTCCCTAATCCTCAAACTGCACTCCTGGGGCACTGGGCGAAAGGAAGGTTGGGGAACTAAACAGATAGGCATTTCTAAAAATTAACTGGTAATTCATTTGCATTTTTACATGGAAAAGGGCTACTGGCTCTTTCTGTATTATAAACATAAATTTTCTATTGGCTTTCCCCAGTCAACAAAGTGTGGGCACCCAAACTTTGAAAGCATTAGCTGTTCACTTTGTAAGATCCCCAAAAGGCAAATTTTGGGAAAACAAAATATCTTTTGCAATGTGAGTTATAAACACAACAGCAAAGCTCCCTGGCAATCTTCAGGTCCAAAGAGATCAATGCAAAAACCCAGCATTCGAAGGAACAGCTATATATTGTTACCACATTCTAAAATTGGGAAGGTGAATCAAAACACCTTAAAGCTAGAGGACACTTCAATCTCAAGGGTAGGAAACTTACTCTTTTCCCTTGCTCAGCCCTCTGTAATGTATTTCTCTACCAAAACGTGTACGTAGGCCTGTCAGGAAAATTCAGGAGTTTTAATGGATTGAATGAGAACAGCACATACAACAGGACTGCAGCATCTGATCTGCATGGCTAATGTGTCTGCAATCAATGTGATCAGTGAAAAGGATTGGCCTCACTGCTCATCATCAGAAGTGTTACTGCCTCAGGAAGGTGGAAAAGATAACTGGGCTTTTCGGGGGTGGGTTGCCTTTTGTTTGGTTTGTGGGTTTTTTTTAGATAAAATAACATCAGGGGGAAATCTTGCCATTTTTGCTACCCGCGTGGCACCATATTTCTGTTTCACTCCCGGGTGGCAGCTGCAGCATCTCTCTGGGGAGGGAAACAGGAGTTTGCTATGACAGTCCAGAGAAAGAAGTGATTGGGTGGGAATTTTTTTGCCCTTCCTCATGATCTCTGGGCTGCTGATGGCTGCTCCACTAACAACACTTGAGACAAGTGAATTATTCAAGCAGTTTTCATAATGGGATGCTGGAGATGGTTGATTGCATTGCCTCACACTGGATTTCTTCTCCTTATTACTTTTTAGGGAGTAAAGAGGCAATGAAAGGACATCTTTCTTTAATTAGAAAGTCCTTAGAAATTGCAAGTATTCAGTGTTGTCTGTTAAGAGACAGATGCCAAGGAAAAAAAAAAGTCAACAAATAACAGACCTCATAATAAGACTGGTTTGGGCTAAACTCTGAAACTAAAACACTGAATATATGGGGTTTATTTATTTTTCAGTCTTCATACTGCTTCAATTTGTGGTACACATCTTCAAGAGGTGAAAAACAATTTCATTTAGTAGAAAAGCTGCCCAAAAAAGCTATGCCAATTTATACCACCTGGGAATCTCACCCCACACTAATCTGTTTCATTCATCCCCATTTCTTGACATTTAACTGCCGAGGGACTAGCCTGGATCTGGAAATGTATTACCTGAGTGTCACCAGTAACGGCTGTCTCTTTCTCTCCCATCCTCTCCAGAGCATCTAAGCCGGAACAGACTTCAAAACTGGATTTGTGAAAGTGAGTAGGAGCAAGGGCAAAAAAAAATTGCACCAAAGGAGTAATATTCTGTAGTAATTTCTGCATAAAACAAGCTCTGTCTTTGCCTTTACTGCAAACAGGAGTTAATTCCATAGTTCAATTTTATCTTCTGTGTTCATATATTTATGGAAATGATTTATAACATGGAGCTTGTAACTGCGAGGGAGTGTATTAGATGACCCTAGTGGTCCCACAAATCTTCATCTGTGGTTTCACTGCTCTTGTGAAGCACAGCCATTGTGAGGAGTTGGTCTGAAAATAGCAAGGATTTTGATTATCAGCATAATAGGTCTCGCACTGACTTTGGAGTTCGATAAAGAATAATTGCAGAAACCTGATAACAGGGAGTACGTACTTGCTGCTTCCTATATTTCTAATCATAGTATACTGGACTGGAAAGACAGTCTGATGTATTCAGTCCAACCCTGTGCTATTGCAGGTGACCAAATAATAAAATCCATTTTATAAACTGATGGATTGCTTTGTTCTGTCATAAGACATTTCAAGTCCTGTAGTTTTATTTCTAGTTACAGAAACTTTCAATCAGTGCCAAGCATACTCTTGATAGAAGTGTCTTTTGCACTCCCAGGATATTAAAGCATTGGGAAGGAAGGAGAAAAGAGAGAGGCCCAAAGAAGATCCTGAAGCTCAGACACAACTTTACTGTACTAGTTTCCCTTATGAGAAAAGGTTGTTTAAAAGGAGCTGAAATCTTTAGAATTCAGAAGCACCATTTTCTCCTTAGCCCATTTTAGAACAGCAAATCTATGCAAGTTCTCACCTCAGCCAAAGAGGGAAAAAAATGTAATCCTTCCTATACATCTAACACAGATTTGAGCCTTTCACTGATATAATTGCAGCCTGCTTTGCTCCAGTGGCTGTGTGTGTTTCTGCCCGACACTGAGTGGTGCCTGGGGAGTGACATGGGTGCAAACTCACCTGCTGAAGCACATCTGTGTACCAAAGTGTGCTGTGCTCAGGTCAGGAGATTGTGCATGTTCTCCACTGCCCTGGGAGCTTTGAGAGATCAGAGTTTGTGCACTTCTCATGCTGAATCGCATGGAGCTCCACAGCTCTGGGAAAGGGCAAAAACCCAAGTATCAAAATATATGCAATGAGACACAATCAATAAAGCATTAGGACTTAGGAGTATACTTATTTCCAGGATACATGGCAGTATGGAAAATGCGTCTTCTCAAACAAAATTAAAGTTGTCTTACTATTAAAGTAAAAACTTGGCTGTACTCATGGAATGAAATTCTGTATCTCATTTGATTCACTTCCAGCTGATGCTCTAACTGAAAAGAGCACTATAACACTATACAACAAAGTTCATGCTAAATGGATTAAAATTATAGAACTGATAGATCTTAAAGCATAAATTTAAATGTAACTATCTGTCTTAGTTCAGTGCTGCTGTATATTGCATTTAAAAGCAGATATAAGTGATCATTAATAAAATTCATAGTAACATTAAAAACTAGTGAGGTAGTCAATAATATTGGGAACTGCTCGATTACATAAATCAATCGACAGAGTAACATAGATTTTAAAACTGACAAATGTCAAGTATTAAAGTTTCTTAAAATGTGGGAACTAGAATAGCTGGACACACTGGCAACGAAAGGGACTTGTCATAGAAAATCCCCAATGAAATACAATGTCCACAACTGAGAAGGTGCACAAAAGAGGGGAGACCAAATATTCGACCACATAAGAAGCAGAACCCAAGATGCTCAAGAGGGATTTTTTTCATATTTATTAAAGGAGCTGTTGCAAATTTTGGAGAAGGAGAGAGCAGGAAGAGGAGGCTGAAGGCAGAACAGGACATATGAGTTGTGCAATGGACACGGAAATATTATCAGCATTGAATAACTTGGAGCTCACCTGGTATCACATTGGGTTATAATCAGGATGTAACTGTGAGAGGTTTCACTCCCATCACAGCTGTTGGAAAGAGACTTCTTCATCTCTAGCCTGTAAGAACATAAAGATCTTAAGCTTCTGCACTACTTGGTAGATAGCTTGCTAGTTTATTGTAAAACACCTCCCTAAAGTAATACTCTTTTATTCCCTGTTAACTTTGTACCCAGCTTTACACAATTAATTAGGGAAGCGCTCAAAGACCTAGATTTTAAACCACTTTATTAATAAGGAATGAACATTTAATGGCTATTCCTCTCAGACTATTTAATTTAATGAGAGAATTTGCAAGAAAAAGCAGCAAGAAAAATCGATTTAATGTATAACAAATTGCAACAGAAAACATAAATGTCTGAGACCAACACATGTATCTATTTACTGTGTGACTTTATAACACCATTCCTATCAGAACTAGAGGTATTGTACACACTCTTTATTTCCAAGGAACTTCCCTGCCCTGTGTCCTTCTCTGCTGGGAAGGGAGAGCGAGATTGAAAGAGAGCATATGTCATTTGTTTAGTGGGCAGCCCAGACCCAACCATGCCACCCAGTCAAAAAACCTAGTATTTCTGTATTTCCATTCCAAACATCTCCAGGATGTTACTATTTCCATCCCAGCTCCTAAAAACAAAATCCAGAAACACAGGAATAAAGGAGCCTCATGACTTGCCCCAGATCCAAACGTAGGCTGAAAAAAAAAGAGCAAGGACCTCTCGAGGTCCCTGACACCCTCCCACAGGCAGGTACCAGTGAGTGGCCTTCAGACCAGCATTGTGCTTGGCCAGGGGGCTGAAGGCACCCATCCTGGCATCACAGGAGTTAGCAAATGCTATTCGGAAGGAGATAGGACACATATGGTGACATAATGTCCCGGACTAAAAGAAAAAGTGAGTCCTCACCCTAACACCCAGCTGAGAAATGTGATTTCGTGCAGAACACACTTATTTGAACTAAATCTTTCTATTATGGAAAAAAAAATCTGGCAGCAGCAGCAGACTATCAGTTTTATTTTGTAAGAGCTGTCACGCTGACATCTCTCTAAAAGCAAAATTTCTTTTTATGTCAGTGGAAGGTCTGAATGTCAAATGATGAGAACATGCCTTTCTAAGTTACTGAAACATTTTTAGTTGATTCGTTCCCTGAGGTATCTGCCACAAACAAGAAAAGCCAAGACTGAAGACAGGGTAACTTAGTAAAGAGCACAGAAATACTTCTAGTAATATGAGACCTAAGAAAATATCAGAGCTGCTGTTATACTAGGCTTTGTAAAGACCATAAAAGAAACTGCCCCTCTACTGAGACATTTCAAATCTAAGCTCTGCCTTTAAAACAAAACTACTCTGGTACATACAAAACATCAGGCTTTGGGTTGGGGAGAGATCTTGTCTTGTTCTTTTATTTTCAGAACTTTGAATTTGGTAAAATCTAAGCATAAGCATTCAAAAAGACCTTTACTTTTGAAAAAATGCTTTGTTCATCAGTATTGGCAAGGCTGAATGATTTGTGTTAAGATGAAATGAGAGTCCAACATATGTAACATTTCAAAATAAATAGTAGCACGCAGCATTGCTACGATTTTGCCAGCCCTATTGCCAGCCCATGATTGCATGAATCATCCCTGTATGAAGATTTAGCCACCTATCTGCTTTTGCCAAGGCATTTGGAATATAGGCTTGTTGATACAAAGCTTAACAGTTTTTTCCTCAGTTATTGCTAATTAAGGCTACCACTGTAATTCAAATCAATACAGTAAGTCTAATTGAATAGGGAACTGGATCTCCACAGAACCAAGCCTCTCTTCTGCAGTTCATACAGGAAAGGTATTTACAGTGAATATTGCTAGTCTTCATTAGGAATAGTTTTGTTTTTTTTAAATCTAAGAGATAACCTTTGGTCAAAAAGAAGAGGCGAGGGAGAAATAATAAGGAAAGTGTTTTTGCTTTCAGAGGGCAAATCTGAACCCCAAACCCAAAAAATTCTAAGGAGGAAGGAATAATTATCGCATTGGTCAAAAAGTGGCAAAATTGGCTAGGTAAGCGAGCAGTCTGGGTTAAACAACAAAATGTTTCCTCAGCAAATCCCTGAGCCCACCCCTATAAATTTTAGTCTGGCCAGTAGCAGGCTCTCTGCCAAAGAGGCAGGATGCCTCTGCACTTTCCATCCCTGCCAGGATGGGATTTAACCCTAAACATTTTTAAAAGAAATTATGCGAACTCTAAAATTTATGTAATCACTTATGACTAACTCCTCATCATAACAGAAGTTATAGTATATGCAATTATCTCTTTAGTTTGAGTTTTAAATTAATATGAGTCATTCCCCTTTCATTTAAAACCTCATTTTCCACATGTACAACACTTCCAACCAGCTTTGGAAGAGAAGTATCAAAGGGGCTAATTCCCCTGTTTTAATTTAACTGAAGAAAACAGAGTTACATAAAGGACAGATTTGAATCATTACAGTGTGTCTGAGCTCTCACAAGGAAGACAGAAAGCAATGGTAAATCTATGGATGCATAAAAAATTCAGTGTCTTTTACTATGTTTTAATGAAGCATTTTTGTTTTAACTGAGGGAAGGGCAGGGAAAGAGGAAAGTATTTCTGCAGCACCATCCTAAACATACCATGGAACAAGACTTGTCCTCTTCTCTGACCCCTATTATGTTCCTGAAATTGCTCACAAAATGAAGCATAATTGACATGATTGTCAAATCCCCTCTCTCCAAGCACCGTAATAACTTGCTGCACCTAAATACCATGGGACTTTTGTCAGAAGAGAAGAAAGCTCTCAGCTCCCTCCAAGGAGCGGCAGCTTTCTTGGCACCGCCATTCTGCTTCAACAAAATTATTTAATCTATATGCTAAATTATTCCCACATTCAGATCTGCACTGCTGCTGTGCTGTTGCTCTGGCACTGCCCCAGCACAGCTGGTTTATGCTTTGGGACATTCTGCAAGGCACCGCACAGGGATGCGAGGGATGTTGTGTTAGAAGCTTTATTGTGTCTTCTGGGCACGACCCACCTGGTGCCTTTTTACCATCCCTTTAATGTGTGGTTTAGAGCCTCAGGAGGCTCCCTCTCTGGCTGCAGACAGAGTACCAGGACAGACTCCTGTCAGCTGCCCACGCCTCTGGTGCTCTCTTAACCTGCACCACAAATGAACACCTTGGAACAAGGATCAATTAATTTTTCAAATATTTTGATTGATCTCTACCTATGGACAACTTGTGAGCTGCTTTCTCTTTTCTCCAAAGTCCAGGCCATATATGACCATACAGAAGATGTCAGTACTTAGCAAGCAGTTGCCTTAAAGATGCCTTGTTAGCTCTGATTTTGACGGGCAAATTATATAGGTAGGTAAATAAATAAATTTTGTTAAGATGAACCTGAGAAAAACAATTCTCTCTCCTACTTATGTCCATTTTACCTACGTATTTTACCAAATTCTCTACATGTTCTAGATGAGCTTCCATAGTATGAAATTCCCTGAATAATAAGAAATTTATAATTGGGTATATTTTAGCCTCCTTTCTGTATTTCTGTTCCCATATTAGACAAGCATAAGGATTTATAGTAAGAATATGTGCGTGCACAAATATTAAATCTTGTTTCTTAGATTTAACCTTAAATTTCACTTCCCAGACAAAATCTGAATGTTCTTAAATGAGCCAGGAAAATGATCAAAGTGAATTGTGAATAAATATTTGAGAATGTCTGAGTAATTTAAGAGTGGGGGTTTGCTGTATTGGTTTGGATCCGTCTTTCCATGGGAATGATCTGAATTCATGAAGATGACTATTAAAATGCATCCCTCCTTTACATGAAAAATAGGAATTCCCTGACAAATTACTTGAAGTGGAATGTATTCAGTTCTATCCCAAGAGACAAAATTATGTTTTGAGAGAAGACAGATGCATAAATGCTTGTGAGCTCTATGCACACAAATACTTAAACCTGTGTACAGTGTATAATCTAGAAGGCACCTCCTTAAAAAAGGCTTTGCTGGAAAATGACAACTGAGCAGAAAGCCCAGTATGTACCTGGCCCCTTTCTTGTCCAAAAAGGAGGGGAACCCCTTGCAAACCCCTGTTGGAGGAAGGCAGTTGATCGGGGGGAATCTAAGAAGGCAGCCTGGCAGCTGGTTAGAGGCCAGCACAGAGGCAGGTCATTGCTGAGAAGAGCAGCAGCAGCCATCGAATACAAACTTTTGCTAAAATAACAGGAGATAGTAACCGACAGTACTAAACTGGTGGTGCTGCTGTTCCTAAAGGAAGCATTCCTAAATAAAAATAATCTAGGTTTTGAATTAAGATTTTTCATTGTCAATATTTTATATTTCAATTCTAGATACAAAATGAAACAAAAAAACCCAAAACCCAACCCAAACAAACAAAAAATCCCCTCGGTTTTGGCAGAAAGCAAACTCACCAACTTCTCACCAAAAAGTTTCTTTTAATTAGCAAACTAATTTCCCAGTAAAAGACAATTCAGACAGAAAGAGTTGACCCACCCCACCCTGCTTCATGTGTAACGAAAATGGATTTTAAAAATCCTACAATGCCTACAGGGTGAAGCAAATTTCCCTTTGCCCCATGCACAGCGCGTTCGGTTTGGTACCTGGGATGTGAACACCAGCTCCCTAGAAACTGCACCAGGCGTGGGCAGTGTGAAGTAGAGCACTGCTGCTACATTTGGAAATACAATGATCAGATGAGCGCGGCGAATGAATGACACTAACACATTACAAAGATGACAGAAGTAAATATTGCAGCAGAAGTAAACATCTACAAATGCTATATTTAGATCTGGCCATGATTTGGAGTAGCTCAGTTCACCTTTTCTGTGAAATTATTTCTGTCAGCATTCTTAAAATATTACCACTAACGCGTAAGAAATATTCCTCATTAATTTTGACAGGTATATATATTTGAGTCTTATGCAGAGATGAGCTATCATTGACTTATGTGTTAAACTTTTCCATGCCAATATTAATTTGTTTGCAGCGGGGGAAGTAAGCTGTCTGCATGACTTAAATCTCACTGTAGCTCAAAAGATTTCATATTGTCAAAGATTTCTTTCCTAAGAAACATTCACAAATTTGATGTCTAAAAAGGTAGCTAAGTAATCTGCCATTGACATTTACACAGACAAAATCATACGTAATAAATTAACTCAGTGTTTATGGCTCTGCAAGCAATTAACAGCACTGCAATTAAGTTCTGGCATAATACTACATTTCAAAAGGCCAACAAAAGGATGGATATAAAATGAGCCAACAGAAACAAGTCCTTTATCATTGCATTTTCCCTTAGGTGGTTGCATCCTTAAAGAAGGACTGACAAGCCCTGGGACTGGGCTGAGCCTGCGAAATGTTCAGAAATTAGGTACTTTATCACAGTCCCACTGGGGACATTCTGACTAATTTCAGTACCTGTTCTGAAAGCAAAAAGTAAGGCATGAGTCATTTCCCACGTTGTCAAATAACAGATCCAAACTAGATGACAAAAAGATGGTGATTTGCAAAATGATCAGCTGCTTAATACTGTAGTTTTATTTCTGGTGAAGAATCCAGCTACAAGTGCTGTTGTTGTCAGAAACATCTGTAATTAGGAAGATTTCCAAACATCTCAGCAGCATGGATTACCTCCTCTTAGAAAGATGCTGTCATACCCATCTGTACAATACTTACCCCCCAGTTACACTTATGGCCTGTGCTTTTGATGATGAATTTCCCCCCGAGTGCCCATGCGGGATTAGTGCTCTTGCACCTCATCCAAACAGGCTAAAGGATTGCTGTTGCAGCTGATCATAAAGTTTCCAACAAAACAGCTATCCATAAAAGAAACACCAGTCTGTAGAAATTAATTCCTGTCTTGCAACATGTCAGTTTTGATTTACTAGAGGCCATTTTTTGCTTTCCAGTGGGATTTCTGGTGAAAAACATTTTACCCCAAAACCCCCGTAGACGAGTATGCTCATACAGCACCCTCCCCTTGGCTCCCTTCAGACCTCAGGTCCTCTCACACCTCTGGGTAGCTTTTAAAGCACCTCCCAGATTACCTCGGGAAATGAACACAGACTTCATGAGGTCATTTGTCTTTAATGCACTTTCTAAATATTTAAATACGGTACATTGTTTATGAGGTTTCTCGACAGTGTAGCTAACCAGGAGAAAGGCCGCACGCAGTTTAGATGTCGCCACTGCAAGGCAACAGTTGAGCAAGGACTTTCATGAACACGGTTCTGAACTGAAGGACCACGCAGAGCACACTTTGGCTGATAGATTTGTTACTACTTTGGAACTGATCTTAGAAATAGTCCTTATCCTTTACTCACTCACTTAATGTAAACTGCAAAGAGCAAGAACCACATATCATGCTAAATAATTCTAGCTCGGTTTTTTAAATCTTAATTGTAGGAAATCTTTTCTCAAAATTACTTAATGGAGGTAACACACAACACATAAATATAGAAAAGACCCCTATCATTAGCAATCACATTAATCTGCTGGGTAGAACTATTAGAAAGGAAAGTAAATGTGACTGTACACAATATTCTTTGCTTTGGAGACACAAAACACATGGAAGCTAATTTGTTTCTCTACTATCACCACTTCTCAAGTTGGCAACAGTCTCCTAAATCGAGTGAGTCCTATTTTATTCATAAGCATTATACAGCACTTTCAGGAAAGCAGTTGGTAACTACCAGTCATTCTGCTTTTTGAAAGCAAACCATTCTGTTTTATTAACTAGTACAGGTTTTGTTAGTGTCATCTGTAATACAAGTGATTCGATTCACTGTGTACCAGGATGGCACATGCTGAGTAGCTAAATTACGCATCAGAAAAAGATCACTCTGAATTCTCAAAGTTTTATGAGAGTGTATTATCTGGTTTACCAAACAAATCATTCCAGAACAGCGCGTACCTGTTGTATTTTATTCTTGCATAATAATCAGAACGTTATTTCTCAAAAACTTCCAAGAAGCCAGGAGTGATTCGGAGTGAAAAGGCCAGAGCGTGAAGCAGGAACACTTATAAATGATCATAACACCTCATCCTTGTTTTCTGCTTGTGGCAATATAGCACAGATACTTTAAATGCATTTGCTATCCAATTAGTGCTTCTTTCTGTCCTTTGTTACTGCATTAAATCAGGTTAATGAATGAAAATTGCCGATGGTTTAATATTGCTTTGGCTACTTTGACACGAAGCAGATTTAGCATTGATTTCTAGCATGCTAGTTTATTCAAACACAGTTTGTGTTTATATACACACACAGAAGGCATAATCTGTGCAGTGAGGGTGGAATAAGGCTATCTCCTGCATTATAATTCTACAGTCTCAAGACATCAATTTGACATTGCTTGCCTGCCTCTATGCAGCACACCCTTCACAAAATTGTATCCAAACTTTGCATCTTACCACATAGTAATGCAGATGACCATCTAGTGCTTCAAAAGCCAGTTCCCTTCTCCTTTTCTATTTCCACAGTAAAATGGTGACCAATGGCCCCCTTGATCTTAAAAAAAAGTAGACAATAGTCATATATAAAAATGAAAAATTAATACAAAATTTAAACAATGTCTTTTTAAGCAAAATAGAGCTTGCACATCCTTACGCCACACGAATTGTGTCACCTGCAGGTGTCCTGTTCTGCGGGCACTTCCCCAAGGCTCATCCCAGACTGGGAGAGACCCCATCCCATCCCAGTTTAAGCCCTACCTGCGGGGAGCTGTGCACAGCAAGGAGTCGCCCGTTTGCCTCAACACAAACTCAGCAAGCCTGGGAGCATGTCCTCTGGCTAGTTATTTATTTAGCATCCAGGTAGCCCTTAGACCAGGACCCTGGCCCTTCGGCTGTGACTCCGACTCCATGCTTCTGCAGGTCAGGAGTCCATGTAGCACATCCAAGTCCTGGTTTCTTTTCACGTGCTCAGACGAGGCAACCAAAAGCACTTAATTTTGGGTTCAAGGGCACCCTCAAACTGCCCAGCACCTTTGCCAGTGTCATGCAATGCCTCTGCTCCCCTAACACAGCAATATTGCTCTTCCAGCTACACTCATAAACTCTTTCAGGATACAGAGGTAATTTATATTATCTCCAATTGCTCTTGAGACTATGTCCAAATTGTATTTCTGGCTGTAGTGTTGTTGCCCAACTCTGCACTGTACTCTAAGGCTTATTTAATAGTTTTCTGAGTATCTTTGAAATAAATACTACAGTGTCAAGCAGGAAGGAAAATCAGAAGTTCTGGGCAGAGCTTTTCTTACTTTAACCCTTATCAGACAATGAACCTAGCCTGGCTGGAGATAAATTTGGCCAAAACGAAAAATGCTTTCTAAATATTTTTGTCAATACTTGTTAAAAATACCACATATAGCTGCTCCAGTCTCATGTCTCAGTCACCCAGTGGGTATAAAAACTCTAGAAGTGACATAAAACAGGCTAGCCCATAGCCAATGCAAACCCAAAATCTATTTGAGCTCGAAATTTAACAAAAAATGCTCTTTCTTTTGCTATTTCAGTATTTTAACTTTAAAAACCAAGACTAACCAGATGCAACTTAGAAAGTCCTTTTGGAGATTAGCATTTGAGAAAGTTTTGGAAGCTGAAGGGATTTTTAAAAACCTGACTAATCACCATACTGAACTTCTACTTGAAGTTCCAGCAGTGGTGAACTTAGTGTGCAGATTATGATCAGAAAAGACTGGTTTGCGTGAGCTAAAAATATAAACTCAGAAGTGAAATCCTTCTTTTTCCCATTTTGTTTGATCCAGTCAATATTCACAGTGCTTGGATTCTTCCACAAAGCGTGAGCTTAACTTGAACGGAACTTTTATTGCTGAAAAGTTGACATTGACTGTCATTACTGTCCCTACTAATCTGGATAGTTTCTGATCCCATTTT
>JAOTQQ010000079.1:8541641-8570768 GCA_026546715.1 Gallinago undulata | reverse complement strand
GAACTTTTATTGCTGAAAAGTTGACATTGACTGTCATTACTGTCCCTACTAATCTGGATAGTTTCTGATCCCATTTTCCTGCAATATCTTTGTAGATTCGTAGGGTTTACTTCATTTAGACATGATGCATAACTTTGTGCTCTGATAGTTATCTGAATTCTTCCTGCGTCCATTAAACTCCTAAAACCAAATGAAGCTGTGTTACTTTCTGTGGGTTATAATGATGAAAAATTATCTTTCGAACAGCAACTATCAACCTATCATAAACTTCAAAGAAACAGAGAGTTTAAAGAAAGTATTTCACTATCTCAGTTTCTGCAATATCTGACTAGGACTAAAATATTAAAATGGGAGAAAATCAATTATTGAACCACATTCTTTACTCTTTGTGATACTTTCTGTCAATTAAGCCAGGCTTCAGTTTTTCAGGCTTCCTACAGTATATTTTATTATGGTAATTCTTCTTTTTGCATTTTTCCTTCAAATTTGTCTGGATTTTTCAAACTCCTAGATCACAGAGGTAGACTGCTTCTTACAGAGCTGTAATGTCATAACACCATTTTATAAAAGCTCTCTGCAAGAAGGAGTTTTCTCCATGACCATCTACTTCAGGGAAGTATGGGATTTTCTTTGGACAGACCTTTTCCCTTCCCAAAACAAGTCCATTCATGCTTTTTCTCACAGCTGGCCAAGAAAACAGTGTTAACTCCCTACTCTCGTTGCAGGAGTCCCTTCCTGCTAGTCAGTACTATTCATTGCCACGTCCCTCCACACCACCAACACAGGCTCAGCAGTGTTCAAGTCACTCCTCAGCATCTACTAGAGTTGAGCAAGGGCATTATAGCTGTATTATTAATTACATATTATTATTCATGAGGCGTATGGCTGAACTGGAGTTGCTCCAGCTGCTCTGTGGTGGGTAGCAGTAGTGGGACAGCCTGAGTGGCTGCAAGGACAAGGACACATGATACTCCAAAAGGAGAATGAGGGTGAAGTAATTTCCCCTTGGAGCCACACGTAAAAGATCTGGGGCTGATAGGTGATGAGGGAGTTTATTTTACTAATTTCTCCATGCTGTCTGCTGACTCAGCCACTAGCTAGTGCCTGGGAGCAGTATCAGTGACAAAGGAAAAGGGATGGATATCCTCATGAGACCAGGTCCTTACATCATTCTCCTCTCCAACTAGTCAGAAACTTCTTCTTCTTCAGAACTTCTTTCAGGGTTATTTTTTAAACTGCACTGTTGCCATGATCTCCTTGTTAAACCCTTTCTTCAGTACAGACCCTGCATTGCCAGTTCCCTAAGGTGTGCCACAACTTGATTTCAGGGTGTTTTGCATATTTTGGGATGGAAAACCATTGTCTCAAAGCCACTACCTTGTTTCATATAGCCCCTAACATTTCATGTGCCTATCACACAGCTAGAGCATAACTGAGAGATATCCAGGCTTAGGTTAAAATCAGCTGCCCTGCAAAACAGTGGATTAAATTAGCTCTGAACTTCATAGCTGTGCTCTAGTATCCAGTCTAGCACTTCTGAAGCTACCTCAGATGCCTTCATGTGACAGTGCTGACTGCATCTGCCTTTAAAGTGTTGGCTACACCACTTGCCTCTGTTTTCAGTGAAACTAAATTCAAACCATCCTGCAAAATGCCACTGACTCAGCATCAAGGTGGTTCTAGGTAAACTATGGTGGGTGCTAGCTACCAGCTCACTATTTTGGGAGGAAAAGAGAGCCACAAAAGAAGAGGATTAACTTCAGACTGATAGACAAGACATTTTTTGTGGGCATGTTTGAGACTGTATTTATTAATGATCCTTCAGGAGAAGGATAACTTTTCCTATCACATGCAAAAATCTAAGAAAAACACTTATACATTTATTATTGCAGAGCACCTTTTGATTTCCCTAGTGACTCCTCGGTACATTCCTCCCTTAAAGACACTCATTTGGACTGCTGAGATTTTTGATTGAAGCAGTTGCTGCCAAAAAGGCCTACAATCACAAGTAATGAGGAAGCCACACAGGGAGCACAGCATAGCCATGTTCAAAAGCAAGTTCCCAGAGGGATGTTTCAGCTCTGCTCAGGCAAGCTGCCATGTCCCATTTTTCACTTGTAGCAAGGCAAAGACCATTCCAGGATAGTGTGTCTGTCTCCTTCCTGGGCCATTTCTACCAGGGTTAATCTCCCAAAGCACAAACTGAAGTCACGGACAGGTACAAGACTCTGGGGAATGGGATTCCCCTCTCCCTTTGGGGTCTATATCACAAGTTACTCCCCTACGATAACATGAGATTTTGAGCACACTCTCGATTGTTAATTCAGAGAGAGTTACTAGGATCCTCTTACTATAGTCTGTAATTCATTTATAGCACTTGAAATGCTGAAGAGAGGTACTTCAGCATACGATAAAACTGAAGCAGATGCAGCTCTTGATTGTACAACTGCTTATCCAGCAAAAGCAGAGCAAAAGGTTCAGCAGGCAGTTGCTGGCAGCCTGGCTTGTCAGTCTGAGTAGCTACTGGTAGCTTCTCAGCTCTGTCCCTCGTTCACACATAGGAAAATGAAACAGGGAATACATGATTTACCCAGACATCAGGAGTCATACTCCTGCTACCGGTGCATGCACGTTCAACCCCCAAGAACAGAAAATTTTATAACTTTAAGATGGTTTTTTGTTTCCAAAACCTAAAAGAGTTTTAAATTCAAATTTGCCAGAGTTCACTGATGTGCAGGGTATTTGGAATAACTCAAGACATATGAACCTGTGGATAAAAAATCAATAATGAGTTAACAATAATGAAGACAAAGTACTGTACCGGTATACTAATGTTCCTTTATATACATATAGAATTTTCATGAAAAAAGGAAAGACATAAGGACACATCCGTTTTTGAAGTTCCTTGGGGGACTCAGGAAGCTCAATCTCTATTTAACATCACTTATCTTTGCAACGTTTACCATTTGCACAGTTCTGCCTTCCAAATTTTCCCGTGATCCTATCTAAATTTGAGCAGTAATCCAAAAAAAACTTGATTTGTTCTACCAATGGCTTTTAACACCCTGAAAAACACTCCTGCATGTGTTGCACTGTGATTCTGAGGTGCTACAAACATTACAGAGAGAAGGTAACAGCCTTGGATATGGAGATAGAAGAGCTGGGGTGAGAGAAGCAGAGGCAATAGATGGACGCATACTGTGTTTAACAACCAGAGCGGACCTATAGTCCTTAAATATATTAAATAAAAAGTTGGCATCCTGAGGCAGGAAGTTCTGCCAAGTGATTAGGTCATATCTGAAAAACAGCATTTTCTTCTTTATTAAAATAAGTTATTTGTGACTCTTGCCTTGACAAGAAGCTGTGGTTGCCAGCTCAGGTGTGCAAGGAGCAGTCAACAGTGAAAATCGGGAGAGAAGACACTGTCGAGAGGAGATAATAAAAAGAATGAGCATCATCCTCTATACATGAGGGAAAAGGGGCAGCAGGTACAGGCAAACACTGAGAAAAATAATTAACAAACGGAAACTTTCTCACGAGAATTAGCACAGACTGTTTCTGTCACTTCTCCAGCAACATCCACAGCATGAAAATGGCACTTGTTCTTCTGCATAGGGAACCTGCAGTAGAAATGTGCTTCTATTTTGGTAAGTATGAACCCACCTCACCAAGCCAGAGAACACACAGACAAAAACCGCGAGGACTCACATCCTCTCATTTAGCTGAACACATGGGCTTGGCTGAAAGGCTGAAAGGCACTGATCCTCAAAGCTATTAAAGCATCTAACTCCCACCCTAACCACAGCTTCTGGCCTGGGCTTAAATCATAGTTAAATGCTTGATAGATCATACAAACAGGTTATCTGTTTGCAGAAACTATTGCAACAATTTCACCTGTTAGAAGTTTTAATCTACAGGCTATTCATAATTCCTTGAATATGTTGTTTGTAAGCTGTTCACTGTTCTCATCTTGAAGAGAAACTACTTCAGGAAATTATTTTAGTTGCTTGCTAACATATAATTCAACAACTACTAGCCAGGTAGTTTAATAAATAAGAGCCAGGTAGCTGCCACGCAGTCTCTGTCTTCCAGGCTGAGTGATCAGCCAATACTGCAACACATTTCAGGGGCATATTCATTTACTGTCCTCTACGGGTCCTTTTATCTGTCTTTTCTCTGCAGCGTCTGAAGACTTTCCTGTAACGCATTAAGCAATATGAATACTATACATCACCTCTATGGTTCTCCTTCTCATGTTCATGCAGGTGATGAGAGAAATATATTAATGTTAATGATAGCTTTAAACTTCCCTAATGCTTATGCTGCTTCCAGCTTTTCAGAGCAGAGACTCTTTCTTACTGGCTAGACTTAACTTAGGGCTTAAAGCTCATTCTGGTTTTAAAATGTATTACGGTGACAGTCCTTGTATTTTAAGGGAGCAGCAGTAGTAGATTTAGCACCTTCTCTAAAGCAGCATAAATTTTGGGTTTCCAGGATCTGTGAGGCACTCATGGACTTTTCAAGTCAGTGGTCACCCAAAGGACCGCGTAGGGAGGGGTGGCACAGCATGACTGCCTCTCTGCCCACAGCACCCTGCCACGGATCCTCTCTAGAGCCCATTTGTGCCCGTCAGGGCGGTAGCACTGACACTCTGTCCTGTGGTGCTCACCATGTAAGGCTGCCCGTACCACCAGAGACCCTACCTGATAGTTTAGTAGCAATGCCAACAGTGCCAACAGCAGCATGGAAGATTCGGTGACTGTGGGTCTCACCAAGGTTTCAGCGTGGTGTATCCCGGCTGTTCTCCTCTAGCCACCTTCCAGTGCTTGAGAGCAACCAGTTTCTTCTCATCTGATTTCTGAAAGTTATCTCTGATTCCTCTAGTTCATGCACTGATATTTTATCATTTGATGCAGTTTATATTCAGTGTTACCATACGTGAAACAGACCAGTAGCATTTTCATACAAAAGGTGTTATGACAGGTGGTTCAGGCAATTATGGTACACTCCTGTATGACTTCCTCCAAGACAAAAAGTTTTAAGGCAACTTTTCCAACCTAGTAATTTAGAAAACATCCCCTTCTTTCTCTTGGTCCAGGAGGCAGCCGTAGTGCCTGCAAGCTGACCAAGGTGCAGGGATGGTCCCCAAGGTGCTGGCAGCTGCTGGTGCAGGCACAGATGGCCCGGGGCTAAGGCTTGTCCCACCTTCCAGCTGGAGATCAGGACCACATGGTGCACGCTGAGATGCTCCTGCCCTGAAATCCTGGTGTGTGAGAGCACGACCAGCCCTCGGGCGCTCCTTTTACAGACAGTGGTGGAGCACTTGCTGAGATTCACCAGCCCAATCTCTCTCCTCATCTACTCAGTCTCCATTCAGCATTTCTTTTCCAGCTGTCTCAGAGCCTATAGACAGCCGCTCTTCCCTCTTTGGAAATAATTTTTGAAAAGCCATATCATGATGTAAAAAAAAAAAATAATCCCCTATTAGTACTTATCTTTGTACTAACATGATTTCCAGTTGTTTGTAGGCTTTGTTTAATATCATCTTTTCAATTTAAATGTTCTTATTCCAAGATAAGAAAAACAATTCACTGACTTGCATTTCTTCTATCTGTCCAAATTAGTTTTCTAATTAATTCATAACTCCAAAAGCCTTCATTTATTTCATGTTTCCATTTAACTTCTGAGCTGCCATAATCAGATTAGCAATCAAACCCATTTTAAAAATATTCCTTCTCACAGAAAGCTGGGAAAACTCATACAAAACTGCCTCTGTGAATCTAATAAGTTTATGGTTTCTGCTTTGTTCTCCCCATTCTAATTTTCAAATTTGCAGGCATCCCACTCAATCTGATGTGAACTTACCCATACAAGGATGATTCTTTTCCCCAGCAACAGCTCTGTTATAATTTGTTATTTGCATTACAGTGGTTGGAAAGGAATCAAAGGTGTGGGGAACCGGGTTACACCGAGCTGCACGATGTCGCCCGGGCACAGCTATGCAGGGGCACCCAGACCTCCTGTTTCCTGACTATTCCTCTCGCCGCAATGCTAAACCAAAGTGCTCCTCAGCAGTGACAAGTGACATTTCACTGGCCTATTTGGAAAGCAGTCCATTAAAAACTACAGAGAGCTGCAGATCAAAAAAGGATGTGATCAAGCAGAAGCAGATAGCAGGGAGTTGCATCCTTCTCCTAAACAGTTTCACTGCATCACTCTGATTCAGAAAAACATCACACTTTGGAAAAGCAGTCAAATATGTGCTTGTCTTTGAATATATGCTCAGTTTCACTGAAGTCTCTGAAAGATAAGCATCCTCAAAAGCATCTTGAATAAAGACAGACTTAGCATGCAATTACACTCTTTAGCTGATTTGGGATCTGGAAAATGTAACCCAAAAGGTAGAAAGTCATTTTCACAACAGATTTACAGAGCATCATGACACTGTCGGTGCCTATCACACAGCAACATTAAGGTTTCTTATTCAGCTAATACTCTCTTGCCAGTTTTGCCCTGGAAATGGAGAAATTATACATTTCCTACAGCATTCCTTCTAATCTCTCTGCTGTCAAACTTTGAAGATATTCAGAACCTTCTGCCCCATGACAATATTTATAACAGTTTTCTAAAAATACTAATAAGTACCATCTCATCTTTGTGCTCTCCTTCAAGTATTACCTCTCACCACAAAAGACTAATTCAAAACAGCCTGAACAAACCAATGGTTCACATCACGTTTACTGTCTTTATACCTTAGAAGACTTTTTTTTAAAAATGACATAGCGTGCTATTTTCTTTCATATGTGTGTGAAGAGACAAGAAAATATTAAGAAATTACATAAATTAAGAACTTTTTTATTTACATAAACACACACAAAGAAGCAATTTAGAGAATCATAACTTTAGTGCAGGGATTTCAAAAGCAAATATTTAAATTCCTTGGACACATGAAAAACATAAAGGTTTTAAAATTTGACTAAACATTTACCACTGTACCTCCAGAAAGCCCTGTAGTATCTGGCCAAGGTTAATGCAATGATTAAAATATGGACAAATATAGAAAGAGAGGAATAATATTTATAATGACGTGTTCTACTGTGTTACACTAGGGAATAATTTAGTTGGAAAGAAGCTACTACAGCAGAGCTTTACCAAGGCTCAAAGGTTCATGTAAATGGATTAAGAAAACCTTGAAGAAGACTGCTACAAAAAAGAATTTAAACTAAATTAATAGCCATTTGTTTGTGTAACGCTGAAGTTTCCCTTCCTTTTAAAATAATTCAGAAGAAATCTAAAGGGCATGACATGACAATTCAGTTTAAATTGTCACCTATATTAATATTCATTTATTCTTTAGACTTAGCAAGTAGTATAACAGTGTTGTCAACATTTCATCCTTAAAAAAGGATTAAAAACACTAAAACCAACTCACATGATGGCAGAAAATTAAACATGTTCATCCTTGCTGAAGAATATATGTATTTCTCCTATCATGTTATTATATTAACTTTCAGTGAATTCATAGTATTTGCACATTAACTGTTTGTACTCAGGAGCTGCAGAATTAGTGCTGAAACTGCATAAGGATTTAAAAAAAAAAAGGCAGAAAGAGTTTTCTTCTTTTAAAAACATTCTGCGCATGGTCTCATGTAAGACATTGCAATAGCTGACAGTACTCAGATTCGTATGTCTTTGTGGGCTGAGAAATAATCTCCTATTAATTTTCAAATAAATTCTGGATGCCACGAGTGGCTTGATGTTCAATGTCCTGTTTTTCTTGGTTTTTTTTTTGTCAACTGAAACCTATTCAGAATTCATCTGCTTATAAAAGTAACCTGAAGAACACGTCAGAGGAGGGGACACAGCTGTACCTGTCATGCTGCAGTGCACAGGCATCATCACAACATGCTCTGAGTCTGTCCTCTCAAAAAAACCCAGCTCTAGATAGCAACAAAGCAATTGTTAAAAGTGGTTATAGCAAAGGAGCGAATACATGGCAACATCTGAGTTCTTCCTCAGCGTACAGTAACACCATGGGTACAAAAGTGAGGTCTTCTGGGTTTGGGTTCCAGAACTATTCTCATGCTGCAACCCATAGTCCGGCCAGATTTGGATACATTTCCAACAGCCCAAGGGGCTGTTCAGAAAACACTGGATGCACCTACCTATGTGCTACATACGCAACCTGCAGGCACTGTCATCTACCCATCCACCCACACAACCCATTTCTGCTGGCCAGGAGAATGCAAATTTTACCAAGACAGAAATCAAATCTGCAAGCAGAGCCGTTTGATGGCTTTAACCTATTTGCAGTTGTCCCCTGCTGTGCAGTTTGTGTGTCGCTTGGGTTTGTCACTTCTGAGACACTGAAATGCAAGGCAGAGGTGCAGCAGAAACAGATGTACCTTTGCAGAAGGCAGCTTTGGTCAATTTTTTTCTCCACAAGGGCTATTATACAGTTCCTAAATGATTAATTTTCTTGAATTTTACTTCACCCTAACATACATAAAGGGAAAATTATGCAGCTAAATGCTGCATAAAGGATCATTATCTGTAAAAGCTGCAGTTTCTACCGATCTTCTTCTCCACCCATGTCCCACTCAGTGCTGCCAGCCCAACAGCAAGAGTAGCCCTGGGCAGTGGCATTGCTGGACGTGACACGATGCAGCAAAAGCAGAGGAGCAGCTGAGTGTTACGGGCCCAGCCCGGTCACTCCGGTGATGCAGTGCAATGCTACCCTTTGTAAAGCAATGTTTTATTATATAATCCATTATGGGATGAAGAACATGACAGTTTAGAGGATGCATCACTTTCTAACACCGTGCCTGCACATTCGTTATCCTCTCTTACAAACCCCTTCTGCCTGCAGTGTGGGTGCAGGGGGTGTTAACAGAGCTGGTGCACTAAGGCACAGCACTCAGCTGCTTTTAGCAGAGCCTTAATGCTTTCCTAAGCACCTTGCTCGAAGGATTTAATACTTCCCATCATCTCCTTTTGCTGCCCATCCCTCTGTCTGACACGTAAATAATGAAAGTGTACTCTTCCTATTTTGGTATCTCGTACTGACAATCAGCTGCAGGAAAAACACAGTCAGTCAGTCCGTATTTGACAGGAATAAACGAGAAAGCAGGCTGAATTTGACCCATGCAGTAAGTTTCAAAGGCAATTCCATAAACTCTCCTCAGCAAGGCTGGAGTCTAACAATACCAGCTGTCAGAGATGCTCACCCTTTTGCAAAAGTCTCCAGCTCCAGCAGCAGTTCCCATCGCCCACTAAATCATACCTTTATCAGATCACAGGAGTGTATAACAGCTCTGACAAGCACATGACTGGCCATACATCCCTGTGTTTTAGGATTATAAGTGACCCTGAAGTGAAAACCAGAAACTTTCAGGGAGAAATAGAAAGCATCTTATGACCGGGTCCCGTCACTGCTCTGACCACAACAGTCCCATGTGTGGCCACCACACTGCCTACAGCCACACACACCAAAACACCTGGGTGCCTGGACTGGAGTGACCATGGATGTTTGCCCGGGGGCTGGCAAATTCAGATTCATGGGGGAAAATCTTCAAGGGTTTGGCAGCCTGGATAATGGAAAGCAGGAATATCTATTAGCTAAATGCACTGAAAGGCAACTAGCATTTCACTCTTTCAATATTTCTGAAGCTCAGATTAATCTGACTCCAAGACTAGATATTCTGAGATATGAAGATGGTTTTAATATTGATCCTTTTTGTATTCTCTTACATCAACTACTACTTGAAACTGGATGGAAAACTTCCAGGAATATTGCAACAATAAATGGTTTGACAAAACCTGAGATATTTTATCCATAGAGATGCACCTTATAATGGAGGAAATAAGAACCCTTCACTAAGCACTTGGGAAATATTCATTATTTATACAATCAAAACCCACTCTCAGGTCTCTGTTTATGTACTTTTCCATCAAAAGCTTTTACATTACTCTTATAAGTATCAAAGCCTGCTTTTTTGATGCTAAAATTTCACATCCTTACTGAAAATTTAGGCATCCCATAGTTTGCAGCCCCCTGTATTGGAGTTGATTCACCACTGCTGTTTCTCTTACAGAGTATTAAACCTATGCTGAGGTCAAAAAATGGTTGGTCTCACTATAAAGTATTTAATCCCTTTCCCCAGATCCCTTACGGAGTCATCCACAGAACAGCAAAGAGGCGAGCCTGGTACTATATTTTCACACTATGTATTTTTCACAGAATAGCTTCTCACCACGTAGCAAAATTTTTACCCTGGTGAAAATGTATATTGTGGAGTTTCTGAAAGTGGGTGCTCAGGCAGAGGCACCTAAGCCCTCGGCTGCTTCAGTGAGACAGAACATACACCACTCACAGTAACCCTATTGAGCAGCAAGAACTTACCTGGTTGTGGGGAGTTAGAGTACTTGGGTAGCATTGTAGTTGCTGATGACCCCATGTAATCCACAGGAAAAGATCATTCCCCCTGGAAGCACCCCTGTCTCTCCACTGACTATGAAGAGACCCCAGTGCAATTGCTTTTCTAACCTGGATGCCTCAGGTGAGCTAAATCCATACCCTTTTAGTGTAGTCTTAGCACTAAAATGCCCTGAATTGCTACTATCTTGCCTTCATGTTCATCCTCTTCATTTTTATTGCCACAGATGTGCAAAAGGCATCTGGTTCTTACCATTCAGTCTCAAAAAACCTAAATTCTTTATTGATATCTTTTGTCTCTGACCTTCCAGGAGCAGAAAGGAGAGTGACACAGGTTTCAATATCACAATGGATGGAATAAGAAGCTACAAATATTTTTCTTTATTTATGGCAAATAATGATGGTAGAGAACATCAAAATAAGTCCTGACTGGAGGGAGAAATAAATTAAAATGTGCAATAAAAGTTTTATAGCAGTTAGTGACTTCACTTTGGAAAACCTGCTATGAACAAAGTTAATGGAATAATAAATTCCTTTTTTGTAAGAAATAATTATTTGGGGTTTTAAGGTTTGAGAATTTCTTGTAAATCTAATCAGCCAGCTAGCAATTAATAACATTAAATTGCTTCATGTCTTTCTGCATAAGCACCATCATGCTGCGTCAAGGCATACACCTTCGAATGCTCAGATTTCTCTCACAGGGTAGTTCTCATCAGCTGCAGGCACACAAAAGAATGCATTTCTAAAAGTGTTAAATAACTATCAGCACAAGCTCAGGGGAAAGGGATCGGAGGACCCAAGATTTCTACCAGCGTGTTTGGAAGACCTTTTATTTTACTTCTGATTGTGCCTGGCTTATCTTTTGTGTTTCATTTTAACTCTAAAAAAGAAGCAGGTAATTTGAGTCTGACATGTCTCAAATCAACACTCAAACCCTCTAACTTACTACGTTTTCATCTATTATGCTTTTGATCCTTGAAGGGACTGAAATGCATTTAAACCAAATTATTTTTCACTGTTGTGGATGACACTACCATTTTCAGCCACGGACCAAGTTCAGATGAGGAACGAGGCAGTGCCAAAACGTCAAAGCCAGGGAGCTAGAGATAGCTTGGGTACTTTTGTTAATTTGGATTCAAGATGATATATTGGACCACAGGGTAAAAAAAGAGTTTGCAGTTGAAATAAACATTAAAAAGATATGTGTGACAACCAGAGTTCAAACACAAAATTCAAGAGGTCCATCTCCTTTATAACCCCCACTTCAAAGTTTTACTTTAAAACTGAACTCACCCAGAGTTTAATGTCGAGAGAGGATGTGAAGATGAATCAGTGGTTGGCAGCTTGAAGTGACAATACATAGCATCATTGCACAGGAAAGGCAGCGCGGTGCTGAGTGAGACTTGAAATCTATATTTGCCCATTATAATACTTTATCTAAGTTATCATATATCCCTAAGAAAAATGAATGTGCTACAGCAGTTTTATTTAAACCTCAGTGGAGTTTGAAGTTATTTGGATTTTGTCTTTGCGCAATTTCATCCATTGCTCTTCTTGTCTCCCATCAGCAGACACATAAGCCAAAATCCTGTTACAAAATCAAGCAGCTTTTCATCTTCAAACGTTAATTATCACAAACTCTCTGTGAAGCTGGCAAACATCACTGCCCTCCATTCCTCAAATAAGGAGACAGCACCAAAGCAGCTTTCCTGAAACCACAGGGAAACCATCCCAGAGCCTGAAATGTGATTTAACTTCTGAGCTTTTATAAACTGAGCAGTGACAGTGGCAGTGCCCTTGCACTTAAAATCACTTTTTTGAAAGTCTGTAGAAGTGAACAAACATCCTCATGGCAGAGCCGTCTGCAAGAACTTGCCCAGTGCAATTTTGTAGATAACTATCTCAGGCAAAACGTTCTCTAGGCTAGCATCCCTACAGGCATACACAGGGCGAATGGATCGATCCAAGGCAGAAACTGTAGGCAACTGTTAGTAACAGAATCATAGAATGGTTTGGGTTGGAAGGGACCTTAAAGATCATCAGGTTCCAAGCCCCCTGCTGTGGGCAGGGACACCTCCCACTAGAGCAGGTTGCTCAAAGCCCCATCCAGACTGGTCTTGAATACCTCCAGGGATGGGGCATCCACAACTTGTCTGGGAAACATGTTCTGGTGTCTCACC
Source organism: Gallinago undulata (assembly GCA_026546715.1). Classification (NCBI taxonomy): domain Eukaryota; kingdom Metazoa; phylum Chordata; class Aves; order Charadriiformes; family Scolopacidae; genus Gallinago; species Gallinago undulata. Next base: position 8,558,153 of record JAOTQQ010000079.1, on the reverse strand, counting down.
ACCCTCACACTAAAGAATTTCTTCCCAAGATCTAATCTCCCCTCTTGCAGTTTAAGAACACTACCCCTCACCTTATTGCTACACTCCCTGATAAAGAGTCCTTCCTTATCTCTCCTGTAGGCCCCCTTTAGGTACTGGAAGTGGATACAAGGTCTACACCGGAGCCTTCTCTTCTCCAGGCTGAGCAATCCCAACTCTCTCAGCCTGTCTTCATAGGAGAAGTGCTCCAGCCCTCTGATGGTGGGACCACCATGGGACCATCTTCATGGCCCACCTCTGGATCTGCTCCAACGTTATGTTGGGGGCTCTAGAGCTGGATGCAGTACTCCAGATGGGGAGTACACAATAATATAACACCAAGAAAGGCAGTGCAATTCTTCACCTCTGCACATGGTTTTAATATCATACATGTGAGGGAGCATGAATCACTTTGTCCCCAAATGATCTGGTTTCAGACCAGCCAGAGCAAACCTTGCTTTCATCATAGCAGTTCCCTTTACCTCTTGTTTGAAATATTTACTGGGATTCTTATTAGACCATGGAGAAAAGGCACTGGAATAGATGAACTCCACTTTTCAAGAGCTCTTTGGAAGTGCAATAGTCTGCAATTTGAGGTTTTTTCAGTTGAGCAGAAGTCTATAACTATTGGTGTAGCCTGGGTGTTCCACAGGACAGAGCCTATATCTATCTGTCCACAGGAACTTGTGCAATGAGCTTCATATCGTAGGACAAGGTATTTCACATCTTACCACAGCACAAATCCTCCTCCAAGGGTAAAGCCCATCACTTTTATCAAAAGTGTCTCACTTCAAAACAAAACCGCAGTGGAACAGAGCATCAAATGGATCCATGCGGCTCATTAGCATTCATAAGCCTCCTAAGAGCAAAACTCTTATGGTTCATCTTCTCAGCTAAAAAAAAGACTTGGTTTTAACTTCTTTTTTCTTTTTTTTTTTTAACACTGAAATAGTCATATCTGTGAGTTATCCAAAGCCCACAGTAAAGGTAACACGGGTATCTTGGTCACTTCCACGTGCAGAGTCCAGCACCAAGGACAACCGAACCAGTTCACACACCACATCACCTTATTTCTCTTATGCCACTTTTTGGCGGTGCATCAAAACCATTTGCTCACCCAGGAGCAGGCAGATGATGCCTGCACAGTTCTGCTGATGGTGGAAACAGCCTGTCCTGCTACAAGGAAGCCTGCAGCAGCCCTCAAAGGAGCCGTAGGCACCACAGGCAGTGCCTCTCCCCACCCCCTTGCCCAGCTCAGTGGCCCCCACAACATCCCTCCTGCAATGCAAACCTCACCACCTCTCAAGGAGGGCAGCACCTTACTCAGCCCTTAGCCTTGAGGCAGCCCCATCACGTTCTGCCACCATTGCAGAGACACCACAAAGCAGATCCTGGGACATATGACAGGGAGCTGGGATATTTGACTGATTGTGGGTTCACCATAAATGCTTACTATTGGATAATTAATCACAAGTGCTAATTGGCAGTCCGTCTCAGCTGCAAAATGCAGAATGATGGTCTTTGTACAACTATGTCAGGCAAAGGCTGTGAAAGGTCAGGTCCTCTGAGCAAAGCCAGGCCACCACAGCCCCTGTGCATTGGGGCCAAATACAAGAAAAAATACAGCCTGGCGCAATGGGGTCCATGGTGCAGGATCACATGTTGCCTTATCAGCTATTCCCTGCTTTTTGGTATTTTGTTTTAAAAAATGAGTAAAATCACACTTTTAAGGAATCTTATTACCAGTGAGGAATTTGATAGTGAAGAACGTGTTTGAATGGAAAACTCAAGGTACCTATTCCTATAAAAATAATGCGTGAAAGCTTCTACTCAATTAGTGCTGCCAGTGCAAATTGTTTTCACTGGTAATGACGTGATAAAATGTTAAACAGCAGGTGGGAGTTCCATTACTAAATCCCCAGGAGGAAACCAGATGAAGGATATTTTTTGGTGTGTGCTGAGAATTGACCATTATTATAATTGTGTAACCTTTTTTAAGAAAAAAGTACAAAGCTAAGTTTTCATGACCTTAATTGCTTCACATAACTTCACACATCACATGCTATTGTTGTTCGTACCCTAAGTGTCACTTGGTATTCATGAGAATCCATAAAGTCTATAATTTGCGATAATTGATGTCATTAATATACATTCTTTGAAGGCCTTTCTGTAATCATTAGCTAACCATATGGGATGTAAAATCAATGAACTGAACTATGTCATTAATAATAAGCTAGGTGTGAAGGGTTTTTTTTTCCAAAAATATGAATTCTGCAAGTTATTTAATTTGCATTATCACCGTAGAGAAACAATAACCTTGACACAACACAAAATTTCCATATGACCCCAACACAGTTATTTAATGCTAGCTCCCCTTTTTTTTAAGCTAGAAAAAAGTCAACTTCATTTTCTATACACCACACAAAACATTAGTCCCAGATAAATTAAAACTTTCCAGTGGAAACAGTGAGAACTAAATCTTCTCTAGTGTAATTATTTAAATAAAGTGTCTGAGTACTGGAAAAAACCTATGGCCTGAGAGAGGGAAATAATAAAAATTTGCTACTAAACTCATGGGTAGTGCAGTATTTTCTCTATTTCTTCCTCTTCTTCATAAAAATCCAGGGATTTTTGCACTCTGTAGGCTGGTTCTTGAAGGCACAAACATCACATCACAGGGAAAAGAATAAAAAGGAAATCACACAATTGTCTCCCCTTTTCTATACTTTCTCTTTAAATAACTTTTTTTCTCATAAATCAAGTCACAGATAGGCATTGCCTATTGTCTATACACTCATTTGGTAGGGCAGGGAAGAGATCACTGCAGTCACCAGCTACTAACAGTGAGAACAGGACTTCTTCCCAGGGACACACCTGGGTCTCACAATGGTGGGGACACCACAGATGCTGCCCAAAGCAGGCCCAAAAGGCAAGACGGGACATCACTCCTCCTAAATTCCCCTCTGCGAGTTGCCTGACCTCAGTTCTGAAGATTGTTCAGAGCCTGTTGTCTAAATGCTGAGTGGCTTTTACAGCACTTCAAGACATGAACATCAGCATTTTTTTTCCAGCTGAGAGAATGAATGGACTCAGAAGACAGAGGTTTCCTGGCTAAATACTGCCCTGAGGCATATAAAGCACCGTAAGTGCTATTTTCCCCACTGAACTTTGAGCCAAAGCCTATAGAGTCTTCCTGACCTCTGTCGCGCTGGTATTTTAGATTTAAGGTGACAAGGGCAGTGTATCATCAACGCACCCGGAGCAAGCAGTGCACGGGAGGCACACAAAGGCCAGCATGGCTCCTGCTCTTTGGGAAACACAGCAGTGAAGATATTTGAAGCTTTGCCCAGAGAAGCAGCAAGCAACGGTTACAGGGCATAAGGCTGGGAGAGACTTTCTTCTGGAGACACAGTGGGAGAAGGCATCCTGTCCAGAACCAAGACCTTTCCAGGTGTCCTCCTCCCCTATCCCTGTGACCCAAGGCTGGCCCCATCACCCTAGCCCTGACTGGGAGCAGGAGGAAGAAAAGCAGCTCTAAGAAAGCAAAGGAAAACCTGTGACTGTGCCTTATCTTAACAGGAGGTGTTAACATGCCCCAGTCGTGGGAGCTGAGCACCACTGGCTATCGTTATATCTCCATCTATATACTACATGCAGATCCCAAGCTCTAATTTCTAGTGTCTCTTCTCCTCTTGACTGAAAACTCCCAAAAATGACAGCTTTATGCGAGAGATGTTGCTGAAGACAAGATCTGACTGACAACATCTTTACAAATGAAGTGCTGTCAGACAGAATGCATCTTGATTTGTGGATTCACAAAGAAAATCATTTAAAATGTTTACTCATGAACTCAGCAGATTGGCTACAAAGAAATTAAAAGATATTAAAGCCTAGAAACGTTTAATGTCATTTTATGGGAACTACTTTAAAGAATATTATCACACTTCATAAATAATACTTTGCCATTTAAAACTGAATAAATACCAGTGAAAAAAAAACAGCAATGTGGCTGTGAATGCCTGGAAAATTGCCTATGTTGATACCACAGATAAAGAGACTGTATCTACTTTTGTCCTAGGGGACTATATTGGTAAAGCCATTTTTTTTGTTTAGTCATCTCAGAATGCTGGAATTTGTTCAGAGAAAGTTCTGCAGTTTCCTAGCAGCAAGTCTCCATTTCAAAAGAGTTTCCATTGGAAGAAGTGGTTGCTCACAGAAGTCCAGTCCATCTTTAGCCTCTGCCATGCATTTGCTAAGTCATCATGGACACAAATTTCTCTTTGCAGTTTGCTATCCATTAACAGTATTATTTCTAAGCAGTTTGCCTCAGAATGACACAGTTACAGAACTGTGCTAAATGTCCCCCATGGGAGGGCACCTCACTGCAGCTTCTTGGCTTTGATGTGCACAGCCAGAACCAGACACTCGCTAGCGTAGGGTTAGACAGAGAACGTGGTTGCAGCTGAGGTGTTTGCACTTCCATACTTCATTTCCTTCAGCATGATGCAGAGTTTCTGTTTTCACTGGAGATCAGGATACATCAGGCTATTTTTATTTTGTATTACGTTTTTTCATTGCTGCGTGATCCCTTCTTGCCTTGAACTGGACCACGATGAGTTATCTCCCTGTTTTCAATCATCCATTCTTTGGGGAAAAGGAAAACAAGGCAACCACACTGCAGGGACAGCAGTATCTTTTTTCATAGAGATGTTCTGGATGTTTGTCAGTGAGAATGAGTTTTATTCTCATCCTTTAGTTAGAACTAGAGGAACATCCTCAAGAGGCTGAACTGGCGTTTGGGTACCCGTCAAATTCAGCTTTCAGTAAAACTCATTTCCTTGCAGTCTTCTTGAATTAATCCTCGTGGCTGACATATGACTGCCCTGGCTGCCTGTGAAGTTCATTTCAGTTGCATAGAAACTCTATTCCTAGATCCTTCTTGAAAAGATATTTGTTTTCATTCTAAATTTAATTATTTTAATTGCCAGCCATAAGAATTTGCTTTCATTACACTCACGTAAAGCATGGCATTTTCCCCCTCCTACAATCACTAACCAACTCATATAAAAGAAAATACATTAAATTGATTTTCTTCCATAGGAAATACATCAAGGAAAGGAAAGGATTGATTTCACTCCATAGGAAACAAGACATAAATGTTTTTAATCCAGCTGCTGCATTCAGTTGTCATGTACAGTATGAAAAACTGTGCCATAAAAATGAAATTAAATGCATAATAGCACAGACCACTCTTCCCTCATGTTATCTTAAAGTATCCAGTGTTTTGGCAAGGCACAACATAAACCTTTAAGCATTACCTACATCCATCAGTTTTCCAATGAGTTCCAGTACTTATTTACGCACCTTTCTGGGATACTCTTTAGAAAGGACCATGTTTCATCATCTGTCTCTGATTTCAGTGAGCAGACTCAGAATGCAAAGGTACTTACTAAATTCGAGTACAAGTGGCAAATCTCACAGTGTGCTACAGCAGACTACACTCTTCCACCAAGTATCAATCTCATGAAGATTTACAAATGAGGATGTAATTCACAGCCAGCTTTAAAGATTTTATCTCAGGGCTGCACCGTCCTTGATTTTAAAATCACCCATGCAGATTTTCATGGGTCAAAGATGTAATTACATCAAATTTTAATAAAATTTGTGGCCTGTATATGGCAGAAAAAAAGAAAAGCTAGAAATACCAGATCCAAGCATTGCAAAGTTTGCAGCTCAACTGCTACATCAAAGCTTGGGCTAATCCTTAGTGGAAATACATTAGTCACTATATCCTTCTGAGGTCATTATCGTGGACAAGCTGCCGCTAAACAGAAGGATTCCCCCATATTTTATATTTGAAAAAATAAATCCCAGCATCTCTTCTTTTCTGTACTGCATGTGCAAGGGGAGAACAAAGTTTTCTATCATCTAAATGCCCATAGGAGATGCCTAATGATATTCAGGGGAAGTTGTCTTCTGTTCATGAAAAGAGAATCCCTGTCCCATCACACCTCCCAACCTAGGTAGGTGGCAGGACCCAGGAAAATGAAGCAGGGCTGACCTGTGCCACCAGTGCCCCCAGTAAAGGAGGAATATTCACTTCCCACTGACTGATTCACTTCTGAGCCTTCTGCTGCCTTGAACACAACATTTCTATTTATCTTTCTTTTCAAGCCCATTTCCCTGGTTAACAAACACTAGATCTTTGATCAGTATTCAGGAAAAGTTGGGCAGATGCAATCCTTTTGGATGGCATTTTCTATTTCTGTAAACAAAATATCAGCAAAAGGTTGAATCTGATCTGTCTTCCAAACCAAGAGGGACACAGTTATTGATCTGGACATTAGACTGTCATTTTACTGAAAGAAAGACTGATTATCTTTGTATCTAAACTGGCAGAAGATATCAATAAGAAACTTCCTATACTTAGCACAAATGCAGGCAGCTCCTATTTTAGGGGTAGTATGTTGGCCATTATCAGAGATACCACTTTCCTTACTATTCTTTTAACAGTCATTATCTGCCATTAAAAAAAAAAAAAAGGTGATCAGTTTTAGATCAATACCTCTGAAATCAAATACATGGAGTGTCATAACTGAAACTGCAGATCAAATGCAGCTTCTAGGGTCTTCTTTTTAATAGTTCAGCAAAATAAACACCTCTAGTTCTTCTAATTGCCCTCTGCCATCAGTGAACCAGATGCGCCCGTGGCTAATCTCTATCTTTGGTTTTAATTTACCTGTGAAGTTCCTTTTAATGTCCTGAGAGTTGTACACATTAAGGTTAAAACCAATTAGAAACAGATAAACCAGCTTACTTGCTTTAGCTTTAAGTTCATCATATATTAGTTGTAGAGATGACATTAAGAAAAGGCCCTACAAAGGGCAGAAGACATAATCTTCTAGACAGTCTGCAAAGGGAACCAGAAATGCTGATGATGGTTTGCTGTCTGCAGGAGACAATTTGTGTGTAGCCAGTTTGCGCTCATTGTGTGAATGTGTTGCTCCCAAAGATGCAGGTACCCATGTAGGCTCTGCAAAGCTTTTCGTCACTCTTGTAGCTCCTACATGAGGTTTTCTACCTTGCTCAGACAGAATTTTATTCATCTGCCTTTCTAATATTTTTCTCAAAGGATTTGATCGCCTTTGTATTTTTCACCAAGCTCAAAAAGGTTCCTTGACAGGCTTTAATAATAGCTATTCAAAGGATGTGAAGTCAAGAGTCTCCTACAAGAGTATCACACTCATTTGATGTTCATTTATAGACCAAAAAGTAAACAAATCCACAAAAGGCATTCAGGCATGTACTGTCAGCCATGCTGGTGAAATACCCCAGAGTCATCCCGGGAGATTTCAGCACTTATATTGGCAAGATCTCACATGAAAGGAAAGAACTACTTTGAAAATAAGAAAATGCCTTTTACCTAAGATTTTATAAGTCCCTCAGTCTATGGGGACACACAAGATATAAAGCCACGTCCATGTTAAATCTCACAACCAGCCACAGTTTCAAACATTTCTCTCTCTTGCTAGTTAATGGTGTAAGTTTTTGCAGGCAGCACGCCAGACTCACAGCAGTTGTCAGACATTAAGGCTCATCCTTTACCTGTCTGTGCTGCTGGTCAGGAGATGCTGTAGGTCTCCCTGAGCAAAATTTCAAGGGAATCGGCTAATTTTTTTAACCGATTCCTAACCTTAAATTTTCCTTCCTAGGAGTAGTGAAGGGAAACCATGTTTATGCCACACTTACTTTGTTTATGGAGTCCTATTCTACACCTCCATAGAAAGCAAATTTGACAATACCTGAATTCTCCAGCCAATGAGATTTGGATGATACACCCTCTAGTCCTGCAAGGAGCCGCAGAAGATCGATCCACCAGTAACGTTCCATTAGTTAAAGCGAATCCACACCAGGAAGGAGTTACACCACTGGGGAGAAAAAAGAATTGCAAAATGTTTGCAGGCATATCTTGGTCCCTCCTGTGGCTGATGTCCATCATGGTCACCCTCACCAGTACAGACAACAAATGGTCCCCTACTCCTGTCAGACAGCAGCAACAGTGACTAATAGTTTCTACAAATCCCTGTCAACTAGAAGATTTCAGTTTATCAGACAGTGTCTTAGCACCAATCTGCATTCCTCTGTTGGACGTGTTCCATTCTGTACAACAGCGCAGCAATTTATCTGGACATGGAGCCACCAATATCCAGGAGGGGAGTACAGGACACAACCATGTAGGCTGTTACGAGCCATTCTGGATGTTCTTCATTCTCCAGTAGCTTCCCAGATAACGTCCCTGTCCTAAGCCTCAACTTACCAATGGCTTTGCATATCTCAAAGATTTCCCATAGCTTCAGGATCAAGACCATGGCCAAAGCCTGTTTCACAGGTGAGAAGACACCCCTTGTCACAAGGGCTGCCCAGGAGAGAGGCAGGACTTCCTCACTGATTTGAGCAAGATATTTCACTGCATAAAAGTCTCTGTGCCAAATAGAGGCCAAGAATAAAATTTTGGTTACCCTTTTAGTACACATAATGCTAAACCAAATTGGGAGATACTCAGGGATTATAGCACAAAACCACATGCAAAACCTAAGAAAACAATGAGCTGTTAATAGTAAAATATCACTGCATTTTGAGAACAATTCATAATAAAGCTGTCACAAGCTGCTGCCAGCTTATTTGTTTGATTCTATTAAGCTGTTACTGAGGTAAATGTCACCCTTATTTGCTTGGTCTTTACATGTGGCATCTTGTTATAAACTTTGACTGAATTTCCAGAAAAACAGTTGTTATCTTCAATTATTCATTGTGGCAGAAAGGATCCTGACCCCCAGATGAGGATCTCCAGCCAATGTTCATTTATAAATAAGCACAAACTCAAACAACTTAAAGCTATTAAGGAAAAGACAAAGTTTGTTTATTCTGCCCCAGGTACTTATACTGCCTCTGTTCATTCCAAGAAATAACATTGCTACTCTACAGTTCAGAAGAGGTTGTAAATTAACCAGCACTGAACTGGATATAGTCACAGTTACTATTTGCCATTGCCAACCACCTATAGATTTCCAATAAACAGGTCTCATTCATTGTGAAAATTAGATAATTGAAACTATCTATTTGCTTCAAGGCTGTGGTCTCAGAGGTGAAGCTTGCGTGTTGCCATGACAAGTAGGTGACAGCAGCCGTAATTCACTTCCATGATACTCTTTGCCCGTTTTGTTTGTCAGTAATGAGAGCATTTCATGAGATACTGGAGATTATCAGTCTGCTTCTGCCCGCAGCTCTTCTGCCTGAGGAACATCCCCTCTTCCCTCTTACCATCCCTATCTCAGTAGAGATATTTAAAAATGATAAGGGAATGGAATCCTGTCAAAAACAGCAATCACAAATCACTCCGTTATCTTTCCCATGCTGCAGATTTCTAACTATCGATTACTATGCAGGCTCCGAAGTAAATACATCTGAGCAAATGGGAAATGCACAACAAACAATGCCTAACAAATTTGTATGTGGCCCTTTCCATTGAGGAGTAATACGTTGGCTGAAGTATTAATTAAATGTCTTTGCCTTTCTGATTAAAATCTCAGGGATGAAAATTAATATATTGTGTTATATTGCGCAGTAAGAGAGAAGTAGTAAAGAAAGTTTTGGCTGGTATTTGGATCCTTTCCTCACATCTTCAAGAAGCTGCATAACCACACAAATAACATACATAGGATTAGAAGTTTGTCTCAATCATTTTTCATGTAAAGGGGAGTTTCATCTCCATGAAGAAATGCTTCCAAAATAATCAAATCCCTCAAAATTCTGTTTCTTAAAAATCAGTTTGTCTCACAAAGAGAATCAGTTTGAACCTCAACATCTCTGTTTGGCTGTTGTTTAAGTAAATGCTTGGTGGGTTCCCAAAGTCATAGCCTTTGCTCTGCTCTTGTGAGATAAACTGACCTCTGCAGGAATAACATGGCAAAAGCAAAGTAAGAAAGAGGTGGCAGCAACAAGCGTGGGGTAGAGTGAATTTTGTCCCTTTTCTCGTAGGACTTGTTGCAGAGGCATCCCTAGAACCAGTCCATTTCCACTGTATTTCGACATACAGAATTTTGTGTAATCTGTGTCAATAAATATGGCTGCTCCAAAGGAATACTTGAGCCGTATTATCAATAATTCTCCCAGTGGCTGAGAATAAATGAGAGTAACACTGGCAACTGCCCAGGCTAAAAGAGCACTGTCAATCAAGAGATACCATCATCAGCTACAGTGGGAACAGTTGACTAAGTAACTCAGAAGCATCAAGGCCTTTGCCTTTAAATTTACACTGTACTTCATACATAATTTCAAGTCACATTCTGCATCATTCATTTCATGATCAAAAATGATATTTTTACTCTTAATAACAATATCTAAACTATGATGTACCTGGAGGCAAATACATAATTTCTCCGCAAAAGAACACTTCAAATATTGAAATTGGCAAGTCCTTTATCCATAAACCAAAAGATTTGTTGCACTCGTTAAAACTGAAATACGCAATACTGAAAAAGAAACATATAATTATAATTTATGGAGAGTGTATTCAGTAAACAGTTTGATTCAAGTCATTTGTATGTGCTGCTTTAAATAAACATCCTTCTGCATGAAAAACTCTGAGTTCAAACAGAACAAATGAAGAACTGGAATTCAAGTTGGTGTTTTATTCCATACAATGACCATTCAAATAGAAAAATCTCCACTGATTACATTCATTTATGGGCCTTGGTAAGGATAAGAAACTATTTTAGCTAATTTATGAAGATTAGAATACTCATGACTTATAGGAAACAATTTATATAAGCAGTTCTAAAATATACTTTTAGATCAGCAAAGAGCTAAAATTGTGGCAGTGGCTGCATTAGCAAAGAGAAGACACACAATAGTATTGATTAAAATTTGCATAATATCTGCTTAATTAAAAAAGCAGCGTTATATATTGCAGCCAATAGATTAATCCACTTTTCAATCGCTTTTAAAAGAATAACGTAATTCTAGATCAGAAATATTTTTTCCTCCAAGTAATTTGCCAAATAAGGGGCTAAAATCTAAAATATTTTTTCCATTAGTTTTAGGTAATTGAAATGCAAAGTGCTAAGCACTTAATCTTTCCAGGCAGGAAAAGCTGCCTGCTGTCAGATTTTATTAAGTCTTTTTGCTGCTCTTTGTATAGTCAATAACAAGTGTCTAAACCCAGGAAATGATGTAGAGGTAGTGTTCAAAGGTAAGGATATGATAAGGTGGTGTTTGCATTCAGGATAATATGAAAAAGTCCAACATGCATGCAGGAAGATTTTTCTCCATGTCAACTAATTAGCATGTTTATTGGAAACATTAATTATTCTGACAACCACAGAGATTGTTAGGTGTGTTAACTCCTCACATGCTCCGTTCCTACATGCCTTTCCAAGCAGACTGTTTACATACCAACCATCACAGGTAGATTTCCATATCTTAATAGCTGAAAAGACACTTCTTTCCAATGCTAGCATGTGTTAAGAAGCAAAAAATAAATTCTATCAAGAATAAATGAGTTTCAAAACAAACCTAAGACAAATACAGTTTTGATAAAAATTAGAAAATCCTTGACGCCTGCACAGAGGTGGCTTTCCATTTGAGCATAAGGTGCTATCTGAACCTCAGGAAGATTGATCAGACTTAAAACTACAGCTGGAGAACCAAGTAATAGTTTACAAGATCCCCATATCAAAGAGGTCACCAAAGATAGGCTCACATTCATGCCCTAGTTGCTCTTCATGAATAATTGCCACATAAACAATGCAGCTTCCTGAGGTGTCCTAAGATGCAGTTCCTGGAAGCCCAAAATAGGACATTCCACTTTCAGTCTAATGTGCCTAGTTCCTGTTACTCTCCCACAGAGATGGGCTCCAGCAGCATCTTCTGGACTTTGGCTCTGGATCTGGAACTTGCTTTATGCAAAAGTCTTCTGCCAAAAGCCTGTGCTACCACATAGAATCATAGAATTGTCTAGATTGGAAGGGACCTTTCAGATCATCTACTCAAAGCATCAACCTACCACTGACAAAAGTCATCACTAAACTATATCTCTAAGCACTATGCCTGTCTTTTCAATACATTTAGGGATGGTGACTCACTTCCTTGGGCAGCCTGTTCCAATGCCTGACAACCCTTTCAGTGTAAAAATTTTTCCTAACATCCAATCTAAACCTCCCCTGGTACAGCTTGAGGCCATTTCCTCTTGTCCTATTGCCTGTGATTTGGGAGAAGAAACCGACCCCCACCTCACTACAAAGTCCTTTCAGGGAGTTGTAGAGAGAAATAAGGTCTCCCCTCAGCCTCCTTTTCTCCAGGCTAAGCAGATGGGACTGCTGAAAGTGCTAGTGAGGGTCTGAAAGCAGATGCTTCACCAAAAAAAAAAAAGTCCTAAATAGATAAATAAAACTATTGGCAGGTTTGATCATTCAATCCTATGTGCAACACTAAATAAGGATTTGGTATTTTAATTTACAGGCAACATGGCTACTCAGAGCAACAACTGCATTACTAGGACCATGCTTTCCCACCAGCTTCTTCCACAGTGTCCTGCTCACATCTAAACTTTTAGGCCCAAAGTCACTTTCACTGTGCCAAAAATCATTGCTTGGAACAGTGTTTTTCAGCTTCAGCCTCAGCCTCACAAAGCTGTTCCCCACAGAAGAAAGAAAGGGGATTTGTTGTTTTTTTAAAAAACTTTGTAGTGTGCCAATGCACAGCTTTTTGGCAGCAACACAAATATGCCCTATTTTCTTCTACCTTGCTTCTTTCCCATTATTTTCTATCCACTTTCTTTGCAATTTTTCTTTCTTTCATTTCCTCTAGTGTTATTTTCCTTGTCTAACTTTCATGTACTTTAAGCTTCCTATTCTCCGTTCTATTTACATCCGTCTCTGAGTCGATCTTTCTTTCATGACTTCTCCGCACTTTCCCTTCCTGCTTCTCTCATCTCCAACTTTTCACTTCATCATCATCTCTGAATTGAGGTCTTTCAGCATCCATTTCACACATTCTGCTTCTGCTACATACATGCATAAAAGTATCTGTTATTGACATGAATGCATATGCAAAGAAAATTGGGTGTTTGTTAAAAGCTTGCAGTTGCTGAGCTTTGACTGAGGCTTTTTTACATCCCTCTAAATGTTTTTCTAAAGATTTCCCGTTACTCCTGTGTCTGCATTACAAACCAGCAAGACTGGGACCTTTGTCTATATACACTTTGAAAAACCTCAAATCAAGGGCCATCATGTAGCCTTTTGTTTTTCTCAGGTCAGCTGCTTCTGGTTTCCTCTTCCTCTGAAAAACTAAACAGACAGATCTAATTACCAGTATCTCAGACCATCATTAGCAAAGTAGACACAGAGTGAATTGAATATCACTTCAGGGAGATCATTACTTGAACAATCCCACAAAGCTTTTTAATATACCTTTCATTAAACTGCACCTCCAAGTGTTTTGCAAAAACTCAATAATACACTTGTGAGGCTGAATAATTTGGGGTAAGAAGAAGGAATTTAAGAATCTGCGTACAAATTAAAAATCTAAGTCAAGATAAAATCCAAAGAAAGGCGAAGTGACTGGATGAGTTGATAATTTTGGTTGCATGCAGATCTGCACTTCCCTCACTGATATTGAAGTGATATAAGAAACAAGTCTGTCGTGAACACACTGGTCTGTAGAAAGGTATAGAGAAAGCAAGCCTTGAAAACCCAAAGCTTGCTTTACAGCTGGGGTATTTCAAAAAATAATGTTGCTTTTAGTCCTGCAGTGATGAGCACATCTGCACCACTCATGGGAAGGGACAAAGCAGTATATGCAACGGGAGCAAAAGACTGCAGGGTACCCAGTTCTCGTCTAGAAGAAATCCCAGCAAGCAGCCACCCTGCTCCTACTGCTACTTAGGCTGAGGCAGAGAAGTTTCGATCAAAAACCAAAACCTGAGAGAGCTGTTAACAGACTGCACACCTCCACACTTCAAGGCAGCTCCTGGTGTAACGTGAACAGAACTCCAGTGACTTTGGTCCTTTTCTGTAACAGGTTACAACTCAAGGATCATAATTTTATAACTGTTTAAGGGAGTAGGAATGCAGATAACTACAGTTCAAAAATTCACTAAAGGCTCATCTGTCTTTTTAGGCATATCAAAATCTATAACCCTGATTTTAAATAGACTGGTGTCACATACTAAATAGAGCACGAAGTATGACGTTGTATGGTTTCTGGACATCCCCCAGTCATACTTTTGTGAAGTAGCAAAGGCAGTCCAAAAGAAAAAAATTACTAAAGGAACTGTGATTTTAAATAAAGAGGAACCAAGATAAAGAAGAAAAGAATGACACTCATGGAATAACAAACTGAGCGCTGCTGATAGATTTCTTACTTATTATGATGATTAAGTTAATTTATTCTTAGCAATAAAACATACTTTTTGGATGAGATGACTGAAGTTGGCTATAAAGCTGGTTCTTTCACATGGGGAGGAAAGGGGAACGAAGCCAACGATGAAGATCTTCAGCCAGAATACTATTTCACAAAAGACTAGAAAAATCGAAGGGTAAAATAAATTGCTGAAAAAAATATTAGCTTGATATTTAAAACTGCTGAGTGTCTGCAAGTCCCATTTAAGACCAGGGAGCTGAAAGCATTGACAACCTTTGTAAATCAGGACTGATAACTAGCCAGGCTTACCAAACAGATTTGAGAAGATAATGATGTGAAATTAAGAGTTCTTATTGAGTCTCATCATTAAAAAAAAATGTTTAAAAAGAAAGCTCTCAGAATTCATGATGCAAACATTTACCAATTTTAATTTTTGCATTTTCTTTTAAATAAAACTCATTTTCTGTGTCATGTTTCTGATAAGCAAAACATTTCAGTGACAAGTACAGGATTATAAGCAAAAAATCAGTATTCAAGACACAGAAATTTTGGTAAGAATATTTATATGTCAAAGCTTGCCTCGGTGATCTTTCACTTTTAACTTTGGTTTGTTGTTTTTTTTCCCAAGAATATACTGAAAATCAAGGGGAAAAAAAATCTTCAAAATCCTTTGACACTGACATGTTTAGGTTACAAACAGTACAGAGAGAGCAGAACACAACAATCTTTTATTTTCATCTTTCTCAAACCAGAAAACAATATCAAAGAATTTCAGTTGTCTCAGGAAAAAAGGGCTGGAGGGTACCATCTCATATCTCTTTATTTAAATTTAGGATGTTTTAGTTGCAGCCTGTGTAAAAAGTTCTTAAAACTGAAGTTATAGTGGCCATGTTGACTTTTTAACAAATACATACAGTTCTTTTGGGGGACTAAGAGTGAAATTTCTATCATTGCGTGAGCAATTCCCCCCTTTGGCAGGTAGAAGAGAGGTATTTCCAAGATTATGTTTTCAGCTGGCAAGAACTACCTTAGCCTCTGAATATGCATATTTTCAAAATTACTATAGTTTTACCCTCAGGATTTTGCATTAGCTGCTCTTCTGAGACCAGCAATTTCCTTTCCAGCAAGTCTGTTCATTTTTAAATTAACTTAATTGGATTGTGGTCTCTCTATTTCCTTCAAATGAACCACAAAGTTTTGTCACATGCTTTCTTCTCCTCAGAAAAAAAGGAAATGGACTCCCTGGAGTCAGGTTGGAGTCTCTGTTTGATCAGATCTTGTACCAGAGGAAGATCCCATAACTTGAGTTGTGCTCATACCTGCACTAGAGAGGCTTGATCAGCCCACCTAAGCATCACTATTTCCAGTATAAATATTTTGCTCTTGGTCAACAACTATTGGAAGGAGCAGGAAATTTATTCATCCCCAGGAAAAATTTGTTTCCTCTTCCAATTAATATTCCCTGCAGCAGCACATCAGTGATGTGCTGGCGAATAGCTGAATAACAATTCCCTCTGTTTGCAGGAGCTGAGATCAACTGGGTGGCAAGGAGAGCAAAGTCAATTTTGGAAAGTCATCTTAAATCTGCTCTTGCACATGTCAGAGGAGGGAGCTGCCCCACACAGCCCATGGACAGGGACTGACCCATAGGGATGATGCATATGCCCAGAGCCTGCTTCTCCTCAGAGCTGCAGGCAAAAAGGGGCATGAAGGCAGTTTTGGCTTTACTCCTTGGTGTCCTTTTTCATGGGAGATCCGTGGCATCCTCACCATACCTTGTGAACATCCCTGCAGGGATCTGCAACATGTTTCTGGCCTCCTACCTCCTGGTTGTCTGCCTCATTGCTAACCCAGCAGAGGCAAGCAGACGCTACTCACACCACCTGGGTCCTCTACTCCTGTCATGCCCTGGGAGAAATGTCAGTGTCCCCATGTCCTCTGCCCAACACTCTGCCATATAGAGGAAAGATATAAACAGACAGCATTCAGCAAGACCAGTAGAGGTTCCTCTTGTACATCCTAATCAGAATATGGGTTATACAGAGAAAGAAGCAATCCTCGGCACTGGTTCAT
>JAOTQQ010000079.1:8488700-8533975 GCA_026546715.1 Gallinago undulata | reverse complement strand
CGGGAGGTGATTGTCCCCCTGTACTCAGCACTGGTGAGGCCCCACCTTGAGTACTGTGTCCAGTTTTGGGCCCCCTAACACAAGAAAGACATCGAGGTGTTGGAGCAGGTTCAGAGAAGGGCAACAAAGCTGGTAAAGGGTCTGGAGTACAAGCCCTATGGGGAGAGGCTGAGGGAGCTGAGGTTGTTCAGTCTGGGGAAGAGGAGACTGAGGGGAGATCTTTTTGCTCTCTACAACTACCTGAAAGGAGGCTGTAGAGAGGCGGGGGTTGGTCTCTTCTCCCAAGTCACAGAGGACAGGACAAGGGGCAATGGCTTCAAGTTGCACCAGAGGAGGTTCAGGTTAGATATTAGGAAATATTTCTTTACTGAAAGGCTTATCAGACATTGGAATGGGCTGCCCAGGGAGGTGGTTGAGGCACCATCCCTGGAGGTGTTCAAGACACGAGTTGACATGGTTCTCGGGGATATAGATTAGTGTTGGGTGGTGTTTTGTGTGGTGTGAATGTGGTGGTGTGTGGTGGTTTTTTTTCTTTGTCTTTTTTTTTTTTTTTATTGTTTGGACTAGATGATCTTAAAAGGTCCCTTCCAACCTAGGTGATTCTGTGAGTTAATATTTCAGAATGATGTAAAGAAAATAGGAGATGAGACCTAGTTTGCTTTTTCTGATAACCAGCAATTTATTTTAGGTTCTGGGAAGGCTGCAAACACACCATGTGGAGGCAAACACTTCTGAATCTGACAGCTACTTCCCAATAATTTCTTTAGTTTGCTTTTAAAAGGTTCAGAAGTCACCAGGCAGTTCTTTCACTGAGCTGACTTGCTCTGACCTCAAAGACCTGAATTACATTAAACTGAGAAAAGCATCTATTTACAGAGTAAATATGTTTTCACCCAGTTAAGGGGGACAGGAATCAGAATGTAGTGTCCAATGGGAGCCATGAAATGTTAGCAAAAATCTAATGAAACAAGATGGAGGTAAAGAAGGAACAGTTAATTTATACTTGTAAGGTTTTCTGTATGCAGAAGGAGACAAGAATAATTGTCATGGAAAGCCCACAAGATTACCTAAAATTTATTTTGAAGGTGTACATATCTGATACAAAAAAGTAAGAGACACTTTCGTTGAACTTGTAAGATGCCAAGTCCAACTCTCCTTTGCAATATCATCCAAGAAAGCTTGCCCTAGGCACACAAGGACAAAAAGCCTTTATAAATGTCTTCTTCCTAAAAATTGTAACTCCATACTCTCCCTTGAATTTAATTCAAACAATTATGAAAACATTGTCATTTATGAAATATATGTAGACTAGCATAACAAACGGGTTTGTATTTCCCATTAATAGAATGACATGCATTGCCACCTGCCTGATCTTCCCCCAAAACTTAAAGGATACTAGACACTTGGATCACTTCAAAATGCATCTCATGAGCCCAATCCTATCTTCCGTTACTGAAGAGCAGGGCAAAGAAGTCAGCAAGGAGGAAGACAAGGAGGACACACAAAGTTTGTCCTGGAGCTCCAACAAGCTGCGAAACTCAGGTCCTGGGCAAGACAAAGAAGTCTTACCAAAAGGTCAGCAGAGTCAGTAGATATCACAAGGAGTGGGAGTATTTCTGTCTTAGAGAAAAGGGAGGATGGATCTTGGGGGAGGGGGATATGGTTGCTTTGGGCTGTTTTTTCCCTTTATGAACTCTCTTCATTCTGTTCCCTACTCCTTTCTTCTCATCTGAGCATACACATCTCATTGTGTATCCTATTTCACGTTGCTGTTGCTGTGGGCAAAGTTGGAGGCCTGGAAGGGTAACAGTGTGATTTGCTTCTCCTGTGACAATTATTTTCACAAGATTGTAGTCTAATGGTGGACTGTAAAATACTGCTGAGCAAAATTTTGTAATTGTTAATTAGCTATTCTTAGGATGTCTGGAGTCTGTTATCCATAAAATTTTTGTTACTTTTTTAAGAAAAAACTAAATGAAAATTCATAGGATTTTATGTATTTGCAATACTTAGATTAGTATGAAGTCATTTTCAGCTTCAAATTAAACATTAAAGATAAATTGGCTATTTTGACATTTAGAAAACAATACAAAAGATTAATTTGAAAACCAGAACTTAGAGAACACTGATTTTCCTTCAACTCGCAGCTAAAACCTCTTATGATGGTGAAATTGTCATGAACAACATTTGCGTTGTTTTATTCTACTATATTTCAGCCTGAAATAACTCCAGCTTTTTATTAACTGCAAGACTGAGTCCTATTCATCAGTTAGGCAGGTGTATTGCCTGATAATGCAATAAGTTTTCCTGGATGTATGAGTTGTTTTATTTCTTTTATACTAGTAATCAGTTCCAGGAGCATAATAAAAACAAAGGGGTTTATTTCTTTCTTACTGGTAGCAGAATTGTAAATTATCATCTATCAGCAATAACTGTTGCCATTTAATAAAAAAATAAACTTTTCCTTAATCTCACATGGAACATAATAGATAAGAATAAACAATGATATTAAAGTTGGTGCCAAAATGAAGGATTGCTGCAACTGAGGATGTGCAGTGAAGTTATTTATGTAGATAACACAGTTGGCAACAAAAAGGAACTAATTCAGTTGTAATAAAATAGACAATCCCAACTTTTCTATAATATAAATAGTTATAAATAGTAATAATCCTAACTCATTCTCAAAGTATTTCGAAGACCAAAATAATTGTCAGAAAAACAAACAAAATTAAAAAAATAAAATCCAACAAAATCAAGGCTTAATTTTCTTCATGCTTCACCTGCAAAGTAGCTCTAAGCTGTCCACACAGGAAACCCAGAGGACCTTCAAAGAAACGTTCCTCTTTCAGTCCTGTCCTGGTTAGCTCAGACCATCAGGCTGTTGCCAGAGTTCTTTTTCCTAAACTTTTTTCATCTACTGCTGAGCTAAATGTCAACTTTAAGCATCCAACATGAAGATTGCTACTTCACAAAGTCTGCAGATCTTGCAACCACATTTTTAAAATCACATACCAGACAAAAAAGTCACCATCTTAAGTAGCTGAAAAAATTCAACAAGAAAAGTCCAAAAAGTCAGGCTTTCAAACACAGTCAGCAAGAACTATTAGATATAAACTCCTCTGCAAGACAGTTCGTATTTAGATGGAGTGATCAAATGCTTACTCAGAAAAATATGCACACAGTCTCTAGGAATAACCAGGACAACCAAAATGAAATGTCTTAACCAAAAATCACTGTTTTGTCTCTTGCTCTGGTCAGGTTACCCCTTTCAGTGCTCTACCCTGGCATAGACCATTCCTTGAGTTTCTCCACAGCAAAAGAACCTTTGTACATTATTTAACCACTTCCAAACTTTAACATCTCAAAGTGACAAGTGCCATATTTGTTTGTAATATATCAGGATTCTGTAAATATTTCACATTGTCTCATCACATTTCATTTTTGTGAAAGAAGACAAAGTGCACAGTGGGCACAGCTGCCCCAAAGCACTTACACCAGCAGCAGAAAAGCCCTTTCCCTCTTCCTCACGCCATGCCTTGCATCCAGAAGAGCCACAGTTCCCACTGCAGGACAGGGAGATTAGCGGCTCAATAAACCACCATATCAGCATGTGTGAGCTGGAGATCATGTTCCCAGGAAAACTGATCTGTGGATGGACTGATTGCCTTCCCACATGTTATCCTGGGAAGGTGATAATTTGTCCTCTGTCTTTCAGCTAGGTAAAAATACTCCAGCCAGCTGGCAACTGGATCATCACTATTGTCCTTCAGGATAGAGGGATCCACTTCTTTACTTGAAGAAGGGTAGAGAGGGGAGGACAACCCCATGGGAATCTCCTTACTTGGTAAAGGAATGGAGGAAGCAAAGGGCAGGACCAGATGATGCCAAGGAGCAGTTGGTGGATGAATGCTGCCTGCTCCAGAGACTTCATCTTTGTGTGCAGCGGCAAGCTGAGGTTGGGAGGATTGTGGCCATAGCTTCCTATAAATCCTGAATTTCAATATTGGCTTCTCTTAATATAGATATACGTTAACTATAGGAAAGACGAAAGATGCATTATGACCCAGCTATAAAATTCATAGGAAAGCCTTTTTTTTTTTTTGCTTAAGGTTTAAAAATGGAAAATATCTGTCCATTATACCTTTTCTTGATTTATAAGCTTTGTAAATCACTGGCACACCATAGTCTACACTGGGAAACCAATTCATATGAGCAAATAATAATGTAATTTCATTACTTTTTATTTCCTCACAAAGCAGACCAACTCAAGGCCAAGGAAGATGCAGATGAGAGACTCCATAGAGTGGAGGATAGAGAGTGAGCCACGTGAGCCATAAAGGTTGCCAGTCAAGATTCACAAGAGACTCAAATGCAGTGTAGTATGCACACACACACCAGATTAATATCTATTCCTTTTCAGTCACCAATCAGAATAGACCATTAGAACTGACCTCCTTAGGTATCACAGCTCTACCTTTCATTCATCTGCACCAATAATAAGCTCAATAACTTGTACGATCATCTCCATTTGAAAAAAATCAAGGGTTAGTTATGAATAACAAGCTCAGACCGCATATGCAACAGAAACACCGTTAGGTTTGTGTATTGGACAAAACACAGTATGCAGCATGCATGTACCTGCCTTTGCTGGTGCTTTTATGTGAGCCTACTTTCAGGTTTTACTTCTTGCCTTTCTACCCCTTCCCCATTGGAGATCAGCTCCCCACCCTGTGTAGCAGTCTCAAGCACCTGCATCAGAAGTCCAAATTCAGCAGATAAGGGGTAATCCTTCAGTGGACACATGCAGACAAGTACACATGCTCCAAGGTCACCAGATGTTCCAAGCACTTCAAACCAGTGCTGATCTATTAGTAAAAGGCACACCAGACAGGACTCCACTAGTCATCTCAGAAGGAAGAGAAAAAATCCCAGACCTGCACAGGTTTGAGTGAGGGATGTGTCCCTGCCAATGGAAGGGGGGTTGGAACTTGATCTTTAATGTCCCTTCCGACTCTAACCATTTTATGATTCTATGAGTAGTGCCATTTCCTAAGACGAGCAAGCAGCAGCTGTCACACAAGCAAGTGTCAGACTTGCCAGAAGAAAGCCCACTGAGCAGGGATCAGGCCCTGGGAAGGTCTTGTCTCAAAGTGAAAAAGGCAGGTTACCAAATTCCAGCTTTGTAAGGCTTCCAAAACCTTCAGCCCACAAAAGGGAAATATCAAGTCCCTCTGGCCTGGCTTGCCGTAACCAATTAAGGCTCAAACATGTTAATCTGAAATTCAAACCCCAAAGCACATAAAGACCATTTTTGACTTTCCTGCCAGTGAGAAAGGGTTGCATGAAAAAATGTTAAGAGAAGAGGTAAATCTTGATTTCCTATCCCTAGTCATTTAACATGGATTAGGGTTAAATTTTGGGAAGCTACATCTCACTTCCCTGGCAAAAGGACTCTTACTAATATAGTTGTCTCTTCCAGCCCATCCCATAAATATTTTTCTCTCATTCCTCCCCTCTTTAATGTTCTCCTTCCCTACTCCCAGTCTCTGGCAGCCCAGGTAAGTTGCAGCTCTGTCCCTTTGGCCTTTAGGGCTCATCCTAAAAGAGAAGTTCTGCTGGAGGCTGGTTCCAGAGGATGAGTCAGAGCCTGGAGAAAGCCTAGAGTCCCAGACAAGCACCTCCAAATTCTTTGATGTGGATGTTCAAAGAAAAATTTGTAGGGGGGGGGGGGGGAAATCCTTACTGGAAACATATTTTAAGGACCAAGTGTATTATTTGGCCTCTGCAAAGAGAAAAACTTGTTTCCTAATGAGACTTTACACACATAGTGTAATGTAAAAAGGCATCAACTCTTATTAAGAGAAGAGAAAATGAATTGCAAACATTTGCTAGAACAATGAGTTCAGCAAGACAGCCAGGGTAACATTATAGGCTTTAGTATTTGGGCATGAGAAGTCATACTTCATGAACTCACTCATTACATATCCTAAGAAAATCATGACTCTCTCACTGAAGATGGAGAAGGGAGAGAATTTGTTAAATAGTCTCTGAAAATTATGCTATACGCTTCAAAGATTAGCAACATAAAACTTCTTTCATATTAACTGTAGCAATTCTTCTGTGCTATAATAGCTTAACAAATATACTTAGGATTTTCACAATGAAGAGAAAGTTATAAGGCAATTAGTTACCACTCACAAAAAGCTTTGAAACTATTTATTCAACACACCATCAAAATTACACATTAGATTAGCAGGTTGGAAATGATAATCTAGCATAAACCCCAAATGATGACTTCTGCATCCCAGATTGATAACATTATTCCCAGCTGAAAGGAAATAAAAATACAAATTATTTTTCCATTGTGACAGTGAAAACTTTCCAGTTACAATTCACATGAAGTTCAGTATTTTATGCAGAAGTGAAGGAAGCAAGCAACATTTAAATGACAGAGTTATCAGTCTTTTTTGTGTATTGCAGCTGTTTGGAAAGCCACAGGGCAAAGGCATTTATATATGCGATAAGCTCAGTCTGCAGAACAAATTAATGCTGGATTGTGAATTAAATGGCATGTCTTCGGACAGCTAATTAGCTTTGTGCTGCTCAATTAAGCTTTGAAAGGACATGTTGTGTTTCTTGATGGAAGAGAAAGCATTTCCATGCTGTTTCACTTTCTCAGTGCTTTCTGTTTCTTTGACTGAGAAGTCCAAGAAGAAAAAAGGTAAATCCAGCAGCCTTACCGAAAGGTATCAAAGTCCAAACTACAAAGTATGCAACAAAGTTATTTTTAATAGTCCCAAAAATCTTTGATTTGATGTCAAATGGCTTAAATATATATGTTATCTTGGGATAAGAAGGAACTATAAATCTGTGTCTTCGATGCTTTTTAAACTGGAAAAGTAGCAGGACCTCTCCAAGGCAATGATAAAAAAAAAAATCTATATAATAGCTTGAAATTATTTGTTAATATTGCAACTTTCTTCAGTTAATCCAAAATTTTCCATCTCCTTTCTTCCCTGCTAGTGTCTCAAGCATGTGTGTTGAGCAATAAACACTCAAATGTCATTTGGTTTCCTCACTCAACAGCATGAAAAAGACAAGTTTCAAGTCTTGATTCACTAAGAATTATGTTTCTCTTTTTGTTATTGTTTCATTCTCAAAGATTTTGAATAAGTGAAAGCTTTCCAACATCAGGTTTCCCACAAGAACTTCAGTAATTCCATTTTTTTTCTCTGCTGGTAATAACTAGACAGCTGACTTCTAACTTCTTTTTTTGCTTGCCAATCTTACAGTAGAAAAGCCTGGTTAAATTGGCATGGAGAGAGGGTAAAACTAAATGAGATTCCTGGAAAGGAGTAATGGTTTTCAAATCCAAAACCACCGTGATTCAGGTTGCATTTAGCTCTAGCAGCAGGGTCTCTCGTAGAATGAGAGATCAAATTCTCTTTCCTAGTTAAATTTTCATTGCTCTGCACATTAATCTACCATTGAGCTGCAAATTGCACATGCAGAGTATTTATTTAATGAGAGCAAATAACCACCAAAAAGGAGAAACTTGTGATCAAATGCTGCCCTTTGGCATCATGGACTTCATGGATCAGCAGTCTCTTATCAGATTTCTGTAACAGGCTATTTTCTTCAGTATGAATCTTAAAGTTAAGAGCATTTAATAAGTATTGGGGACTGTGAAATAAACAGACATTAAGCATTTCTGTCACAGATCACTGATGATCAAACTAACAAGTAGGGTACAAAATCTGAGAAAATCCTGAAGCCAGTAAATGGTTTTTCATCTTCAGCAAACCAGTTTTACTTATCACACTTTTCCAATCAAATTCTGACTTTGAGCAACTTCACCCCAGAGGCAGATGTGGAAATAGAGCCCAAGGAAGGACTGTCATCTAGTAACCTGTGGGTGTGAGTACACACTGCATATATACTGACATGACCATATACATACATTCGTATTATATATATTATACATAGCAGTAAAAATGAGCCAGTATAAACCTGCATGCTATTCTGGTACGTTGTGGTTTAACCCCAGCCAGCAACTAGATCCAAGCACCTGCTCACTTACCCCTTATCACCCCCTAGGAAGGATGGGGGGAAAAAGGGGGGAAAAAAAAGGAGGGGAAAGTGAGAAAAAAACCTGTGGGTTGACAAAGACAGTTTAACAGATGCAATAACAGAAGAGGAAAAATAATAGTAATACAAAAATAACAATCATAATGACACAGGTAACTCTCACCACGCAGTGGATTTTCACCATTGTGAGTAGCGATTGCGGATTCCCACCCTCCAACTAATTCCATTTATATACTGAGCATGATGTGTCTGGTATTGAACATTTCATTGGACATTCCATCCTTCTGCCTATGCTTCTTCTATGGGAAGCTGAAAAAAGTCCTTGAATAGTGTAAACATTACTTGGCAACAACTGAAAACTGTAGGTATTATTGACATTCCTTTCACAGCAATCACTAGAGAGAAAATTAACTCTTTCCCAGCTGAAACCAGGATATGGCACTTCAGAGAGATTCCCTTGTCAGAAACAAATAGAATAGCTGTGTACCACGACTGTTTTTCTGTAGCTATACTTTCAAAGATTTGTGCTTCCAAAGCAAAAATTCAGTGTTGTACACCTACAGTGATACGCAATTATATAAATATATATATTCTAGATGCAAAAATATGGCATGCAGATTCATCTGTAAGACAACGGCAGGGAACCCCTTTTAAATACATGCAGGTTTTGTACTTTATTTTCTTGCTTAAATATGTTTTGTCTCAAAAAAACAGCTAGTGTTTGTGCTCTTGGAACTCCTCTTCAGGGACGAAAGAAAAATTCCTCAGGGTTAAGTAGGAAAGTCTTTGAAATCAGAGATTAAATTCACAAGTAGCAATACCAAGAAAGCAGTAGTTTTTATGAGCTCAAATGAAAACTCACCGAGAACCTGTCAGGAAACATTAACACTGCCTTAACAACCATTTCAAAGTGATGTTTGGAATTAGTTGGGTGGCTGTTCTATCCATTACAGATATTGCAGTACAGGTGGAATTTAAAATTTAACCTCTACATGCCATCAAGCGCTTCATTGTTGCTTTCCTCAAATGTTAACATGAATTAGCTCTTCATGCTTCCCTCCTTGGGAAGAGGAAATCAAAATGGCAGCAAGTGCAGTTGGCAGGCACAAATCCCTATGCTGACAGACAACTGCAGTGCCACAAACAGAGCAACAAAGCTTGTTCTACACAGAGAGAAATAAGTAGATTGATCACCTGGTGTTGAGAGCAGTTCTTCCATAGATATACAAAGATTTCCCCCAAACCATATTTTCCTTAAGAAACCTGCTAGGAGATATATATCCAAAGTCGGTAGCAAAACCAACCATTTCATTATTTAAATATCAGAAAGAGAAAAAAATTATTTTTAGTTACCTCTCTTCTGTGAGCTACCCCTCAGTGACAACCAAAGGGCTGAGATTCTCAAACTCAGACAGAGGATTTCAATTTGCAGTTTCGACTACCTGGCACAATGGTTAAAATGTTCGAGTCACACAAAGGTCTTTAAAATTTTTAAGTTATAACTACTAAGCAAATATTTTCAATTCTTTGGTTACTGTCTTATTGCCTTTTTTTTTTTTAAAGGTACAATCAGTTTCATTTCTGCCTGGATTCTCTCTCAACATTCGTACCACTACATTTAATTAAGCAAACCAAAAACTCTGAACACACTTCAGATATACCAGGCATCACAAGCCTGTATAAAACACTGAAGTGCTTCATATAGAAAGCTGTCAGAATTGAGAAACAGCATTTGTCTGAGCTGTGTTTAGCATTCTCAGAGTGAATCTGATGTTGTGTCAAGAGTGAAGAATCAGTGAGAGCCAACCACGAAAAGAAGAGAGCTTGCTTTGTTTGGAGTCCAAGAAAATATTCAGCCTCACTACTTCCCAGATTCTATATGAATCCTGCCTCACTTCCTTATTCAAAGCCCTTAATATGATGAGCTGAAAGCAGGAATACTTCAAAGTGTGCCAGTAATAGATCTACAGCCATTAAATATTGTGCTATGTTACCCCTGCAAATTCTGTAGCACCAGTTTTTAAACTAATGTTATGAAGACAGCACAAGAGGGGAACATCAGCTCCTTGAGCACTCATTTCTAAGACTTTGTATAAGCTAAGGTCACATGGAAGGAAACCAACATGCACAAAAAGGAAAAGCAGGGGGAATAGTTGAACAGAAAACTCACAGTAACTGAAACCAATGTATTTTGTAAGAAATAAAATGTTTCAGTAATGTAAAAAATAATATTGGGTGAAATGCTTCTTTTGGAGGTATTTATCAGTCTCCAAGCTCACAGCCCATATGTTTCGGATCTGGCTACAGGCCATCTCCGGGGCAGCAGACAGTTTTCTGGTGCCCGACACTGCAGGGTACAACGCAGCCTCAGCGATTCCTGTGACTGTGCCCACATCAGCCCAGGCTGATGAGCAAAACCGCTGCTTTCCTTAGCTGCCTCCCCCATACTCCTTCCCAGCAAAGCCCCTTTTGAGCTCAGAAACCCCCCTCTGTTGGAAATGCAGGGCTACGGGTAAGTTGTGATAGACATTTCAACCTTAGTTGCCTGTGCACAAAGATTAATGTCAGCAGAAATCTAGATAAAAGCTTGACTGTGTAGAATGCCAGAAATGCTCCCTATTTCCTTTTTCATTATGAAAAATGATTTTATCTTGAATTTTCAGAAATACGGTGTGATTGCTCTTTCAATTAACTTAGTGTTCTGTTTTCCATTAATACACTACAGAATAACTGTAACCTATTGTACTTTCCCAAGGCTTTTTTCAAAGATGCTGATTTACAGCAGAAAAGGGATTTTGTGCTTCTTGCCAGTTATAAAATTGCTAAGGTAAAGCTGGGAAGCAAACACGTTAGCATTCATTTCATCTTCAGCTCCTTCTTTTTCCACGAGAAGGCTGCAGCAGGCAGTTCAACATAAAAGAAAGTTATTAAAAATTCCACACACTTGAAACAATCTTCATAAAACTGATAATAAATTCAATTTTCAAGTTATTTAATACTGCCTTCTCTTGACTAATACAGTTATCCTAACTTAAGGACCTTTTAAACTAATGACCTGGAAGGAATAGAGAATATTTCATTTGAATCTGTGCAAAATTTGAAGAACTGCTCCATACTCTGGTTTTCTGCATCTCTTAGTACCATTAGTAGTCCCTGAGCATCCCTCTCTGCTGTGGAAACTTACAGGAAAGAACAGGGTGATTCATAATGCAACACAAGTGATTAAGTACATTTGAACTCAGAAATATTAATAAGTTTCTGGTCATATATTTAAAACAAAGTCATGCATAAGTAATGCCTTACAACTTCTATTCAAATATTACAATAAGTAAAATAATGAAAGTTTACTTAAGTAAACCACCTAGGAGCAGAACATATAATAAATGAACTTAGGTCTTTGATTTTGAATTGGAATTATGATCACTTACATCTTATAGCTCTTTTTCAAATGCACCACTTAATTAAAAAAAAAATACTTTACAGAAAATTGTGGCATGAACTTACATTAAAAATTAGATTTCCAGATTTTTCCAGCTTAGTGAATATCAATTACAACACTGAGAAGATTTTCTAAAGATGTTTTGAAAAAGCTTGCTTGCCTACATAAGAAAAGGGGTAAATCAGCGTTGCAATAAGTCTAAACATCAAATGAAAGGTAACCATTTGTCTTGTCTGCCCCAGTTGAAGTTAGTGGCCTAGATTGCTTAAAATGCTTTGTGAAAAATAGTCACACAGAGGTACAGAGAGATCAGTCGTTTGCGGTCCCAGGTGATGACACTGGCCTGACTGTCACCTGCAGCCCCCTCATGTTGCAGGCTAACCCACACCCGGCACAGCCCCGCAGCAAACTGGAGTTCAGTCTCTCAGCTAAACCAGCATCTCCACCACCTGCCAGTGTATTTACACAGTCACAGTATTTACGGGCCCACACAGTCCATAAAAATAATTCACTCAGACATGACTTTCCTGTAGCAGAGAGCCACAGGCATTGGAGACGACGCTTGGGTAAGCATAAGTGACAGCCAAAGCTCTCAACCTGCATCTTAAGAGCAAGGCTACAAATCACCCAGTTTTGCCTAATACGCAGATTCTACTGTATAACTTGCTCATGGAGTTTAAATGCCTGCACCCTGACAGGGGGATGGCCTGCTTTATGAAGAAGCGTAAGAGGTTTAAAACAAACATGAGAAAAGTTAGTAGTTTGCCGCAGAGTGGTCCCGCAGTCCCCATCAAAGCCTCTCGGCCTCACGCAGGGATGAACCCTTCTTCTACACACCACTACTACTCCTTTTGAACTTCTGCTGGGATTTAAGTTCTGATTTGAGATCAAGAAATGGGAAAAACCCATCTTTGAAACTTCTTTTGAAGATATTCTCTTCCAACTTCATGCAAATATTTCCCAAATTCATTGGATGTTTACAATGTCATTCAAGTAGCTGGATACAATTTTAATACATATAGAGGTTTCTGATCTGATTCTACTGAGTGCTGCAGGGAATTGGATGAGCAAATATCCACTTGGATTCAAATGTTATCTCCAACAGCTACTTTTTAAAGCAAATTAGCAGATCAAAACTAATTTGTATTTCAACAACCGCAGAAATAAGTTTCTCTCAAGTGCGCGCTTTTATAAATTGCAGTTGCAACTTCATTATCTGATTAAGTGCATTTCATGTTGTCCAATTCAGGAAGTGACATATTAATAGATTGATTGAATATATATTTATGGATAGTTTTCATGACTTTTCAGATTTTAACATATACCATAGGGACAAAGGCTAATATCTGGATAACTTTAGCTCCAGAAATTTCTGAAGATGCTTTCTGAAGAGCTAATGTTGGGCTTAAGAGCAATGTATGTTACAATGAAGCCTCTGTCATGCCTGGGAAAAAAGATCAAGCAGTTCACATAGACACAATAAGACCACTTTAGAGCATTGTCTAAATAGAGACCAAAAAAAAACCACAAGGAAAAAACCTTAACCCCACTTGACAGAGAATTTAATCTCCAAGCAAGTTCCAGAAGAGAAGTCTCCCCCAGAACAAGGACCTGAGCCAGATCCATCTCAAGGTCCAGGCGCCTTGGTAGTAAAACTGTCCTCACAGCTCCTTGGTGTCACACAGAGTGACACTTTCAAGAAGCGTTTACTGTTGACCTCTGCCTGCTCCCTTTAAAGTCAATGGCAAAGCTCCTGCTGACAGCAGCACGAGCCCGGGCAAGCCAACGGGAAGAGGCTTTTAAGATCTTCCCCATAATATGCACAGTGAGAAAGCAATTTTACTTGCACTATTGGTTTGAACAAAGCATTATCATGCTTTGATCACACCTATTTTCTAGTGAGCTACAGTGGTTGTTAGAGCATAAGCACAATCTGCCATCACATAACAAAGTCAACACATTATAGTTTAATTGGATGGAGTCATTTACACAGTAATAACAAGGATTAAGACACAGAACACAACAACTCATTTTCTTAAATCTATAACCAGCTGGTTTCACTGCAGGAGTAAAACGTACATGCCTCACTCACCTCTTATTAGTCTCTGTGCTTTGCCAGGTAATTTAAGAAATCTTTACCAAAAAAATCTACCGTTTTCAGAGATAGAGGCATTCAGCAATGCAGCTACTTCCAGGAGAGTCAATCTGCATGGGGGGACAGGAGGGTCTCCTCCAACTTTTACAAAGCTGCTATATTCCTGGTTACAGAAAGGAACAACCCCAAAGGCAAATGAACTCCTTTGCCAGAAGGCCCAGTGATACCCCCAGATGAATGTTCCAGATAACTTTTGGACAACTACCTTGAGGCATAGAACTATGATCCATGTTTTCTGCAGGGCACAACTCTCAGCCACAGACAAAGACAAATCAGTTTGGAGACCATTTTTCCCATGCTGAGTTTCACTCGGAGCAATGCCATGGCAGCTGTGCACACACCAATCACACATCACATCGGCACGTTTCAGGTTGGCACATTTTCATAGTTCACACGTTGCACCCAGGCAGTTGAGTATAGCTGGAAATGCAGATACAAGGGGATTCTAAGGCTCCTGAAGGCAAAGTTCCACTCACTGAGAGTTTCTGAAAGTTTCACATGGCCACATTCCTAAAAGCACCTAATCATAAACTCTTGGGAAGTAGTGAGTGGTTTCTCAATGTCTCCATGCATTTAAAAAAGCTTAGATTGAATTCCTAATTTTTGCTAACCTTCCAGTTTCAGCAGTTTCAGAGGGAAGAGGAGACAAGACTGAATTTTTCTGTTTCACAGTAGGTCTGAGGTTGAGATGTGTTGTGGGGATCAGGCAGGCGACAGCCTCCTCCAGCAGCACTAGCAGATGCCACATGGGTACCCCTATAGAGCTGTCTTCCCCTTCTTCTCCACAGCATGGAAAAGTAGGAAAACACAGCTAAATGGATAAGCCAAGCTAATGACTTGTCATTGGGCCAAACTGTCATTCTCTGAGTGGCTTTTTGTCTTTGATATTCTTGTGTTACTGAACTGATTGGCGTGAGGTGGTATCAGATACGCAGTGTCACCAACACATACAGTGACTAACAGTTGACAGCCATGGGCTGGTGAGAGCCAGGCCTCCCCCACAGCTTGTCTGTGAGCAGCTACCAAGCAGAAAGCAGTAATAACATGGTGCTTATTTGCCGAAATACAGCTTAATTCAGTAAGCTGACAGAGACAAGGATTGTACAATGACATTTTGAGAGATGTTATTACAGAAAGAGAAAATAAATGTAACCATAAGAGATTCATTATTTGCTGCAAGCTATTTGCCAAATTAAATCTCAGTATTTCTTTTAATGTATTTGCTGGTTACATTTTATTCTAAATGAAACTTTATAACCTTTTAACCACATCTTACTAATTCATCCTTGCTGGCTTGATTAGCACTAATCAGATGAAACATTTGACTGGATAAATACAGTAATGTTTTCTCTTCAATTGCAAACATGCCCTGCTGGTGCCACTTTGCCAGAGTCAAACACACAACTTTAAAACCTGGAACTGCTTTCCAACACCATCTTGCCAATAAACTAAATGTTATGGATGATTTTAGAAGATAAATTCTAAAGTTATGCAACCATTGACAAACCTGGTTCATTGCCAAATCAAATGAGTATTCCCATAAGTTCTTTGGCATAATTCATCTGAATCTCATAATTATGTTTCTCCCTCTCCCAGTGTTGCAGAAGGGCTTGATTTCCAACAATAGTAAATACTGCTCCACAACACAAGCAGTGCAAAACAGATAATCTAATGTGAGAATATCCACACCCAGGGAGTGCCTCTCTGGTCATCGGCTGCATGGGTCAGGACAAACAAATCAAACTAATCCCCAAATCTGTTTTCTCCAAGGAGCTCTATATTAGAACTATCTAGAAAATGGAACTGAGATAAATAAGAGATAAAAAAGCTCAGCTCTGTGATATTTTAACATTTCCAGAAAGAAAATTGCATTTCTCAAAGAAAGAAAGTATTTTCCCAAGCAAGTATGTTCCCAACTACAATGCACTCCTGTGCAGCCCAGGGCCAGCTCCAGGCACCCGCCAGGTCCTGGTTCAGAGGAGCATCCCTTGGCATCTGCTGGCAGGACACTGGGTGGGTTTCCAACAAAACCCATGCTGCATTGAAAGATGTTCAACATGTTTCCATGAAATATCTCACAAATATCTCTGACAAAGAAATGTATCTTCAAAAAATTTCTGAATAGCTTCATTTGATGTGATTTTGCTACACAAATAGATCTTTACATTGTTTATTGCATTCCACCAGGACTCCATTAGAAGAATGGAAATTGCACAAAAGGTGCTTCTTGTAAAAGGTTGCCATCATTTCAAGTTTCATCTTCACACAATTTTATTTCTTTCCTTTTGTTTCTCTTCAAGACTTAATTTACACATTACTCTATTGTATTGCCCCTGAGTAATCTGTTCAGTCAGTTTTTGGGAGTAGCAACTCATTGTATAGACTGAGCTAAGTATCAACTTTTGTCTTGATTAATGCTATCTACTTCGAAACAAATACATTTAAAAGCATTTTTTGGAGTAAATGCAGTTATAAGCACTCAAGATACATTTTTATATATGCTTTGTTTCCATAAACAGATTTGAACAATATTCTCCTACCTTCACTACAACAATTTTTTCTAAATACATATTACCATGTAAAAGAAAGAAACCCCTACAAACCGTTAGCTCACATTGTATTGCTTGGATATATGGTGTAAGATTGTCCCTGCAAAAACTGTCCTTTAAAAGCCCTGTCAGGTCCCATGGAGCAAGGATGTTGCTCCCTGGTGCACTAGGGTCCGTCAGCATGACTACCAAACAGCTTCCCCACTTCCACTTCCCACGAGCACCCACTTTTCCCAAGGGAGGCTGAGTGCAAGCCTGGCACTCATGCCCGTAGCATCAGGGCAGAGCTTTAGCAAGGGCAGGGTGAGTGAGCACTGAAAACAGGGGACAGAAAGCTCCACATGTCCCATTAGTGCCCACTCCTCTCACCGCATCCAGATTTTAGCCTGCATTTAGCCTGTTTTTCAAATTCAGGGAAAGAATGGCATTGAGACACCGGGCGGAGCTTTTTCTTTTACAGGGGATTTGGAAAGGGCTGTTGCATACGCAGTAGGTCAGTATATTAAAACATGACTGGGACACCTGCTATTGGGTATGCAAACGAGTGGAACTTAAGGCCTAATTTTAAAATTGAGAACAGCTTTCTAACATGCCTAGCACTGACCCCTCCAACAGCAAATTAGGACACATTAATATTTTTTTTCCTGCTTTAATATGTAGTACAAAAACTTAATCATGTTTAGTGTATAATGAGGCACGTGCTTCTCTCTCTCCACTTGTTGCATATGGAAATCCATGAAGTAATGCCTCTACAGTTACAGTAAATATTACAGTCTGGTTTTAAGCTAAAATGCCTCCAGTTAACTTGAAAAATACCTTAGAACAAAAATTAGAATGACCAAGTCATTTAAATCCATGTACA
Organism: Gallinago undulata; assembly: GCA_026546715.1. Lineage (NCBI taxonomy): Eukaryota > Metazoa > Chordata > Aves > Charadriiformes > Scolopacidae > Gallinago > Gallinago undulata. Next base: position 8,516,882 of record JAOTQQ010000079.1, on the reverse strand, counting down.
AAAATTAATCCCTCCTTCAAATAAAGAATCTGGAAGTTTGCGAAATAGTTTTCTCTCTAAATTGTTGAAAAAAAATCCATTAGTGTTCAGAATTAGCAATTATGATAAACTCATTTAGTTTCCCAGAGGTAGTGGCAAAGCAGTATTGCCTTCCAAAGTAACAAAAATAATGCCTTTGATATCAATTACTCCCTTTACAACTCTGCACCTGAGAAGATTGCTTGTCATTGTGGAAGGGCCTCATATAATACTAGAGAGCCAATTAAAACCCCAGTTATGCCAGTGTAGTCACCTCAACATCTCCTTCCTCTGGTCTGCAGTGGGACAGTCATTGCCTGTAGACATTTCAGATGCTCAACACATTTTCAACAGATTTTTACATTCAATGTCTAAAATCCTATGGGAGGTATCAGGACCAAAGCATTGCAGTAGCCTTAATGAGTTACAAGGTGCTTCTGTAAAACCCTCCTTAGTCTCTGGCAGCGTGTCATGTGCTTGGGTGAAGGTACAGCAACAAATCAGGGAACCTATTCCTCCAGTTTCTCACTCCAAACAACCTCCTCCATCACCAGGACCCCCATGAAATTAGCCTAAATTTTGCCAAAAATGTTTGTTTTAAAAGAAAGCTCATGTCCCAAGGACAGGAGTAAGCCCCAGGTACAAGTTGTATCCTTAAACACAATGAGAGTAATGGGGTAAATTATTTGTAATTATGTGCAAAATACCTTGTTGAAAACCAGTGAGAGAGCATGCCCTGTACAATCTGACAAAAACCTGTTCTCCACCATTTGCTTTATGACTTACCAGGGAGAAATCATCTCTGGCAGGAATTATTTATTACCATTATTTTGTACTGAATTTTCCCCAGAGGAAGGGGATTTTATTTTGACTTCCCATATGTTTGTTGACAGAGCCTTGATGGGAGCTTATCTGCAATAACTTCACTTACTTTAAGAGTCAGGCTAAGAGAGAAAAAGTGATTTTACATCTCTGCTGCTGGAAGAGGAGGGGAGGGAGCAGGGATATCCAAGCTTGCTCTCTACTCCTCCCCATTGCCTTAACACATGATTAATGCAGGATTTGTACATCCCATGATGGTTTGCTGCTTGCTGCAGACATTGAAAGAGGAGGTATAGTCCAGTCCAACTTTTCTGCCCAGTGTTAACCACACATTACAGCCTTCTGTATACTGCAAAATTGCAAGTGTAACCTCAAGTTTTCTTTCTTCCAGCACTTGCTGAAAATAGTTTGGATGCTCAGTAAATCTGGGTTCAAACATTCACCCCTGGTCAGAGACCAGAAAACCTGTTCCTCTGAGCATCCTTTGTCACTCAGACAGTGTGTTGTTCTTCTTCCCTTGCTATTCTCCCATGCTGTCATTGCTGTTATAATACAAATCACTCCTCTTTGCAAACTAAATATTCCTGCACATCTCTTTCATCATCCCTCTAAATGAAAGCACCAAAGTAAATACGAATTAAGATTAGGCTGAGTATACTCTGATTTTGATTAAGAATATTTTAAAGGTTGTAATGAGGTCTGGTGCTTCCCTCACCCTTGTTTATCCAGTTAATAGCTTTTCTATGGTACAGACAGGCTGCTAGATGACCTTAACCTGATAATAAGGCAAAATCAGACTGCCTTTTTCTAAGGGCGTAATTAAAGACATGCCTCCTGGACTTCTGATACGCCCCCAGCTACCACAGCCAAGGCAACCTATTCCCAGCAAAGGTCATCTAAAGGCTTGGCACCTCTTCTCTTAAAGGAAGACCAAGTAATAAAGAACTAGGCCTTTAGCATCTTAAAAACAGCCTATATTAGATACTTTAGGAGTGATCCTGAAGAACTTGGTAGTCCATGTGGCAAGCAGCGTAAGTCAGCTTCCTGCATGCTTCCCAAATGACTCTAAGCTAATCAATTAGTTGAGCTAATAATTAGTTGAGCTAATTAAAGCCCTAAATTACCTCACACCTCTCCATTTCCTAGCAGCACAACTGCTGGGGCTGTAGTCAAGTTCATGAGCTGAGCATTGTCAGCATGAACAAGAGCTGAACCTTCCTTACAGTCCTTGGCCTTTGAAGGCCTAGGTGAGGCCTACTCACCTCCCATGAACTAGAGACCAAGAAATGTTCAAGGCATTTTTGCCAAACAGCTTTACACCCCTGCCCTGAAAAAGACTAAAGTGGAGGGAAACCAAACAGCAATTCTGGAAATTATTTTAGCGTGTATGTTTGTAGTGGGTTATTTGATTCAGAGTAGGGGTGGAGAAAAATTTAGAAAGATCTGCTATACATTGGATTTCAGAGATTTTCCAAGACATGCATATGTTGGATCTTTAAGAAAACAATCCAAATAAATGGCCAAAATGTTGAACTTTTCTGAAAAGGCCAAAATAACACAGAAGTTAAGGTTCTCTACCCTCAATAAACATGAAAATAAGCAAAAACTAGACCAAAACACTACAATTAAATGTTTGTTTCTGTGTTTTTCATACCAATATCCTTCAGCTTTTAAATGTCCTGCAAACATTTTTGCCAGCTGCTGTTGCACAGGGACATGCATTATTTATGCACTGTGCATATTTACAAAAGGCAAGATCTTTGCCATGTTCAAGTCTCTGAACAATACATAAAAGTGCTGTCTTGCACAGAGGAGCCCTAACACAAGCCCTGCAGAGGCTCTTCACAGGCCACTCTCTTGCAAATTGTAACCTGGGGATGTGTTGGGAATGCAACTTCTGGAAAAGCCATGTCAGGAGCGAGCAGCTTCATACAGCTCTGCTGTCAGCGGCCAGTGGTGGCAAAAGACATGCAGACACAGGGTAGTGAATAATCAGAGGGTGTCAGAGCAGTGAAAGTCACTTTAATCCCTCTCTCCTTGGGCTGCACCTTCTTTAATTTGCCTTCTACATACCACAAAATCCTGCCTATGGTTTTCATAATATCTGGAAATAATGCAAGATAGGAAGTGCTGTAGAATGTGGGGTGTTATAATTCTATGTGTATATCTCAGACAGAAGAGATATGATCCCCATTAGTGACCCGACATATCTGAGGCCAGTGAAAACTGGCTATGTTCACTCCCCCTCACAAGCAAACTGCTGCTCGTACTAACAGTGCACTGAGGAATTCTAAACTTTTCAGCAGTGGCTGACCCTGAGCCCTTTGTTCTGAGTGCTGTGCAAATAGAGAGCAAAACCATGCCACCATCGCAAACAAACAAAGTACGTGGAAAGAATAGTGTGGATGCTGTAATGGAAATGGACTTCTGTACGCCAGTTAGACAGTGTTTCCATGATTTATAAGAACATGAGCCAATGTGGATGAAAGCCTTTAGCAGAAGAACAGGAACATGCTGGGGAAAACCCCTTTTCACAGCTAAGAAGCTTCAGACACAGTGAGTGTCTCATTCCTGAAAGCATTTCACCAGTGTGGAACAGTGGTTTCATCTGAGGGATGGGATCAGGATAGTTTGGGCACCTGGAGGGTAGAAAGGTCAGCCTCAAACAAGACCTGGTGCATCTGGAAACAGGGACGGGATTAGGTGGATCTGCCTTCAACAGAACCCATTGTGTAACCAAAGTGCTAACTCACTGGTCAGAGAAAGAAGAAAGGGTTCGGCTTTGCAACCCTTTCCCCTGATCCCAAACTCCTGTTCACCTGTAGTGCAAGGAATAATGACTTTGAATGAAATTAAGTAAGGTGTATCTCTATCAGGCTGGCCAACCACTAGTTCTTCTTCATGTTTTAGATTCCCAGAACAGATACTGCTTGTGATCTTGTTTGTAAGTATGCTACTGCACATTTTTATTTTAGTAGTTATATACATTGTATTCCATAATTAGGATTTTCCTTTTTTTTTTTTCCTGAATTCACTCCTTTTAAACACTTGGTTTCCTGTGTTGCTTTTGGCTCATTGGTCATTGCTGGAAGACAGAGGGTTACCAAATAATATGTGATTTTATGTAAAATTAAAGACAATGTAAGTTTGAAAAAAAAGAAAGACCAGCCATAGCTTGTTTCTCTTTAGCCTTCAGCAATTTCACTTAAAACCTCTGCCATCGGGTTGTCTACAACTGGTTTTTTAAAAATAAAATACTAATCTTCTTTCAAGAGAGACAATTGGAACAATATATTAAAGATGCAAGCCAGTGTGCCTTCAGGATACATTGTTTCTCAAAAGGCCTTTGTTCAATTAATCAGACATAAAGAATTTGGCAGTATCACCATCTGTATGTTGGTGTCAAGGACATCACCCATGTGTCACTCCTGTAATCAACCCAATTTGCTAAGCTCCCAAGTTCCTTACCACAGCATTTAGTCTTCCTGAGATGGAAATAAAGCTCACTGGTTAATCATGAGTATAATGGATTTTGCTGTAATTGACAGTGACAGAAGTAAAAACAAATTGCCTTGGGCAAACAATGAACTAGCAAAAGCCTCAGCAGCAGCCAGCTATGATCTGCATTTCTGAAATAACAAAAGCTGCAAAAATAATGCTGAAGGTAGGTGTCAGTGAGATGTGCAACACTATTATGCTTCAGCATCACCAGATGCATTGTGCCAGATGCAGGAGACCACTCCCGCCCTACAAGTTAAAACCAGGTAAGATCAGGTAGGACCAGGGTGAAGACCAAGTTATCCAGGACGTTACTGCCAGGCTATCCACTCCTCAAAAGACTATATTTGGAATATTCAGCTGCACAATACCCTTTTATCATAAGTTAAGGTATTAAAACATCTACCTAAATGTAAAGGTGGAAAAGCCTTTTCTGTTAAAGCTGTATTGCTCAAAGTTATAGCAATAATTGAAGTAATTGCTATTTAATTTGTAAATGGTGAGAAGTGTGAAGCAACCAGCATCTAGCATGTAATGCAGCAACAAACAGTTCAAAAGCAGTAAAGGCCAGGATTTACAAGCAAAACCTATATAGAAAAAAGCTTAAAAATAGTCATTTTTATTTGCACCCTGTTGTCACTCCAGCGGGTACAGTCCAACAGATGTCCATTTTGATATCAATCCCTACTTTAGGATTATTAAAACTATAACCAATTCATCCTAACATTTCGGAAAAAACATCCCCATTTCAGAGCTACCAGCTCTCTGGTTATGGACCACAGATTTAAAAGGCTACCAGGAGAATAAGATGGGAAACTGTTACTTTGGAAAGACGATACTTTCAGACTTCGCAGTGTAATACAATAATCAGAAAGCAGGATGTGCTTGGTAACGAGTGTAGATAGCCAGCCTTATAGTTGGCCTGGGAGCTGGAGAAAGAGCTTACAGTTTCCAGACATAACTTTTCCCTTTGCCAACCTGCCATACAGCTTTGTTGCATTGTGAAAGAAAGACTGCATTTATATTGTAGTTATCTGAAGACTTCACTTAGTTTAGCTTCTCTGAGCACCCTCAGGAGGAAAAATACTTCACATTCATTTTACAGAACAACAAACTGAGTAATCATGAAATCAAGCAACTTGTCAAAGGATATTTTGTGACAGCTTCAGCAAATAAGTAAAATTGCAGGACCCCATATGCCATATACTAGAGCTCCTTAAGACACAGAGGGTGTCCTAATACTCCCAGCAAAAAAGATTCTGGACACTCTTCAGTTTCAGCAGCACGTGACATACAGCTAGAGATGACAAATCACTGGTTCTTTTGCTATATCAGTCTATGTATTTTTGTAAAACAGGTCTACTCTACAAAGTAATATTAACACATTGACAGATATCATTAATACTGCCACTATACTACTAGTCCATTACCTCTCATATTTCTGAATCTTCCACAGGTTCTCTGTGACAAATGTAGAAAGTTTTAGAGTTCTAGCCTTTCCTAGGTTGTTTTTTTTCCTTTAACTTTTTACACCAGAAGCATTGTGGACACCACTTTGGCAGCTCTGACGCACTGCAAAGCACTTGCGCTCACCTTACAGCACTCAGCACATATCATTGCTTATCCAACGACTCACAAGCTGCTCTTATATATGTTATATGTACAATATGAATTCTGAGAACCTGCTGTCATACATCATTATAGAAATCCTTTAGAGCCAAGTTCTTTAAACATTTATGGCTAACTGCTATGCAAGTCAAGTGCACTGTTTATATTACCAAATGTCACATCTAATTCCCTGTTATGAACCCTTGAAATAAAATTATATGATAATTACACAATCTGTTTGAAACCTGACAAATATATTCCCAGTACAAATGATTTATGAAGATAATGCGTCGCTATAGCATAATGGTATTTCTTAATGGCAGCAGTAAAGCTGTTTCCTATGCTCCGATAACCACAGTGATTTCTTACACAACTACTGATTAAGCAATAGATAATGTAGGCATTTTGGAAACTATATATGCCACAGATTTGTTTCAGGCTGTTCAAAAGTTATGGCTTGTCTATCTAACTGGCCTGTTAGCAAGGTATGAGCTTCATTTGGGCTGTTTCACTCGCTCCTACTCAATTTAGTGTCATTGCAATAGATTTATGTCAGAAGTAATGCACAGTTTAGTCTCTTTTTGTAAAAACTGCTGTTCATCAGAAAAATAATGACTTCTCTGGTGTGGTGTAAGATATTAGTGATGCTTACACTGGTCTCCTGCAAGGGAATTCAGATTAGTAACTGGTGAGGATGCAGCTCCCACACCTGAGAAAGGCTCTTTGCTGGTGATTAGCTAGCTCTGATGAGCAAGCCCTGCTGCTCTGAGATCACAACTAAGTGATATGAAGGCAACAGTTATTGAGGCACAGGCAGCAAAATGCAGCAAGTGGCATCTTCTGTGTGTCTTCCCTTTGCTTCTCCAACCTGTGCTCTCCCTACCTCTAAGAGAAGGAAGTGATACTCAAGAGAAAGTGATTCAATACACCTTTTAAAGTTTAAAAGCAGTGCTACCATCAACGCACTACATTATTTTCCTACCTCCTTTTCCCACCAAACGAGAAGGTAAACCTCTTCTTGATTGTTTCAGCATCATTATAACTAATATGTATGGCAGATAATCAAATTAATTGTTTCTGGGTTCAAATCTAATACTGGTAAGATGTTAACAATTTAAATGAGACCCTCAATTTTCTACACATTTCTGCAGAGAGTTTAGTAATTGCTTTAGCTTTGTTCATTCTGCCAATCCAAGCTTCATAACACTGATTTCATTAATGAGCAGCTAAACATGACTGCCTTGCTGATGATTTGTCCCTGTGCTGCCTCTGACATATCATTTGAAATGGCTTGAGCTCAATAAAAAGGCACTGAAAAACTTTAACTGGCAGAATTTTTTTTTTTTACTCTATGTTGCTACATGAAGAAAAATTATATCCTGTACAGCCATACCCAAAAACTGGAGATGAAAACTCTCACTATGAAATTTTCCTAAGGTATAATTAGCAGGTTTATCAGTGCTAGTATCCTAGTTTACTTAAAGAGGGGTTCTAATCCAGTTTGTTCTTGCCTTAACTCTCCTGTTTCAGTAATGCTAGGCCTGTAAAGCATGAACATTTAATGTTTCAGAACTAAAGCCAAACAGACTTCGGCAAAGGGATTGGTTTAAGAGGAAAAGGAAGTGGTTTAAGATATAGCCTTCAGCAGCACAAAGGCCATCTTCACTCAAAAGGGAAAGGACAAAGGGTTTCTGACACTTTCGCCTCTATGGCTGGAAAACTTGCTTATAACAGAAAAAAGGGGATTGGCATGGGGAAAAAAGCACTGTGCTCTTCTGAAAATTTAGGCATCCTTTCAGATAGACAATGGCGCATCACTTTTTCCTGTTAGCAATACAATTGTTACATAGACAGGAAGACTTTCAAGTAGCAGCCTTGGCCTCCCAAAAGAAACCATATTTCCCATAGATACTATTACATCTAATGGGTTAATCCAGTTATTTTGGTCTCGCTCTGTACAAAATTCACCAAAATAACACTTGTTTTATAGAAGGAGAATAGTGCTTTGGTACCTTGTGAAATACATCAATAAAACATTGTTATTTGCAAAGCACATTTGATTAGTTACAGAATTTAGACATCTTAATATATCAAAACTTTTAATCGTTGGAAGAAACATATGGTTGGGGATATCTAGGAAAAAACGAAGCCTTACGCATTATGGATACATTTGTTTGAGCTGACTTACTAGAAGCAATCATACAGAGATCAAAATCTAGGGATTCTCCACTAAAATGAGAAGCAAATTTGTAGAAGATTTTGATTCTTGTAGAAGATTTGTAGATTTCTGGGAGGTCTCCCTAACATCTTTGTCCATGTTGTATTTTCCTCTAGAAAATATTTTTGTGTATTGAAGTGTTTAAAGGGTGTACAACTCACCTGTTTTTCTGACATATCTTTACTGTAATACTTCCCATGGTGGTACTTCACAGAGCCCTTCTCCCTCATCTGGGACAGGTCCTGTTCCAAACAAATTGCATCCCACTGTCCTGACCCCAATGAAATCTCCTAATGCAACCCCAACCCCAACATAATCTCATGACACTACCCCGACCCCAGCAATTGTGTGGCCAGCCTCACCAGCACCACATGACTGAGGGACTAGTCCCTGAACCAAATACTTTTGAGGCCAGTCCTGGATCCCAACAACTGTACTCAAACCTAGGCCCCCACAGCCCCAGCTGACCACGGGGCTTCATTCAAGTCATAAGTTTTTTTTCCCCAAGATGACATTCCCTTGTGGTTTACATTGGATTTCTCTATCATTCTGCATTACCCACCAAGTGCACCTTGGTCCTTGAGTAAAAACAATCCCATGAATGGGTTTGCCTTTTCCTAAGGAAGAAGGAACACACATGGTTATTCCCAACAACTACCAGGACCTCACCTCCATACACTACATAGTTGGTTGGTTTAGGCACAGCCAGATCAGTTAGCAAAGCTTTTAGTGTTAACCAGCCAACAGGCACAGTTCAGCAATAGCTAAAATACTGGTGTGTTATCAACACTGGTTTTAGTCACAAATGAAAAATACAGGATCATGCAGGCTCCTATGAAGAAAACTAACTCCATCCCAGTCAGACCCAGAACAGGCTTTATTATGAATATTTTGTTCTCTGCCTTCACTAGTAGCATTTAGGAGATACTTACAAGTTTCTGGTTACTTCAGCAACTTCAAATTACTCATATTAAATTTCACTGTAAGCTTTCTGATGCCAAAACAGGGTTGTATATTTCTTACCAGTATATACTGCGATACCTAAAGACAGGTCCCCAGTATACATGCCTACAGTCAACACACCTTTCTTTAGACAAGTTTTTGTGTACAGTGGACTGTAAGCATTTGCATAAGGCTAACCTTACACTCGCATCACACAAGGGGTAAAGAAGCAGAAATGGTACCCATGTAGGCACAATTCAGTAATGTGGTTCATCTCTATATTGACTGGTATAAGCTGAGGGCAACTTGACAGAAGGACATTTCATTGTGCAAGTAGAAAAGCAGAAGAGGACAAGACCAAAGTGAAGAAACTTGACGGGAAAACGAGGAATAGACAAAATGCTCATAATTAGTTGCTGCTTGTAAGGCAGTTTTTAATCAAAATTTTAGGTCTGCGTGTTATATTTCAGATCCTTACCCATATAACTAATAGATGATTATAACTAGTCACTGAAATAGCTAAACTTTAACACATATTTCTAATTACATCCTAAGTATCTAAACGTCTCAAATGCTCTGACTTTTAGTTAAAGTGTTTCTGCTCTACATATTAATGTATATGATACTCTAAAGGTATATCTCATTAGATAAGATACTTTAGGAAGGACTTATAAATTTCATCTCCATTGCATAACCAATTTCAACTCAATCCAGGTTACATGCCATGACAAACCTGAGGATAACAGGGCAATGAAACTGAAACTTGCAAATGGTCTTTAACAAAAAAGGTGGGAAAAATAGCGTTTCAGTAGTTTCAAGCTTCACAGTCACTTATTTTTAAATTGGCGCTGCATTTTACTTCTTTGTCAAGTATGGGTGGCTGAGAAGAACATCAACACAGTCATAAAAAGAAGTAATGCATACAACTCCAATAGTCGCTTTTCACAGAGAGCTCATGTCTAATGGGATGGATGTCCATTATCTCTTATAATTATTAAAAACCCAAATATAAACTTAGCAGAAAATTCCCTCTCTGTAACAATAGCATTGTTAAGTAAATACTGAAAATGGTCAGGAGGGAAAGAGTCTCCCCTTTAGTGCCCTGAGACTGTCAGGAACCATCCCAGAAACAAGAAGCCGATTGCCTTGCTCTAAACTGCTGCCACTAGGTACCAAGACCAAGTCCAACTCCTCCAGAAGAGACACAAACCAACCTCCTTGGTATTCAGCATTACCTTTCTGGCTAAATTCAGTGGTTGTGATTTTTACTTGTTTGACTGTACTTAATAACAAAACAACATTTTCCTTGTTCCTCCATGTTATTCAGACCTGTCAAGTCTCACATGCCAGGTGCTTAGTAAAGGTTTCAAAGGCAGTAGAGTTCCTTTAGCGTATGACCCCTGATGTGTTAGGGCAACATTGCTCTCTACCCCCTCTAACGTCCCTCTGCTTTATGACAGTTATGCAGACATCCCCCCACGCCCTTTGCCAACTCCAGAGCTTCACGCTTCACCAAATTTTCTAAATTAAAGTAAGAGGCTACTACCCTGGGTTTACCTTTCTGCAGAAAGCAACATAATAAGGACCAGAGCAGGTACAAGACGGGTGTAAAAGCACACAACCAGAAGCCAAACTCACCCTTCCGAGTGGTGTGGTGTCATTGCACCTCCTCATGTCTTGAACCTGAATTCTCAGCAGCTGGCCCTCACCCACCCAAGGCACAGTGTATTTCAAGTCAGCACTGGACTAACCTGAGATCCATTTTGCACCCATGAAAGCTAAAGCAGCGAAAAGTAAGTTTTTCTTCCTCCTCCATATTCCAGAACATAAAGCATTTCTCTATATTTCACATCTTTACCTTCACATCCAAAGCAGCATCAGCTCACCCAGAGATTCTCAGCACATTCGAAAATAAATGTTTTGATGAAAGGCCTACTTGACATCTGGTGGATATTTCCCTTCCAATCACTCCCTTTTTCCAATCACAATTCAGCTGAGGCTGCACTTTCTCTAAGCTGTTATTTATTGCTCAACAACAACTCACTTGACAACAGCTGAGTTATTTACTATTGACTGACACCAAATGCAGCCTCATCCTCTTCTGTTAGTCATACAGCCTGCGTTAAGCTGTTTTAAGAATAACACAAAAAGGAGTGCAGAAAGGGTGCAATTGCATGTTAGAGCAACTTGACTCTTATTTACTTCATGTTTGGAAATGAAACAATGATCAAGCCAATCCTGAATGCACAGCTCCTCATAAGAAACCAGTTCAAACCTAGAATTGGTCTTAGAGGATTGTTTTCAGGAGGCCTGAAAAGTCCGCTCAGTATTGAGGAATGTCTCAGAAAGAATTCCTGTTCTAAGCACACTCAGATTTAAAATCTGCTTTCAGGGGAAAAATATCACATGCAAAGTTTCATGAAGTCATCCATTTTTTTTCTGCTGTAGATGGATAAACCATAACTGCAAGACAAGTTTCTTATAATGCAATAAGCAGTGGAGACATCAAAAAAGAGGTCTTGGCAGGGTTAAAGATCAGTTAAAATTCTCTAAGTGGCATTTATAAAGCATCAGCTTTCCTCACCTCTAAAATACTTTGAAATATTACACTTAAGAGTATTCACTTTTAGGAAGCTATGTTTCAAATTTTTAGCTACCCTTTTTGGTCACATAGGGCAGATGATAAATATTAATGTTGACTAATTCAAGCAATACATTCTGCAAGAACTACCTGTACTTGCTCCACAACTCTAAATTCATGAAGCACCTTCCAGAGTAGCTCAATAAAAATCTCTGTTCCAGACACAGCAATGGTCAAAAAAATATAATCAAGCAATTGGATGCCTAGAAAATGTGATAGAAAATACTGAAATTAGAGCAATGGCCTCAGTTCAATCTCTCTCCGAATATAAAGAAAGACTCAGAATATAAAGAAAGACTGAACAACGTAGCTGCAAAGAAAGGTAAAGTTTTTAGCTTCAATTTTTACTCAGACTACAGGAAGGCACACACCTTGCAGAAAAAAAAAGTGCAAATTGGTGGTGCTCTGATTTTAAAATCACTTGGTCTCCTCGTTAAAGCAATCAGTGTTAACGTATGTGAGGAACACAAACCTGAGGCTCTGTCAGCATCTGCAAGCTCTACTCACGCTCTCAATCTTACTGGCAGAGCATTTTATGGCTCAAGCTGTCTGAAATAGATACTGTGGACAGCAGCACAAATAGTGAGTTTGTAAAGAGAGCTGACACTGTGTTCAGCACATCTGTAATTGCAATCTGGCCCCTACCAGAAGTAATTCCAAGGAACCACTTAGGAACAATATTTTTCTTCCTCTCCCTTTCCATTTTTAAAGAAGCTCAGAGAAAGTCTCTTCAGATGACTCAGTGCCCCTCGCTGCTGCATCCAGCCAGACCGAAAAGCCAATCCACACACATACCCACACAGAACTGGAAAATAGAACAGCTGCTGCCTATGTCCCCACTGGATAAGTAGGGTCCTCTCAGCCTCTGCTGTGGCACTTGGTGAATAATGTCAGAAGGAAAAGTGTTTCTCTGCACCAATCTGGTTAGCCCCTTTTCCCATTGCAATCCCATTAGTGTCCTGCTTCCCCAGTACTTCTGCACTGCTGGGGAAAAGCTGACTGCTTCACCATCCACAAGGAGCTACAGAGCTTGTCAGAAAGTATAGATACCTAAGCCATCACTTTCATTAGAAATCACAAAATAAAAGCATTTACAGCTACATTTATCAGCAGTCTGGTGAAAGCACAAAGAGGAAATGTCAGAAGCTTTTCTCTCCAGAACTGCTTTTGGATGAATAGACCATTTTCATTGAAGGAAGAAGAGCCTTACAGGAAAGAGTACTTTTGCTATCGCACCTGGCTAGTACATAATACACATTTATCTGTTAAGATACGGTCAAGAGGGAATTTTGGTATGGTCAACTTAATTGCCATGGTACTGATAGAAAGGCAATCCCAGGCTGTTAAGGCTCGGAGTAGGTGCCAGAGACCTACTAGATATCAGTATGTGCTTAAATCCTGCAGTACTCAGTGGCAGGTAAGCGTTGGCTGAATTGAGGTCCTCGGTATAATAGCATTCAAATGGTAGCAGACCTTAAACACATCTGTTCATTTTAGGATAACACATACAAAAAATTCTGATATCTTAAACATAAAATTTCTGCTCCCCTTCAGCCATTGAAAATGTAATTTATAGCTTGTATATTTTGATTCATGCATTCTGAATCTTGATTTTATTATTATGCTTCTTCACACTGGCTTTTGTTAAAAACTTTTTATTTACCACCCCATTGTGTAAGATCACAACTGAAGCTAATGCAAATGCTTGATCAAAGCTGAAGTTATTTTGTAGACAATGACAAGAACATCGAGAGAATTAAAGCATCTAAGAATGAATGAAGTTACCCAATTAAAGAAAATGAAAAACTATAAGCTAGAAAGTTGTTACCAGTTAGAGTATTTTCTATTTGAATAGCATCCTGTTTTTTTCAGCTTTATGAAATAGATTACTGCCTTGGCCTATGCAGAACTGGGGACACACTGCAGACACTCAGGCCCACAACTTCTTGTACCACAATTGCCACCCTATCACAGAAAAAAAAAAAAAATTAACATTTTTCAGGTAAATTGTTTTGTCAAAGTTTTTATTTTTTAAACAAATACTACAAGTTTTTTAAAGGCCGAAATCAATGACTATAATGTGTTTCAGTATAGTAGTTCCAATGCCAAGAAGTAATTATGGTTTATTAGATTTGCTATTTTACTGGAAATGCCCACACTGATGATAAATTGTTACACTATCCTGTCTGGATGCTAGACCACATCCAACATTAGAAGAAATGACGAGTTTAATTAGACTAGCTATGACATCATGCCAGTTCCTTGCACTCAGCAGTACTATCTTCCCCACAATAAAACAGGAAATACAGGAAAGTTTTGATTCCATAGAGCTAATGAAATAAACGAAGGTTCAAATTTTACCTCAGAGAATTTTTTAATATAAATTTAAAGTTTAAAAATCTTGATTGCTACCTTTCAGCCATATTTTCTCCACAGTCATTTCAACTGTGTATCTTTTGTAATTGTGGACAAGCATTATTTGATTCACAAAGATATTCTCTAACCATTTTTGTGGCCTTTCTTTGTTGGAAATACGGCATTAACGTCAGTGAGAAGCGCTGCAGTGCAATAAGCTGAACAACCTTGAAATAGTCGCTTCTTTAAAGACTTCCAAGCTCTTTCCCTTCGCTATAATACACTTGGTACACTTGATATACTTGAAGGAAGGGCTAGAACTGACTGTCCACCCTGCAGGTGGCTGCACTTATGTCTCTCTCTCCCAAAACCTTACTGATACCAGAAGGCCACTGACCACCATCAACAGAAAATTCGGGAGTGGCAGGGTTCGATGTTTATTCAGAGGCTTTGAGGGGGGCAAGAGGCACCCAAGGCACACATGCCTACCTTTATCTCTCCATTTTGAGGTCGCAGTGCCATTCCAGGCTTGGCTCAGCCCTTGCTGCCGACCTCCCAAGGCCTGGCTGCACAAAGCTGCCGGAGAGCGGCTCATAAACCTCCACGCTCTGTTCCCTCGGTCCCCTCACTGGTACCACCCTGACATGCCCTGGTGCTGCTAGACATGGCCAATGTCCCACCTGAGGTCAGGCCTGAGGGGGTGGCCACCACCCCACCAGGGTGTTTGATGGGAGAAGCCCTTCAGGGATATCCAGGGAAGAGCCCCCAAGCTAGTCACAGCCACAGGCACGGATGCAAAAGAAGTGTTGCTTTCCAGAACTTAGTTCCCAAATAAAGGAGATGTCTGACATAAAATCATCCAAAAACCGAAACGGAAGGAAAAGTAAAAAAAAAAAAAGAAAAAAACTAAAGTAAAAAAAGCAACTTACAGCAGAGAATGGGGAGATGGAGACCAGCTGGGGGCTGCTCTTGACGACACCTGGGCTGCCAGCACTCACATGCTTGCCTGTCACCCTCTCGTTTCACACTTGTGACTAAAATTTGGGGTGTTTTTAGCTGAGTGTTGCACCGGGTGTGCTTGTCCGGGCGCTGGCTGCGGGGGCTCCTCTGTGAGGAGAGGCCCACAGCCGGTTCCAGCCAGGTCTGCCATGGCCCCACCACAGGCACAGCCAGGCCTGTCAGCCACGCCAGCAGCCCTTAAGAAAGGGCAAGACACCACAGAGGCAGCGAGGGGCGAGGGAAAAAGTGTGAGAAAACCATCCTGTGAGTGCCTGGGATCTGAGAAGGAGGAGGAAGATGAGGAGGGGACGGGTATATCCATGCAGCCCGTGATGGGACCACAGGTGAGCAGGCCCCCACATGGAGGACCCCACGTCAGAGCAGGGGAAAGTTCCCCAGAGGAGCTATGCCCTGGAGAGCCCACACTGGAGCAGGGAAAATGGTGTCAGGAGGAAGGGCGGGCAGAGAGGAGCTGTCAGGGACTGACTGCAACCCCCCATGTATGCAAAGCATGTCTTCAGCGTGCCAAAATGGCAGATATCTTACTTCCATTCATCGACTGAATTATTTACATCGCGATTTCTTTCATACCCTCCCCTCCCGCCCCCCGCCGCTGCCAGAGACACACTGTTTAGGACTACTGGCCCTTCTGTCTATACTGTGGGCCTTTATTCACTGCACCGTAGGCTGTGGTTCTGGCAGGATTCACAATGGAGAGGAGCCAGCTCAGACCATGCCTGTACGGCAAACCTCCAAGGGGCACACATGTTGTAGTGCTGCGGGACGTAGGATCAAAAACCCCAGCAGGTTTCTAGGGAATTCAATGCTGTTAGAGAACACACTTCTGAGATCAGAGGCAAGAAACAGCTCATGCCATAAACTGGTGAAATCTAATCAGAAACATTCATCAGAAGATAGCTATGGCCATGGAGGCTGGAATATTTCTCTCTAAACTTCTTGAGATCAGCGGATTTTTGCCGAATCTTCAGCCTGGCTCCCAGAGCAGGGCCGATCTTCAGGCAGACCTTGCCAGAACCCTTAGATCTAAGGCAGATCCGCCACAAGGCAGATTTGCTCTGAAAAAGGATGTTATCTCCAAGTCCTGTCACTCTTTCCAAGACTTTTTAATTTCTGCCAAACACTGAGGAAAAAGGCCTTCCAGCTCTGCGTGTTAGAAAGCCCCACGAGTGCTGAATGGAGCTGGGCTCTGACAGCTTCCAATTCCTTACTGCAGAGGTGGGACTGAGGCTGGGAAGGAGCCTCCTTTATTCGGGTGTTCGGGTTTTTTCCTAGAATTTCTGGTTCGTAAGAAATTTTGAAAGTTTGCAAGTTTCCTTCACTCAGGATTTAAACTACTTATCAAACTGTCCACTTGGGCAGGAAGAATCCTGGCAAATCTCTGCCTAATCTGTCTTTTAAACCTCAGTAGAAACCCTACAGCCTTTTTCACTGCAGCTCAAATGAAAAAGAGACATGGAGGAAGAAGAAAATCCTTGACTATGACCATTTTGCCAAGTGAGAGTGACAGACTAGCCAACTGCCAGCCTGAGAAGTGTTAATCTGAGCTATATTTCAGCTCATCGTGGTGAATTTTGAGCATCCTCATAGAATAGGAGTGCCCTCATGTTTAGCTAGCCCAGAAGTAAAAATGTCTTCCTAATGCCTAGGTCTCCCTTGCTACAATTTAGGTCCAGTACTTCTTCCCTTACCTGTCATACCCCTGGAAACAGTTTCTTTCTCTTTGCAACATTTTTCTCAGCTGTATTTCAGGCCTGAGATCTTCTATCTATCCTCTCTCTGCAGGCTGCAGACATAGCACCTCAACCATTGCTCATACATCTCACTTTTGGTAGCTCTGAACCTCCTTGGACAGGCCCACTTCTGATTACTAAGGGCAGCACTAAGTACAGTAAGTGAGACATTCCCAGAGCACTGGGCATACACTACTTCAAACTTTTTAAATGCCATGCTCCTCCTTAAATATTTCATTACTTGCTATTTTGGGGGGGAAGAAGAGGTGCAAGAGTAAGTTTCTGATTTCCCTGACAGCAGAGCAGCTGTAGGATAGCTCAGGGTGGCCCAAAGACCCTTTTTATAAGCATTGTTTGTCAATTTGTTTCCCAGGAGGAAATCTTACCAATTATTGGAGGGAATCAAAGTGTGCTGTCTTGATTCCATCCACTGTATTCTCTTCTCTTCACCTTCCCAAGAATGCTATCGCTATCATTTCATGATCAAGAAAGTGTCTTTCACTATCATATTCCCAATGAGTCCCTTGTGCTGATCAGATCAAAGCTGGACAAGTCCTCTCTCTGTTTTCTTTGCTTCTCTGTTATTGTTATTTGTTATTACATGAGGTCCACCTGATGTGCTTATCTTGGTCCCTAGCACTGCCGCACTTGTCTTTCATTCCTTTCACATTTAAGTAGGGACTTCAAAAGGCTAGGCTTTATTGCCTATTACTTTCTGGACCCCAAAGTAGTTGTAAATTCCTTTCTTAGGTCTTCCTCATTCCTCATCCCCCACAGTAGTGTGCACGTACCTGAGGTGTTTGTAAAAATGAACTTCAGCTTTTCTTCTTGTCCTTCCCAAAGCTTTACCTCAACTATGCAAATTCACCTCACCATCCCTCTTCCTCTTGTGTCTTTGGCCAAGGATCAGCTTGTGAGTTCCAAATCTCATTTACTAGTCAGCAACTTTACAACTAAACTTACTCTTTCTGGCATTTAGATTTTAGAACATTTTTTTTCCATAGGCTGGATCACTCTACTCTAGATATTTGATGCAAGAGAACAGGTTCTCATGAAAGTGTTGGTTTTGTTTAGTGACAAGCAAATAATCACAGTGTTTTGGAACCAGAAGAACATACTTTAATAATTCCTGTGTTATGAACATTGATGGAACAAGAACAGAAAACATCTATATGTAGAAAGAGAGATTTCTGTGTATGTATAGATAGGCACAAACAGAGAGTTATAAATTTATAAATAAATAAAAAAGTGTTCATCATCAGAATCTATTCCCTCCCGTGCATTTTCCTTTGGATTCATTATATATGGCCTTTCTTTAGATCAAAGACAAGCTTCCTGGAAGCACATTTTCATAATTTATTAGTTTTAGAAAACAAAATCCAAAAATACTGCAAAATTTCACACACATTTCACAGGATGCTTGCTTTGAATACAAAAGACCAAATGCTGCTGATCTTGCAGCAGTAGAACCCCCACTCAATGAAATTACATTTTTGCTTAGGGAAAGATAGTAGGTTTCAGTCCAGGATTTAATTGGTTTGAATTTTTAGAGATTGTTTTCTGCCCAATTTTGCGGTGAACATGATTTCCACTATGCAAAGCTAAGCAAGCCTGTTGAATCGAGTTACAAGTGGACACATCTCTATCACAGAAAATCTGTTATCTCTTGAAGGAGAATAAGAAAAAAATTGTTTAACTAATGCTAAGAAAGAATCTGATTCTATAGTGGGAAGTGTCATGATTCTATAGTGGGAAGGTGTCCTTGTCAATGGCAGGGGTCTTGGAACTAAGTGATCTTTAAGGTCCAACCCAAAGCATTCTGTGATTCTATGATTCTATAACCCCAAGAATGCTGTTTTAAGAGAAATGGGACATAAAAGGGAGAGGAAGGTGATGATCAGAAGTTTGCTTTTAAGCCTCCGTAATACCTTCTTTTTCCCCAGTTTTTTAATTCATCATTTCAACTGTATAGAAAAGAGTTTCACAAAACATTTTTTGTAACTGAAATATTTATGTTCATCCTATGGCCCACCCCTGATGTTGTTAAGAGAAAAACTCTCCAAATCTCATGCTGCTGCTGAAACCCTACACAAGGCTGCTTACATCAAATAATGCAAAAGCCAATGCTCGGTGTTGCTAAAGGGGCTCTCCATGACTGAGACTCTCCAGGAGCCCCACGGATCTGCTCCCCAGCTCTGCAGAGCACTTCACACAGGCTTCCCCGGCCACTTGGCTGAGACTGTTGACACATCTTGCATGAGTCACAGCAAATGAGCTTGCAAAACTTTCCTTGAAAGTTTCATGAATTACCAAGCTCTGGACAGTTTGCAGGACCAGGATGAGCTCTGTCATTGCTGCAGGAGTCAGCCAAATCAACTGTTGAGATTGACAACAGCTGAGAATATCAGAGGATTTTTCTCTCATCGTTCAATAGGAAATATCTCTGCGTATCTGCTCGGTAACAGCAGGCATTATGCTGGGGCTTGGCAAACTCTCTACATCTTGGCCCAGACCAAAGAACAGAAAGTAAATCCTGGCAAGAACTGCAGGGCAGCATCAGCGCAAGCCACAGCCACAGAGTTAATGTGCTCAAGGAGTGAAGCTCTTAAAGGAATGAATATCCCAAAATTAATGAAATTTTTCATTTCATTAGGAAGTGAATGCTCTTTCTTTTTATTCTACATCACCGAGACTATAAAGATGGCCCCTATGGAAAGGAAAGCCCCATCTGAAAAACTGATTTCATCTTTATCCATTATCTTTCCAAAAGCAGCATCTTAGCGCCTGAGCTTTGAGTGTTCTCCGGAGAGCCAACAGGATTTCTTAATGGACTCTGTGCCGGACTGTGGGAGGATGGCTCTGGCATTTATTTCCTCACATAGCTTCACCTAACATTATAAATGTAACACTGCAGCTGAGAAAAGATGGAAGTTGTCAGTTATTGCCTTCCATGTGGGAATCTCTCTTTTTCAGTGCATTTGGGTGGATTTCCTGCCAGAGAGAGCTCCTGTCCAAATTTCTGTGTAATGTTTAAAACATAATTGTGTTTAACAAACCCAGTAAAACATGGAGAGAAATGGAACAGTGAGGTAAAACCCAGACTTGTTTCCAAACATGCCCTGGGCTAATTGAGCCAGGCGGCTCTCAAGAGCTGTGGCCAAGAACACGTCTGGCAGGATGGGGTGTCACAGGGAGCTGCAGGGTGGCTGTAGGAGGTGTGTGGGGCTCTGGCAAGTCCAGGAACTGCAAGAGGTAAGGTTTGGGGGGAGATTTGGCAGCCTCTTCTCCTGCTTCCAGCACCGTTGCTCTCAGTGCCAGCCCCCATCCCTGTACTCCTCACAGGAACAGGGAGGGCAGCCCGGTCCTGCTGTCCCCGGTCAGTGGTGGGGTAGGGTACATGGAGATTTCGGTGCTGGGAGGAAGGAGTGAGGCAGGAGTGGCCTCTCATCTTGTCTGTAGGTTCAGCCTGGCCACTCATGCTGTAATTAACTGCCAGTCTCTCACCTCTCTATTAAGCCTAATATTTTTTGTTTAACCAAAGATGTCTACTCTGGGCTTAAGACAATTGGTTGTGATTTGGAAGCATTTGAGAGACAGTGAATCAGCTGCTTTACTTGGTAATTTGTTCCAGTGATTAATCATCCTCACTGCTAAAAACTGTGCTGGATTTCTCATTTGAATTTATTTGGCTTCAGCTTTCAGCTATTCATTCTTTCTATACCTTTTTTTGTCTCTGAATCACTTAACTCTATAGTAACTATTACTTTTTCCCTGTAGATTTTCACCATAATCAAGTTACCTCTCCATCTCCTTTTTGATAATCTGAACAATTTAAACTCTTTACGGCTGCCACTTTCAGATGGAACCTAAACAATTCTGCAGCCTGAAATTCTGTGTACAGCTGGTTTTTTCTATATCCCCAATAGCTTTCTTCAACATCCTTTTTAAAATATCAGCTTCATTAAAATCAGATTAAAATGCGTTCTGCCCAAATAAGCCCTGCCTCCCAAGTGATCTGCATGGCTTTAATAGATTTCCCCTTCCTCGTGTTAGTTCTCACTGTGCACCAGCCACAGGTTTGTAACCCATGTTGTTATATTTATTTTGATAGAGTGCCAGCGGTGCCGGGGGGGGGCTCCTCTCCACCAACCTCAGAGCCCCCCCGGGGCAGGTGGCAGCTCTACGTGGAGCGCTGTGGCCTTACACACCTAATAGAATCCCACATGACAGCTGCCTTTTTCCCAGCCTGATGCTGTGAAGCTGTGACATATCCCCCCCCTCCCCGTGACAGCAAGCTGAGGGACCCCCTGGGCTTGTACCCGACCCTGCAGAGTGCAGCCAGCTGGGCTGGGCGAGCTGTGGCCCCTGCACCCCTCTGGATCAGCTCCAACCACCCCTCCTGCTTCACAAGAGCCCTTAAGGGTATGTAGTTCAGTGGTATTTACGCTCCTCTACATTTGTTGAGGTATTTCCTATGCAGGCAGCATAACAAATAAAACAAGCAAAGCACGCAACACGGGGGTTTTGCTGATGTGTCTGGTGCAGTCAGAGCTCCCATTGCTGTATACCGATACTGCTTCACCCACGAAGAGATATGAAAGGAGCAATGGTAAAGCTGAGACCAACTTCAACTGTTCAACATTTCGCAGACCTCCTATTTGAAATGCCATAGGTGTCGTATTTTTTCATCACAGTACTTCTACAGGTGCTTTTTCTTCTCTTCTTTCCAGTAGCATTGTTGTGTCCAGCTCATTCAAGATAAGATAAAAAGCTCAGAAATAGCTCCTTGATTAATTTTGATAGCTTAGCTAAATTTGATATGAGCAACACAAGACTGATACCAAGAGAGTGAAGTTGGTGGATGGCAGAGGGGTGGCAGCGAAAGTGCTGCCATCTCTCCTTCAGCCCCACCACCTTGTGTAATTCCACTTTCTGCACCTGGGGCCACGGTTTTTGCAAGACCCAGTGATGGCCATGGCTACAAGCCTGACCGTCTGGACTTCAGCTATGTAGAGGAAATACAGATTCCACGCCTTGATGTCTCCAGGGCTGCAGACACAATCCTGCTGTGCTTTGTATTTATAACTCAATGGACTTTCGATTGCCTCTGGGGGAACTGAAGAAAGTGGGGTTACAATGAAAGATATGTTTATATTTTCTCTGGGCCTTGAGAAATGCCTCTCCAGGATTCACCTTCCTGCATTCCTCAAGTCAGGAGTTAGGAACATGTTTTAGCTTCTACATTTTATGGGATCTGCAGCCGCAGAATTAGAAACCAGAGCCAAAATAAATAATGAAAATAAAACAAGTGCCAGAAAGACACTATTGCCATTCTGAGCAGAAGGCAGCTCCTGTAAATGGGAATGCCAGGCAGAGCCTGCTGGGCATCCGCGGGGAAATAACAGGACAGCATCTTTCCATCACTGAAATCATCTGGGAAACAGCTCTCTACAGCCCCTTGTTTCTTGAGTTGTTTTAAGTTAGGGCAGACGTTATTCAGGGACCTGCCATAGCTTATAATTTGGCAGATAAAGGATCATGCGTGCGCGGAGCCGAGCGGCTGGCAGAGAAGCAGATAACAGCAAGTGTGAAAATGGGCGGTGGTGGCTGGTTTCTGGCCATCCACACCCTCCTTTGTGGTGCACAGGGGTCAACACTAAGCAAAGCCCAAGTTAATAATTAGGTTTTTATAACTAAAGATTATAGAAGAGCCACACCTCACCTTCTAGGAGGGAGGGAGCTACTACTTTAAGAGGGTTTTTTTTGGAGGCAAACAGTACCAGAGAAATCATCAGCAAATGCCAAGCTTTCTTCATTGCCTGTTTGCTGGCTGGTGTGATTTCTGTGCAGCCCAGCGCAGCGGGTGCAGGGTCCATCTCTCCCACCGCGTGGGGAAAGCACTGATACACCACCAGAGGATACAATACAGCCAACACAGCCCTCAGCACGGCAAGTGATTTTAAAGCAGATGGTCTGAAGTACCCTTCAGTATTAAGACATTCTAACTCTCTTTCTTTCCTTCCCTCCCCCTCCAACCACACATCTGTAATAATTTCACTGTTTTATCTGCTAATGGGGTCAGCAGCTTTACTGCTCAATGAAACTCACCTCCCCTGGAGCACCAAGTGTGTGAAACAGCACAGAGGAGTGCTGGAAGTCAGCTCGGGCTTTCTTTAAAGAACCTGTGCAGTGAACTTGACATCAAACTTGACATCCTCGGTTAGAAACGTGTGGGCTAAGAGATAATATATTTTCCTTTTCCCTATCACTTTGCACTAAAAGCCTGGACAGTTTTAGTCTTTCAAATATCAATGAAACATATTTTTTTCAAGGTTTGGAAACTTCTTTCTGGTTTTATTCCCTTTCCTGGACAAGGACTCTTCTTCTATCTGGTATTTACTGGAATTGATTTTTAATTCAAATTACTCCACCTCTAGGTCATCCTGTCAGGTTGAGAGGTGCAGCCATTATATTTCTCCCTTCTCAAGTTTGGAATGTATTTTTCATTTTGTAGCTATAGAAATTCACTCTCTTTGCTCCCAGAAGAGCAGCAGTTACAAGAAATCCACATCTTGAGCAGAAGGAAAACAAAAAGTGCCATTAAGAGAAGCCCTGGCAGGAAGCCTGGGGAGTGCACAAGTGCCCCACTGCTGTGTTTTGGGGAGCTTCATTTGTTTGTAGCTTATCGAGCCAAAACTTAGGGAGCTCCCTGGGATGGGAGAAGATGGCTGTAGTGAGGAGGAAACAGGTCTGCAAAGGTGCAGCCACATTGCAGAGATTTGCTGATTTTCCTTTGGATACAATGATCAGATCAATACTTTAATGTGTTTGGGCAGGCAGTTCTACTTAGTTTTTATTTTTGCTTTTTTTTTAATCCAGTCCAGTTCAGATTTTCCATGAAAATCTGATTTCCATTTGGAATGGAAATTTCCATTTTCCACCAGTTCTGCTGAAGATGAAGAAGGAGTTTCTCCCTTTTTTGTTTTTGGGGTTTTTTCAGTGTGGCCAGAGCTCTGCCTCTCCAAATGCTGCTTGCTTTCTACTGCCTTGTTCCTGCTTATTCTTCTGCCTCTGTGCATGCTGCTCACCTTTCATATTTTGGAAATTGCTTTAGGTGCTAATAAATCCACTTGTGGCTCCGCACTCAGAATTTTAAAAGTTACTAGAAAATTCAAAGTAACATATGACAGATCTGAGCCTTTACCGCTGATTCTCATAATTGTTTTTAGGGGGCTTGTTTTCTCATTTTCTTCTTTTAATAACAGATGTTCACTTCCATTTTAAAGGGCCTCAAAATGCTAATTGCTCAAAATACCAAGTCTAATAATTCTTTATCCTCTCTATGTTTTTCTGCTGATTCTTTAAGCAAAATCACCAACCAGCACACAGCACATTTAGTTCACTCTGTAGACCTCAGTTACAGATGAGTAGATTTATTCCTTTCACACAGCATGCTGAGATTTAGAGAAATAGAAGTAAGCACAAAACACTGGACTTTAAATAGAGATTCAGACACAAAAACAAGTTACCCAGGCTTGGAAAGTTTACAAGGAGCAGCTGGGCTGTGGGAACTGTCTACGTCCCTGCTTTTAGCATGAGTCAAACAGGAATATATCCTTCAAGAGGGAAGGATGAGTGAAGTCCAGCTATCTGGGATTTCCAGTGGGCTCAGACCATGTGCAGAAAACATAAGCACAGCTCGGCTTTGGCATGGTAGCTTCTTCATTTATGGTCCCATTTTGCTGTCCTTGAGCTCCACCTTGTCCTTGACTCAAATGGAACATTTTGGAGGGGCTATAGGGCATGTTGCCTTAATTGTCTTTTATCATTAAATACAGGTTTGTGCTTGAGCTTTATCTAATGTTTCTAGGCAGGTGAGCGCTTCCAAGCTGAAACCCAATGAGGGGCTCTGAATGATCACCCAGAGGGTCCCGGCTCCAAAACGTGCCCCAGAGCTCCAGGACATTCAGCTTAGAGTCATTGGCAGTTGAAAAGGGTAAATATCTTCCCCTCCTCCTGCCAGTTACACCTCCCAGACCCATTCTCAAGGGCCAGAGCACAGCCAGGAGAGGCCCCAGGGTAGCAGATAGACAGACATCAGCTTCTTCCCACTTCAGGGTTTTTCTCTAAGTGATCAGAAATCGCATGAAGAAGTGGGTTTGGCTGTTGAAAACTGCTGAGAGTGGTAAGCAGAGAGCAGCAATGATGCTTTGCCTCCTTGTTTCTCCCCTCCTGCTGCCTTCCCTGCTCTTCAGACACTTCTGCCACAGTGTTGGAAAATGAGGGGGGTTTCCTCACCACCGGGGGCATCTTTGCAAGGTTCAAATAACAATTTTGAAAAACTTGTGTGGAAAGCACTAGAGAAATTCAACATCCTGTCAGTGCTGGGGCACAGGCTGACTGAGGAGATGACACACAACCCTGGGGCTGCCTCAGGGAAGGGTTTCTTGTGCCCTTGTTCCTGTCTCTATTCGTGTTGCAGCTCCAGCGAAGAGCCCTGGGAAAAACATGACTTGGGCCTTTAATAAGGTACAGCTTACAGGGGCAAGAGAGCAACCTTGTGTGACATTTCCATTTCAAACGGTGCTTCTCCTCTTTTTTTGTCCCTGAAGGTGAGGGGCAGAGGCAGGTTTAACACTTGCCTGGCTGAGAGCAGGACAGTCTGGCAAGGAAGAGGAGGCTGACCACAAAGGCTCAACACCCACTGGGCACAGCCAGAGCGATGTCAGACAGGGAGCATCCAGGGGAGGTGGGGCAGAGAGGCTTGAACCTGCTTCCTTCAGTTCTGCCAGTAAGTTGCTTTTCTCGTTTCAGTGTGAACAAGTTTGGCGTATGATGCCCTGGTGTCTTCTCCTCTTAGGAGGCTGCCCCATGCAGTATCAAGGGCTACCTTCAGCTGCCTGAAGGGCTAGTGCCACCTGAGGTGTGATTTGAGGGCACCTGAGACATCCTCAAGGCAGATGTGGCTCAGGACCCAGGGATACCCACCCATCTGAAGGCTTAGCAGGGTCCCCCAGGGGCATCTCAAATGGAATCAGATACCCATGTGGAAAGAGTTGACCTGAGTGGCCACTTTGCAGACATGTCTGCCCCACTGGACTGTCACATGGGAGCACAGTTCCCAAAAGTGCACATTTTGTATTTTAACATCATTCAAGAGTCACGTTGGGATACCAATCACAGATCAAAGTGGTGACTTTGCCTGTCACTATTCCCAGGCAGGACCTTTCAGCCACACAAATTAGGGCCCAGTCTGGTTACTGCCTGGAAGTCACTTCTTTTAGGGTTTCAGCAATGGACCTGGCTGCCAAGTGACATTCCTGAGCACATTTTTCTCTAAGCTGAGGCATTCTGTGATGATCCAAGCCACCCTGTGAAGGCAGGAACAGTAATCCATTCAAAGACACAACCCTGTTTTTCTCCGAGATGTTGTTGGTAGTTTGTTCATTTCTAAAGAAAAACAGCAAGAACTGTAATGTGATATATATTTTATTGCCATTAATTTTTGGACATTTTATTTCTATAGATCCCTGAGCATATTCCGTCTCTTGAAGTTTTTTATTAGCTGGAATCATTTTCACTACTTAAGAAAATCTGCGTGTTGAGTTGTGGGGGTTTTCCTAGTTATTTCAACTCCAAATTAATTTCACTGTTAACTTGCTTGATACCCATTTGCTTAGCATGGAGAAATGGCATAGATGCCCTGTCAACTCTTCTCTGCTGCTGTAAAATACACGCAGCTTCTTCGTAACATGGATCAACCTACTGCTTCTGTACAGGTGAGGAGATATCTGTAAGAGGATACATCTGAGGGAGCAAAAGCCAAAATCTTTAACCAGCTGTCTCTAATCACCAGCACTGCACTTGGTCGGTGTAGCGCTAGGAAAAAGGCAGATAATAAAGAAAAGGGGGCTTAACTGAGACACGTGTTCCCAGTTTGAGGCCTTCCTTGAGCAAAGATTTCTCTTCATGCATTGCTTTCCAGCTCGCCTTTTCAAATAAGTGGGAAAGGCCAATGAAACTGCTTAGAGAAAGACCTGGAGGAAAAATAGGAATTACTAAAAATGCCACACTCTGCCTATTGCTAGTACCTGTTGCTGAGTCAGCCTGTGGCACGAGCAGTGGTATCAAATGCTACAGTCACTTCTTGGGATTTTCTGGATGTTATTTCATCTGGCTGTAGAGAGGGCAGTTCAGGAACAACTTTTCCAGATTCTGGAGGTATGAAGTGTGAGTCTGTTTCAGTTGGGAGAGGGCAGAATAATATACCACTTACCGTATTTGTATTTTATATCTACATAATATAATTTTTCTGTCTCATTCTGCCAGCTACAGCATCTCTCTTCATTATCACTGCAACCCCAGAAATCCTTGCTTTAAACCTTCCCCCATCATTCTTCTCTGTCACGTACTACACCAGCCTACATGCTATTGTATCTCTACATTTGCTACGCAGGATTTTATCATGCCTTACATGGTCCTACACATCTCTTCTTATACTATACTGTCATTTTATTTCACATCATTTATTTTATATTTCCAGGCAGTTGCAATTTTTATTAGTCCCGTTGTTTTAAATTATCCTCCTGACGTGACTATATGATCATCCTCCTCACTACATTTCACTTTCTGCCTTCCCCAGTTCATACATTTTTCAACATTTTAATATATTTTTTGGCAAGATTTTGGTGTCAATTCACCAAATAAATCTTGCTGCCACCACCTGCTATTAACATGGGTTAGGTGAGTACGTACCTTTGAGATCCTGAGCCCTATTTTCTGCTGGTTTTAAGGGGAAACAAGCAGCCCAGGGCTGACCTGCCGGTTTGGGAGTCCTGATGTCTTCAAAAGCTGCTCGTACGGGACTGGGCAGTAGATGTCTGTAGTATCTTGAATAAGGAAAAGATTGAAAAGAGCAAACATGTCATGTTTATTACAGCAGCAGTGATATCACAGTCAGTATTCATTGCCTTATTCCAGATTTATAACTGGGATCTGTGAATGCCCCAGGGCTCAGCATGCAATCCCAAAGACATCCTATTTGCATGTACTCAGCATTCTATAAATAAAAAATGGTAGTGTCAGAGAAGCATTTTCAAACACTCTGTTATTAAGCAGTTACCGACAGATCTTGTGCTTTTTGGTCGTTAGTCTTCTCGAAGCTCTACCAGTATGTTTTGACAAGCTGTAGGTGTTCTAGTTTTGCCAGACTGAAAGCCAAAGCAAAAGAAGGGAAAAAAAAGGGGGGGGGAAGTTATAGAATCATAGAATCATAGAATCATCTGGGCCGGAAGGGACCTCCAAAGGCCATCTAGTCCGACCCCCCTGCA